>CM022299.1:54575507-54897843 GCA_011799875.1 Thinopyrum elongatum | reverse complement strand
GCGGTGGGGTGGTGTGGGGCGGCAGGGGTGTCGGGCGGCGGGGTGGTGCGGGGCTCGACGGGACGGCGGCTCGTGGCGGGGTGGTGCGGCGATGGGGTGGTGGGGCGGCGGCTGTGCTGGGCAGTGCCGGTGCGGGCGCGGGCGGAGAGAGAGGGGAGAGAGAGAGCGGTGGGGCCGGGGAGAGAGAGGGAGGGGTTACCGTTGGTTTGGAGGGGGGGCAACCTCTTTGCCGTCCGCTAGCGGACGGTAAAGATTCTTTGTCGTCCGCTAGCAGACGGCAAAGAGGTTATCAATTTTTCAACAAGATTTTCACCTTCTAAATTATGGGGACGCCTTCTAGCTAAAGTTAACTCTTCTTCAGTCACTTTATCATCAAGTTTAATAGTACTAAACAAGGAATCAATAGAAGAAACACCAATCGTTTTAAGACCTTCATCATTATTATGAGAGCAATTGGTAGAAAACAATCTTTCTAAAAATTCTCTTTTAGCTCAAAGTATAGCTGTTCTTTTCTTTCTTTCATCCATAGAAACATATAAAGCTTTAATTGACTCATTGACATCAACCTTAGTAGGAAAAATTTAATCTTGAGATTTTCTACATCGTGTGAAATTCTATCAATACTTCTAGACAAATCATCAAGTTTAGTCAATTTTTCCTCTATCGTAGTATTGAAAACTTTTTGAGCATTGATAAATTCTTTAATATTACACTCAAGGTCAGAGGGGTTCGTATTATTATTGTAAGAAGAATTACCATAGTAATAGCCATAATTATTAGAGGAATTTCCAGGAAAAGGCCTAGTATTAAAATAGCCTCTATAAGCATTGTTATTAAAATTATTTCGCGAGACAAAACTTACATCTACGGGGTCACTATTTTGCTCAATCAAAGTAGACAAAGGCACATCATTAAGATCAATAGGAGCATTTCGACTAGCAACCAATTTCATAAGAGCATCAACTTTTTCACTCAAAGTACTAATTTCTTCAACCGAGTTAACTTTTTTACTAGTAGGTGCTCTTTCAGAATGCCATTGTGAATAATTTGCCATGATATTATCTAGCAATTTAGTAGCTTCACCCAAAGTAATCTCGATAAAAGAACCACCAGCGGTGGAATCTAAAAGATTTCTAGAAACAAAATTCAATCCCACATAAATATTTTGTATAATCATCCAAAGATTTAAACCATGAGTAGGGCAATTTCTTTGCATTAATTTCATTCTTTCCCAAGATTGCGTAACATTTTCATGCTCAAGTTGCTTAAAATTCATAATTTTATTTCTAAGGGAAATAATTTTCGCGGGCGGAAAATCCTTAGTAATAAACGCATCTTTGCAGTTATCCCAAGAATCGATACTATTGCGAGGCAAAGAAGAAAACCAAATTTTTGCACGATCCCAGAAAGAGAAAGGAAACGATTTTAATTTCACAATATCATTTTCCACATATTTTTTCTTTTGCATATCACACAATTCTACGAAAGTGTTTATATGGGACGAGGCATCCTCATTAGGGGTACTGGAAAATTGCTCTTTCATAACAAGATTCAACAAAGCGGCATTAATATCATAAGACTCCGCACTAGTGGTGGCAGGAGCAATCGGAGTACTATAAAATCATTATTATTGGTATTGGAAAAATCACACAACTTGGTATTTTCTTGAGACATCGCAACTACGCAAACAAGATCACGCGCAAACAAAAAGAATGAAAGAGAAAAAGGCGAACGAAAAAGAAGGCAAATAAAAAGGAAATTTTTTTGTGAAGCGGGGGAGTTGAAAATGAGAGACAAATGGCAAATAATGTAAATTGCAAGGAGATGAGATTTGTGATTAGGAACCTGACAGATGTTGATGATGTCTCCCGGGCAACGGTGATAGAAATTCTTCTAGATTGCTTGTATCTATGTTGGTATTTCCCCGAAGAGGAGAGGATGATGCAACACAGCAACGATTAGTATTTCCCTCAGTTATGAAACCAAGGTTATCAATCTAGTAGGAGAACTAGGCAACACTATGTAAATGGTACCTGCACACAAATAACAAATACTTGCAAGCCAACGCGTAAGAGGGGTTGTCAATCCCTCCCCGATATTAAGATAGATAAAATTGTATGAGATTGGATAAATAGATCTAGCGGAAACGCAAAATTAAATAAATAAGGAAAAAGTGCAGCAAGGTATTTTGGGTTTTTGGAATAATAGATCTGAAAACAATATGATAAAAAAATAGACCGTAGGGTCGTAGATTTCACTAGTGGCTTCTCTCGAGAAAATAGCATACAGTGGGTAAACAAATTAAGAGCAAATAATTATGATGATATCCAAGGCAATGATCATGTATATAGGCATCACATCCAGGATTAGTAGACCAACTCCTGCCTGCATCTACTACAATTACTCCACACATCGACCGCTATCCAGCATGCATCTAGTGTATTAAGTTCATGGAGAAACGTAGTAATGCAATAAGAATGATGACATGATGTAGACAAGATATATTCAAGTAGGAATACACCCCATCTTTTTATCCTTAATTGCAATGATACATGCATGCCTCGCTGCCCCTTCTGTCACTGGGTGAGGACACTGCAAGATCGAACCCATCACAAGGCACCTCTTCCCATTGTAAGAAAAATCAATCTAGTTGGCCAAACCAAACCAAAGTTTCGGAGAAGAAATACGAGGCCATAACAATCATGCATATAAGAGATCAAAGAAGACTCAAATAATATTCATTGATCGAACTGATCATAAACTCACAATTCATCAGATCTTAACAAACACACTGCAAAAAGTCATTACATCAAATAGATCTCCAAGAATATCGAGGAGAACATTGTATTGAGAATCAAAAAGAGAGAAGAAGCCATCTAGCTACTACCTACGGACTCGTAGGTCTGTGGTAAACTACCCACGCATCATTGGAGGAGCACCAATGAGGATGATGAACCCCTTCGTGATCGTGTTCCCCTCTGGCAAGGAGACGGAATAGGGCTCTAGATTGGATCTCGTGGTTTTGGAACTTGCGGCGGCTGGAATTTTGTTTCGTCGACTCCACTAGGGTTTCTGGAATATTTGGGTATTTATAGGGCTGAGAGGCGGTGGAAAGGACTCCCGTGGGCCCCACTACCACCCTGGGCGCGCTAGGGACCTCTGGCCTGCCCTGATGTCTTGTAGGCCCCATGGGACTCCCCTTTGGTACTTCCTTGGCTCCCAAGTTGTCTTCTGGGCAAAAAAAATCTCCAAAAAGTTTCACTGCATTTGGACTCCGTTTGATATGGATATTCTGCGAAGTAAAATACAAGCAAAAAATGGCAACTGGCACTATGTCAATAGTTTAGTCCCAAAAAATTATATAAAGTTGCTATAAAATGAATATAAAACATCTAAGAATGATAATATAACAGCATGGAACAATAAAAAATTATATATACATTGGAGACGTATCAGTTCTCAAGGTCGAACCATTCCTAGTTAGCCAAAACACCATAGGAAACGGAAAAACCGCGAACTCAAAATCTCAAATGGCAAATGGCAAATGGTGGTAGCGGCTCCGGAATTTGCAATGCGGAAGTGGAGGTGAAGTCATCATCCCTAAGTAGCTGAAACACCTTAGGAGACTCAAGTCACAACTCAAACAATCGCAAATGCAAGGGGGAACAAAATGGGTTAGGTTGCGGAAGCCTATGGTAGTTATGTAGATGATATGGTGGAGGGCCTAGGTACAGATGCCAACATTGACAAAATTTGATGGAGTAAAATGATAGTGGTAGTATTTTTGTGGGATGGGGGATGTCAATAGCTATCGAACGAGCTAAAGAACATCAAAATCGGACTCCGGATGAATTAGTTATGGATAAAACAAAATTTCAGCCGTGTCAGTTTCAGGATTACCCGGACATCCGGGAGTAGGTCCAGCTGATCCAGGCTATGTCCGGATGATCCGGGAGTACATCCGGATGATCCGGGTTCGTCAACTCGGGTACGGGTATTCGGGTGTATAGGTTATCCAGACGTCCGGGAGAGGGGCCAGCTGATCCGGGAGGTGTCCGTATGATCCAGGAGCACGTCGGGATGATCCGGGAAGGTCAAACTGCTCGGGATTTCCTGTCGGGGACGTGATTTTTGGGTGGATATGGATGATTTTGGGGTCAAAATTGATGACATTTCATGGATGGATAGTGGGGAAACTTGTGGAGAAGGTAGATCTACTTGCAACACATCAAATCCATGGATCAAAATCAACAAAACATCATCAAACCCAAAAATCACAAACATTTTTGGGGCTATTTGTGGTGGGGATTTTCAAAACTAGACAAAAGTACACAAAATTAGGCTAGAAAACGGTGGCTCCAAATTCATGATCAACCATGGCTCATGATACCAAGATGATGTAGGGTGGAACCCTAATGGCCGATCTTTCACGAAATGGAGGGGATCCCGTGAAGAGAACAAAGAACATGAGGGGAAACACGAGGGAAATCATGAGAGAAACACTCAAATAGACAAGATGCAATCACACATGTGCTAAATCCACGTACACACAGAGACATACACGATCCAAATCCAACAAAGGACGATACAAAAACGGTAGCTAGTTCAGCCCAATCCGTGAGGAGTTGAGGTCTTGAATCCGAGATGGATCTCCCCTAGATGGGGTCTTGAATCCACTAGGGATCTTCTCACATGGAGGTCATGCTCCATGGGAGTCGTCTCTATCTCTCAAGAGTAGAGTAGGTAGGAGTAAAGCTCACATACAAATGAGGTATCACTTTGCTAACCCTAGAAAGGAGGAGAGGGAGGTCTATTTATAGTATAAGCCATGAAGGGGTAAGTGGGAAAGCGATACAAGGCCAAAGGCCCGGCTACGCACTGCTAGGCGTCAGACATCCGAGTGACGTCGGTCGTCCGGTGGCACGCGGGGGTCCGGACGTCCGGAGGGCGTCGGACTTCCGACGTTTCTTCTCTGGACAGGTGTCGCCTGATTTCCGGTAGCGGTCGGTCGTCCGGTGGCAGTAGTGTGTCGGACATCCGTCGTCTTGTCGATCGTCTAGGCGCTATAGTGTGCATCATTTGCGGTTCTTCTGGCTGGCCTGGGCGTGGTCACGTCGGACGTCCGGTCCGTCTTCTTTCATCTTCGCTTCCATGCTTCCATCGCAGATGGTGTAGGTGTTCCTTGGCGCTTGCACTCCTCGTCAACGCCTGTTAAGCTCCAGCAATACCTATGCATGCAGACGAGAGGAATGTAAAGTAGAATACCATCCTTGAAGGGGTCAAGTGAGCACGTGTAAAGGAGATGATTCACCTTTATGTATGTGAAGTAGAGGTCGCACGTGTCACTTGCCAAATGGACTCTTGACATGGTGATGTCCGTAGGATGCTCCGCATGAATAAGATATCGAGCCGGTGTGGTTTGTAACCCGCCGATTTGTCCTTAATACTTGTAGTATTTTTCTGCTTGCAGCAATGAGCCGTTCTTTGAAATGATAGTCCGGGCCATATATTTAAGACCCGTAGATTCTCGTCATCATCATAATCTTTGGTCAAAATAACCTGGTGAACTGACCCGGCGACTCTTGGTCAAAATAAACTTATTCTTGATTAGTAAGCCGATGTATTGTTGATCCGGTGACTCATGGTTGATATAGTGACTGATCAAGGATCAAATGATCCTGTAAAACAGAATAAAATTCAAAGACATAGATAAATAACTATAAGTGGTAAGACGGTTTTCGAGGCACGACAAAAGACAGGCTTTTGAGGCTCAAGTCTTGCTTTAATGAAGCTGGTGTGATAGCCCATGGTCTGTCCTAGCTTTCTGTAAGCCGGCTCTCACGTGACCTAAGCCGACATTTTAACTTTGACAAGTTCAGGGTCTTTATGATTGACTGTCAAGAGTAGGCCGGGTCACCTTGGCAGAGTAGCATCCAGCATACAGGTAGGTTTAACCAAGATATATAATGGCATATGTCGGGTCAAGAGGGATGTTAATAGCTAAACTCGATGAGTTGGAAGCCCCCAAGTGAACTATGACCAAAAAATAAAGACTCATGCGCAATATATGAGGCGAAACGATAGAGGCCCCGAGTTTCGGGGATGTCGGCTTTATTTCTATTGATCATAAAAGATATATACACATAGGTATATACAATAAGGTGGAACCAATGGCTCTAAGTATAACAAGGATGAAGATGAGCAATATTCCAGGGCCTGTTGGTGTCCTCCTCAGATGTACATGACTTTTGGCGTTCACATATGTTGATCAGGTAATATGACCCATTGTGGAGATTCTTGCTGATAACAAAGGGCCCTTCCCATGGAGGCAAAATCTTATGCATGTCGGCTTGATCTTGTATCAGCCGGAGCACTAAGTCGCCCTCCTGGAAAGTATAGCTGCGAACTCTATGGGTATGCTAGCGACGTAGGTCTTGCTGATAGTTTGCTGATGGCGCTGCAGCAAAGTCATGTTCCTCCTCCAGGGCATCCAAAAATCTTGTCGAGCTTGCTCATTATCTGCTTCAACATAAGCTGCAACTCTAGGGGTATGATGAATAATATCGCTAGGTAACACATCTTCTGCACCGTAAACCATGAAGAAACGTGTATAGCATGTTGATCTTTTTGGGATAGTCTGTATGCTCCAAAGGACAGAAGGGAGCTCCTCGACCCAACAACCCGGAGTGTGCTCAAGAGGAAACATAAGTCTTGGCTTCATGCCTTGCAAAATCTCCTGGTTAGCATGTTCTACTTGGCCATTGGACTGAGGGTGGGCCACGGAGGCTATATCAAGCCGGATGTGTTCCCTTTGACAGAACTGCTTCATAGCTCCTTTGGACAAGTTAGTTCCATTATCAGTGATGATGTTGTATGGATAACCAAAGCAAAAAATCAACTTCTTCAGGAACTTTACTGTTGTTGATGCATCACAATTGCTGTCTGGCTCTGCTTCAACCCACTTGGTGAATTTGTCAATAGCAACCAAAAGGTGGGTTTTCTTGTCCTTGGACCGTTTAAACAGACCAACCATATCAAGCCCCCAGACTGCGATAGGCCAAGTGATGGGAATCATCCGATGTTCTTGAGCTGGTACATGAGCCTTACGTGCAAATTTCTTGCATCCATCGCACTTGCGCACAATATCCTCAGCATCTCCATCAGCTGTGAGCTAGAAAAAACCGTGCCAAAAAGCCTTTGCCATGAGGGACCATGAGCCGGCATGATGACCACAGTCACCAGAGTGGATCTCATTAAGTATTTCTCGCCCCTCCTCAGGCGACACACAATGCTGAAAAACACCTGTGATGCTTCGCCTATGCAACTCACCATTCACAATTGTCATAGATTAGGAATGTCTGAGGATCTTATGAGCAACGAGTTCATCTTCAGGAAGCTCGCCTCAAGTCAGGAAAGATAGATAAGGGATTGTCCAATCCGGTATAGCATGAAGAGCCGCCACCAACTGTGCCTCTGGGTCAGGTATGGCGAGGTCTTCCTCGGAGGGCAATTTGACAGAAGGAGTATGGAGGACATCAAGGAACACATTGGGAGGGACCGCCTTATGTTGAGAGCCAAGACGTGATAATTCATCAGCCGCCTCGTTGAGCCGCCTGTCGATGTGATCGACTTGATAATCTTTGAAGTGTCCCGCAATGTTTGTTACTGCTTATCGATAATCTGCCATAAGGGGATCTTTCGAGTCCCAAGTTCCAGATACTTGTTGAGCGACCAAGTCTAAGCCATCCAAAGATCTGACCTATCGTAAGTTCATCTCCTTAGCCATGCAGAGTCCATGGAGGAGGGCCTCGTACTTAGCTGCATTATTAGTACAAGGAAACATGAGCCTGAGAAGATAACAAAATTTATCACCTCGTGGAGAAGATAGAATGACTCTAGCCCCCAAGACCTCCAGTTGCCTGGAACCATCAAAGTGGATCGTCCAATATGTATTTTCTGGCTTATCTTTGGGAATTTGAAGTTTAGTCCAGTCATTGAAGAAATCCACCAGTGCTTGAGACTTGCTGGCTGTTCGAGGCACATATTTAAGGTGATGGGGCACAAGTTCAATTTCCCACTTAGCCACCTGACATGTGGCTTCCCTATTCTGGATGATGTCTCCCAAGGAGCTGAGCTTACCATAGTGATGGGGTGCTCTTGGAAATAGTGCTTCAATTTGCGACTAGCCATGAAGACACCAAATACCAGTTTCTGCCAATGTGGATATCTCTACTTGGATTCTGTCAAAACTTCACTGACATAATAAACCGGCCTCTAGACTAGATACTCCTTCCCAGCTTCCTTGCGCTCAACGACAACTGCAACACTCACCACTTTGTTATTGGCAGCAATGTACAAGAGCATAGGCTCTTTGTCAATAGGAGAACCTAGGATGGGTGGCTCAGCCAACTGCTTCTTGAGGGCTTCAAAAGCTTTATCTGCAGCATCACTCCAGACAAAGTTGTCAGTCTTTTTCAGCATCTGATATAACGATATCGCTTTCTCACCGAGGCAGCTGATAAACTGGCTCAAGGCCGCGATCCGACCTACCGTGCATTGGACGTCATTGATGTTGGAAGGCTTGGCGAGCGAAGTTACTGCTTTAATCTTGTCCAGGTTAGCTTCAATACCCCGTTCTGACACAAGAAAACCTAGTAACTTGCCGGGAGGGACACAAAAAAAAACACTTGGCCTGGTTGAGCTTCATCTGTTAAACTCGAAGGTTGTCAAAAGTCTCCTTGAGGTTATCCAATATGGTTTCCTTCTTCTGAGATTTGACCACAATGTCATCGACGTAAGCATCAACGTTGCGCCCAATATGTTTGTGAAAACAATTCTGTACACAACATTGATAAGTAGCCCCCACGCTCTTAAGCCCAAAAGGCATAGAGACATAGCATAAAGCCCAAATGGTGCTCCTCATCCTCGAAGGCCATCTTAATAGGATGATAGCAGGAGTAAGCATCCTGGAAACATAAGCACTCACAGTCAGCTGTAGAATCGATAATCTGATCAATGCGAGGAAGGGCAAATGGGTCTTTGGGCAAGCCTTGTTAAGATATGTGTAATCAAAATGCATGCGCCAAGTACCGGTTTTCTTAAGAACAAGCACTAGATTTGCCAACCACTCAGGGTGAAAAACTTCAACGATGAATCCGGCAGCTAGGAGACAAGCCACATCTTCCCCAATAGCCTTGCGTCTCTCCTCATTAAGACGATGGAGGTATTGCCTGACAGGTTTCATCTTAGGATCCACATTGAGGTGGTGCTCAACGAGTTCTCTCGGTGCACCTGGCATGTCAGAAGTTTTCACTGCAAAAATGTCCTGATTGTCACGGATGAACTCGATGAGCGCGCTTTCCTATTTGGGATCCATCCCAGTCCCAATGGTGAACTGCTGGGTTGAGTCACCAAGGACGAAATCAACCTATTTCGTGTCTTCGACCAATTTAAACTTGAGCAGGGGATCATACTCTGTGGTGGGCTTCTTCAAGGGCATCATATCGGCCGGGTCAACATTGCATGTGTAAAACATGAGCTCCCCTGCTGCACAGGCTGACTCAGCATAAGCCGTGTCCCCTTCCTCACACTCATGTGTGATTTTTCTATCACCATCAACTGTGATAGTGCCCTTTGGTCCAGGCATGTTGAGCTTGAGATAGACATAACAAGGCTGGGCCATGAAACGGGCATAACCCGGCCGTCAGAAGAGAGCATGATATGGACTCTTAATTTTGACCACCTCAAACATCAAGAATTCTGATCTACAGTTATACTCATCACCAAACGCAACTTCCAGCTTGATCTGCCTAATAGGATAAGCAAATTTTCTAGGAACGATCCCATGAAAAACGGTTGAGTAGTGGAGGAGTTGCTTCTCCGATAGGTTCATGCGCCTAAAGGTATTGTAGTAGAGGATGTTGATGTTGCTTGATCCATCCAAACGCACCTTGGTGAGCTTATAGCCATCAACTTGAGGCTCCACCACCAAGGCTAAACAACCCGAATTCTTGACCCGGGGGGATGATCCGCCCTACTCCATGTGACGGGCGGCTCTAACCAATTCAAATAGTCAGGAACAGCCGGCTCAACCATATTAACGGCGCATTTCTAAAACTTGTGCTCCCTCTTGCAGGTACTAGTCGTGAAGACATGGTACAGCCCACTATTCAACTGCTTGGGATTGCTCTAAAACTGGACTGGTTGCCTTGTTGCTGAACTCCTTGGCCAGACCGTTGATTTCCACCATTGTTACCAGAGCCTTGATAGCCCGCTCCTGAGCCGCCCTAGCCGTGATAACCGGGATTGTGAAAACCACCAGACGAGCAGGCCCCCGGGAAGCTAGATCCTGAGCCACTTGCTCCAGGCTGCCTCGGGTTTTCACCACCGCCACCTTGATGATTCTGGTACATCTGAGACTACAAGAAATAAGGCAACTTGTGACAATCAATATTGGTCACTGAATGGTCATTATTTTTTATTTGCGACCTTTTTGTGACCAAAAATAGTTGGTCAAAAGCTAACCGTCTTTAATGAAACTTAGCGACCTTTGCTGTGAAATGGTTGTAGAAGGTAACCACCAAAATAAAAGGTCGTTGGTTCTACGACTAATTGTTTTGGTCACTGGCAACATGCCCACACCACGTCGGATCCGACATGGCAAGCTGACGTGGCAAAATTACGATGAAACAAATTGGTCATTGATTAGAATCAGCATGGTCCAATTCGGCGTCTATATGGGTCGAGCCCAGTAATTCAGCCCTCTATTATATTTTTTCTGTTAATTTTGGTCAGCTACATGGGCTAAGCCCAACACGACAGCCTTTTCATTTTTGGGCCATGGCCTTTTTATCTCAACAGTTTGTTATTTATATATAAAATGGTCCACTTGTCAGATGGGTCCTAGTTATCAGATTCTGGTAAGTGGGTCCAAGTTGTGAGGTTCTAGTAAGTGGGTCCGGGCTGTCAGGGTCATATTCTTCATGTTTCAATTAGGCAATAAATAAATAACCAATATTTAAATTGGCACACACAGAAAACACATACAATAATGCTTCAAATAACAACCAGATTCAGTATGGAGCTCCTGCTCTACAAATAACACATAATACAATGGCTGAATCTGGAGCTCCTGCTCTACAAATAACACATAATACAATGGCTGAATTTGGAGCTCCTGCTCTACAAATAACACATAATACAATGGCGCTCCTGCTCTATATTCAGTATGGAGCTCCTGCTCTATCAAGTGAAGTAACTAATACTTTACAACCTCTACAGGTGCTATATTCTTCATGATGGAGCTCCTTCGATAGCATTACAAACTAGGCTCCTTCTCCTGTCATGAACATCCAACCTCATAGTCAGGACTGGGCTAACAGAACAACAACTTGCCTTCCAAAGTCACCCTATTACATGAACATGCAACCTCATAGACAGAAAACTGGAGCCAATATATTATGAAGAGACCATTAAAAAAAGACAAGTTCTTTAGAATGATAACACAAATTGAGCTAGTACAATCCTTCTGTTATCCAGCTAGTTAAAACAAGATACTCATTCATACAAGAAAGGTGACTCGGAAAAATAGAGCATTCTACTCATAGCTCGCAGAGTATCAATATTCTGTTCTTATAAGCTTATTCTTATGCCTGAAGCAAATAAGGAATTCTGACCTAATACGCAACACCTCCATAAACTAAAACAACATGACTGATTAAGAACACAATCCCTTGCATTTAGCAAGAGCATGACGCACAACATTCACAAAACTTGGGAGATCGACCAGAGAAAATGCATAGTTCATGGTGGAGGGAGTGTTGAATTACCTCGATAGCGATGCCGGTCTTTCTCGAGGAAGTAGTGGTCGTCCATGTCCTGGCCGAGCAGAGGATCAAGAAAACTTTCTCTCATGCATCCAACCAACATTTAGAGTTGGCCCTGGCATTCCTGTTGTACTTAAGACATTGCACAATGGGGCAAAGAGATCCAGATGTCTGGCATGGGAAGATCTTCACAACCTTATTTTGGCGAGTTGTACATGAAAAAACAAAAATAAGATGATGGTTTTGTAAATGGTAAAATTGCAAGTCTATAAGACCACAAACATACTATTGTGTTCACAATTATTAGTAAAGCAGCAATCAAAACTAGTGCTAATGCACAAGCAAATTTTGCATATGTCTATACGATCAAACATTACAAAAGTATAATTTTTATTCTCATCTCACTCCACAAGTGGCTCTATGAACATGCCAGACACACAGCACTGAACATGCGAGACAAAAATATAAAGACACTATTTTACAGATTTACTGTGACATAATTACCCTACATGTTCACCGATAGAATCACTACCAATTTTGCGCAATAGCTACTAAACCTTAACGAACAATGGAGCGTACACGTGAATTTGCTAACTGATCCTGACTTAATAATAGTATGCATTTGGACAGAAAGCAACTTATCAAGAAATATTTTTCAATGAATGAACTCGTCAAAGAGGATAGCACAGCAGAACAATTACAAACAGCAGAGGAAACCATGAATGTGTAAATGCATGAATGGTTCTTTAGATTAACTTTATTGAATGATAGGCAGAGACAACTTAACAACATTAGTAATACTACTTAAGATTTGGACTAGTAGAAGGACAGGCATAATTTGTGAGAACTTTATTGAATTCATTCAGTAGAGGATAGCACAAACAAAAAAAAGCTACGTCAAAATGAGAGTCTTTGTTCTTAACGGTATAGAGCAATCATGACTGCAATTGTAGATGTTTTGCCCGCTATACTATATTAAACTGAGCCAATTATTTTAGGTGAAAGTAATGCTCCTAGTATATCATCATCGTTAACATCTAAGAGCAGTTCAACAGATATGATGGAAGTTTAACAATTACTATTACCAAGAAAAATATAGAGGCTTTCTCGAGAACACTGGCTAAAGCATATACTACTGTTGGGGTACATCCTTTCTTGCATGAGCACCCGACACCTTTTTTTGCAGAAAAGTAGTGAAGCAAAGAGCATCTCTATTCTCCAACGTCACTGTCTTGGTGATGTGGATTAGACAGAGTAAAAACACTTCTTCTCTGTTGGAGTAGTGATTATTGCACATGCTTGTTCATTTCAAAAATATTGCTAGGTTAAATGGTATAGCGTTCAAAGATCTTGTTTTTCTAAACGGTCTAATAATTATTCAGTTTACTAAACTGCTGAACTGCTTGTTTGGGTCTGAATTTGCTGAATTATCGGATGGTCTGAGAATTATTCACTTTACTAAACTGTTATGTAGTCTCTTGGCTGTAGATAGATGGAGTAATGGACAGTGTTAGTGACAGGATCATGCCTTCCCTGGTAACAAGCATGCAGATCTGGTCTAGTTAAGCCACCATCTCAACTGGAATATGCATCTGCATGACACTCAATCAGTTGCAATGGCCTAGGTGATTAGCTTAGCCAAAACTCCGTTATTATGTCAGGTGCTCACCAAAAGGCAGAGTGTGGGGTCAGATGACATACAGATTACAACTATCAGTAAATTTACAGTCTGCATTTCTTCAGAAAGTCGTGCAACAGAACATAACAAAGTGAGTTTGGCCAAATTGCCTTGTTGGTCTGTATAGATGAATTTTCACTGCTTTGCTAAAATTATCCACTCACCACCCTTGGACGTCATAACCACGGTGTCCTCGCGCCAACCCTGCATTTCGTTGGTCAGAAACTCTCCACCTATAGAAACAAGGCCAATGACACTGCAATTCACAAAAGAACGAGCGGGGTCTAATGAACATTGAACGACACGCCCTCGAGGTAGCTCTTGTGGTAGGCCCTGTGAACCTTCTCATCCTCTTCATTTTCGCGGGCATACATCATGCCCCAGACTGCACACATATGGGGGAGGAAGTCAAGCTGCCCTAGCTCTAGGTGGAATTGCCCATAGCACCTCCTCTTGTTGAGGACCCTACCGTCGCCGCTGCTCTTGGGCCTCTTCGCCCCTGTTGCCTCACTGCCAAAAACCATCGATACAGATCAGTCTAAAGGTGAATCTGGAAGGCACCAATTTGGTGTAGAATACTTGCAAGATTTTGGAAGCATCAAACATCCCTCCACTTGAAAGGAAATGAGAACGAATACAGGTTAAAATTTCACCCGGAGGGTAATTTTGGATCAATTGTCAGGCTAGGCTTGGAACAAGCGAGATTTGGTGCGAGCAGTGATCGGCTTCAAGTGGGGAAAGAGAAGAAGAACCTGTTCGGATCCGGCCTTCTTGTTTCCTACTGGAGTGGGGAGGAGAAGAGGTGCGGTGCATGTGTGCGTTGCGGGGAGACGGGAAGACGGGGGTGGGGGGAGAAGCAGCGATTGGTGGGGGGCTGACGGCGGCCGTCATCGCTGCACCCCGATCTTCGCCCGCTCTGATGAGATCGAGGGGGGATCAGGCTTGCTTGAGGAGGGAGGATCCCGCCATGGCCGCGTCAGCGAAGAAGGGCTGGGGGCACACGAGGTTTTGTTGGGCTCGGTGCGGGACATCGCGTCGTGGTAGTCGGTGCCGTCGGTGGCGGCGGCAAGGAGATGGAGACGAGGAGATGGCAGCATCGATGGCGGTGGTGAGGAGATCAGAGTTAGGGTTGTGGGAGGAGTGCGATGGGATCTGAGTTAGGGTTGCGGGAGGAGGAGTGCGATGGGATCTGAGGTAGTTCGGCTGCGGGTGGGGGTTTCCCTTTTTCATTTTTTTCTTCTTTTCTGTAGATAGATGGATGGATGGATGCGGGATGGAGAGATGGATAGATGGATGGATGGACGGGTGCCATGTCATCGATCCGTCCATCCATCCGTGTGACAACTAATTCCACCAATGAGAATAGAGCACATATAATTGTGTTTTTCCTTTTGTTTTTCTTCTGCTTTTTCACATGAAAAATTCAAACAAATAATCTCTTACTGTACACAAGGGTGCATATTGGAATAGCAAACAATGTTTCCAAAGGGAGTTTTCATTTTCTATGCATGACTGGGCCGCCGCGTTGGCTGCTTCCACTTCTCACCGCGCCTGGGCTGTGTATACGATCTCCTGGGCGTCTAGGGCTCCATGCCAAGGCGGGTCACGTGGTTGCTCGTGTCACCAATGAGCGCTGCTAGAGACTGCTAGTGACTCAGCATGGCGGCTCTTGCTATGGCTTGGATCCGAGGTGGAGTGGAGCCGCTGCTGACTGTAGGAGTAGTTTGCTTGCTGGGCGACCCCAATCCTCAACATAGCAATGGCGTTATTCGCCTGGATCTCAACTGGGGTATTTCCTGTGATCGGAAGCGCCGCGAGGTTGGTGGTTGCTGCCAACAAGTTGTCAACGGGAGAAGTGACCTGGCGGCGTAAGGAAACGATCTGGAGTCGTTCGGACTAGCGGTGGATGAGGGGCCGCTCAAGCTCGCGTTTCTGAGTCGGCTGACTAGGCTGAGCCGGCAGTGGCCACCTGTCTCCATCCTGAGGCATGACCCGGTTTAACTGGGGTATAACCGGGGCCTCCGGGGTGCTTGTCCCAGCCCCCGGAGTGGCCCTGTTGAACAGACAAATGGGCTCATAATTTGGGGGCAGACGGCTCGCGTGCCTCCTCCGATGAACCATATCCGAGGCGCTCTGCCGTAGGCGCATACGCATGCCTCTGTCTTCAGATGCTCCACCTCATTGTGAAACTGGATTTGCAGGTCTACCATGCGAGTGTTCTCAGTGTTGATATCTTCCTGAGCCTTAGCCATCTGCTCGCGAAGTTTAGCTACCTCCGCATTGCGCTCTGCCTGGTTCTCCGCTATTAGCGACGACTCTAGGAGCATTGTCAACGAGGCAACTAGCTCCGAAGGAACTTGAGCCGGTGGCTTGACTGGGCCAGCCGCATTCGGATCAGGTGCTGAAGTACCGGCTCCCCCCATGGTGGCTGATGCAGTAGAGTCGAGAGCCGGCGCAGTGCCTGCCATGTAGATGGTGCATCGATGGAACGGCTCGTGATCGACTAGAGCCGGCTCATCATCGTAGTAGCCCCCAAGTCTGCTATCATATAGCGGGAGGATCGACTCAGTATCCCCAACCAATGAATCACCGTCTGAGTAGACAAAGGAGTCCCGACCAAATGTGGAGTTGTCTGCGAGATCGACCCCCTGGGTGAAACTGACGAAGACATGGTTCCGACCGGCTCGATCCCAGGCAGGTTGCGTGCGCCGAGCCGGATCAACGTTGTCGGTGCAGATGTCCGGCTTGGGCCCTGATTCGCCGATTTTGTCGATGAAGACATGGATCTTGCCGAAGGGGACCCGGTACCTGTACTCGATTGAGTCGGCCTCGGGGACTGATACGTCTTCGTCGTATCTACTTTTCCTAACGCTTTTCCTCTTGTTTTGGACTCTAATTTGCATGATTTGAGTGAAACTAACCCGGACTGATGCTGTTTTCAACAGAACTACCATGGTGTTGTTTTTGTGCAGAAATAAAAGTTCTCGGATTGGAATGAAACTTTGCGAGGATTTTTTATTCAATAAATAAGAATTTCTGGAGCCAAGAACCATCGGAGGGGGCACCTGGGTGGGTACAACCCACCAGGGCGCCCCCCCCCTCCAGGCGCGCCCAGGGTGGGTTGTCCCCACCTGGTGGCCCCGCAGACATCAACCCTGATAATATAAAATCACATATTTGGAGAAAATATCGGGGAGAAAGAATTATCACGTTTCACGAGATGAAGCTGCCGCCACCTCCTGTTCTTCATCGGGAGGCCAGATCTGGAGTCTGTTTGGTGCTCCAGAGAGGGGGATCTTCGATCTTCGTCATCACCAACCTTTCTCCAACGACAATTCCATGAAGCTCCCCACCGGGAGTGAGTAATTCCTTTGTAGACTCGCTGGTCGGTGAGGAGTTGGATGAGATTCATCATGTAATCGAGTTAGTTTTGTTAGGGCTTGATCCCTAGTATCCATTATGTTCTGAGATTGATGTTGCTATGACTTTGCCATGCTTAATGATTGTCACTTTGGGCCCAGGTGCCATGATTTCAGATCTGAACCGTTTATGTTATCACCATTATATCTATGTTCTAGATCCGATCTTGCAAGTTATAGTCACCTACTACGTGTTATGATCCGGCAACCCCGGAGTGACAATAGTCGGGACACTTCCTAGTGATGACCGTAGTTTGAGGAGTTCATGTATTCACTGTGTGTTAATGCTTTGTTCCTGTTCTCTTTTAAAAGGAGGCCTTAATATCCCTTAGTTTCCAATAGGACCCCGCTGCCACGGGAGGGTAGGAAAAAAGATGTCATGCAAGTTCTTTCCATAAACACGTATGACTATTTACGGAATACATGCCTACATTATATTTATGAACTGGAGCTAGTGCCATATCGCCCTAGGTTATGACAGTTATATGATGAATATCATCCAACGAATTCACCGATCCAATGCCAACGAATTTCTCTCATATTGTTCTTGCCAAGTTACTACTGCTATTGTCACTGTTGCACTTGCTACAAAATTATTGCTATCATTGTTACCGTTACTATTGCTATTGCTACTACTATCAAAAATATCATACTACTTTGTTACTGATCACTTTGCTGCAGATAATTAATCTCCAGGTTTGGTTCAATTGACAACTCAGCTGCTAATACTTGAAAATATTCTTTGGCTCCCTTTGTGTCGAATCAATAAATTTGGGTTGAATACTCTACCCTCGAAAACTGTTGCGATCCCCTAAACTTGTGGGTTATCAAGACCTTTTTCTGGCGCCGTTGCCTAGGAGCATAGCTATATTTGTTGAGTCACTTGGGATTATTATCAAATTATCACTATGAAGAATCTGAAGGATGCTAAGACTAAGATTTTTTCCCTCTAAGACAAGGGGAGGTAAGGAACTGCCATCCAACTCCACTTTATATTCACCTTCTGTTATAAGTAGACTTGCAACACCACCACATGCTATCAATTCTGATATGTCGCAAGTTATTGATGATGCTACTTCTGCTATGAAAGCTACTCATGATGATGCTAGTACCTTGCTTGATGATAATGTGCCACTAGGTGAATTTCTTGATGAACAACTTGCTAGAACTAAAGCTTTTGAGAAGGCTGAAACTGATGAAATGGTTGAAACTGATGAAGAGCTTGAAACTGAAAATCTTGAAACACCGATTAGACCTAGTTCTCCTAGATATGAATTGCCAAAGGTACCGGAAGGTTATGTTATGGATGAGGAGACAACTAGAGACATTCTTGCTTGTAAGGATAGAGATGATCTGGAAAAATTATTATGCAAGTATAAAGAAAAGACTTTGAATGCTAGAATGAAATGTGATCCTAAGTTTGCTACTTCACCTATCTTTGTTGATGATAAGGATTATGAATTCTCTGTCGACCCAGAGTTGATTACTTTGGTTGAATATGATCCTTTCCATGGTTATGAAACTGAAATTGTTGTGGCACATCTTACTAAGTTGAATGACATAGCCACCCTATTTGCTCATGATGAGAAAATTTGCTACTATTATATTCTTAAATTATTTCCGTTCTCATTAAAGGGTGATGCTAAGGCTTGGTACAATACTCTTGCTCCTGGTTGTGTGCGTAGTCCCCAGGATATGATTTATTACTTCTCTGAAAAATATTTTCCTGCTCATAAGAAACAAGCTACTTTACAGGAAATATTTAACTTTGCGCAAATTAAAGAAGAGAGTCTCCCACAAGCTTGGGGGAGGCTTCTCCAATTGCTTAATGCTTTGCCTGATTATCCTCTTAAGAAAAATGAACTACTTGATATCTTCTATAGTGGACTAACCAATTCTTCTAGGGACTTCCTAGATAGTTGTGCTGGTTGTGTTTTCAGAGAGCGAACTGTTGAACAAGCTGAAGAATTATTGAATAACATATTGAAAAATTATGATGATTGGATCCTTCCTGAACCACCACTTAAACCTACTACAAAGAAGAGGGGTATCTTATATCTCAGTCCTGAAGATATGCAAGAGGCAAAGAAATCCATGAAGGAAAATGGTATTAAAGCAGAGGATGTTAAAAATTTACCACCTGTCAAAGAAATACATGGGCTTGAAACACCACCACCACCTATGGTGGTAGAGGTAAATTCTTTACTAAAGTTCAATGAAGGTGATATTCCTTATAATAAACATCCTAGTCAATGCCTTTATGAGTTTGATAATTACATTAGAAGGCAAGATCACTTCAATGCAAATGTTATGAAACAATTGAAATACAATTCTGATATGATTGCTCACTTAAGTGACTTGTTATTTAGAATCTCAAATGATGTGAGAGGTGTAGGAAAGCATGCTTCTATTGTTCAAACTCAATTAGAAAAAGTTGCTAAATCTCAAAGAGATTTGCTTGATGAAATGAATAATAATATCAATGATCATGTTGTTAGAGTAATGACTAGAGGAAGTAGAATGACTTAGTAACCACTTTATCCTGAGGGACACCCAAAAAGAATTGAAAAAGACTCTCAAAGAGTTGACACAGATGTACCTAGTCCTTCTAAAAAGAAAAAGAAGAAGAAAAATGATAGGACTTTGCATGCCTCTAGTGAACCTGAAGTTGAAAAACCTCCTGATAATGATAATGAAGTCTCTATCTCTGATGCTGAAACTCAATCTGGTAGTGAACACCCATCTTCTGAAAATGAAAAAGACAATAATGAGGTTCATGAAGACACTCAAACAAATAATAAAGAACCAGATAATGATGTTGAGATAGAACCAGCAACTGATCTTGATAACCCACAAACCAAGAATAAAAGATATGATAAAAGAGACTTTGTTGCTAGAAAACACAGTAAGGAAAGAGAACCGTGGGTTCAAAAACCTATGCCCTTTCCACCTAAGTCAACCAAAAAGGAAGATGATGAAGAATTTGAACACTTTGCTGAAATGCTGAGGCCAGTCTTTTTGCGTACTCGCTTGACTGATATCTTAAAAATGCCTCCTTATGCAAAGTACATGAAAGACATCATCACCAATAAGAGAAAAATACCGGAAGCTGAAATTTCCACCATGCTTGCTAATTATACTTTTAAGGATGGAGTACCTAAAAAACTTGGAGATCCGGGAATACCAACTATACCTTGCTCCATCAAAAGAAATTATGTGAAAACTGCTTTATGTGATTCAGGAGCTGGTGTTAGTGTTATGCCTTTCTCTTTATATAAAAGACTTGATTTGAATAAACTCACACCTACTGAAATATCTTTGCAAATGGCTGATAAATCAACTGCCATACCTATCGGTATTTGTGAGGATGTGCCCGTTGTTGTTGCTAATGTTACTATCTTGACTGACTTTGTTATACTTGAGATGCCCTAGGATGACAACATGTCGATTGTCCTTGGTAGACCCTTCTTGAATACTGCAGGGGCTGTTATTGATTGCAATAAAAGCAAGGTCACTTTTCATATCAATTGTAATGAGCATACGGTGCACTTTCCGAAGAAACAATTCCAAGTGAATGGTATTAATGTAATTGAAAAATCTTCGACAATCACTACTGGAAGTTTTCAACTACCCCTACCTACTGTTAAAAAGAAATATGAAATGCTTATTGTTGGGGACATTCACATCCCCATTGAGGTAACTTAGTGTTTTACAAAAGTTCTTCGGTTTCATGCTAATCAGAAGTGGTTGTTAATAAGACTTGATCAACCTTATTAATGAATCATTTTTGAGAGGTATGAAGTTGATGAATTTAGTGAGCACTACCTTCTGTCCCTACTTTTTGTTTTCTATTTTTATTAGTTAAATAAAATAAAATGCCATGCCTTGCCGGTTTTCTGAGTTTTCCATGCAATAAAAATGATCCAAAAATAAAAGTTCTCAGAATGCTTTGAAAATTTAGTACGATTTTTTTATGATTATTTAAGAATTTTTGGTGCAAATAACATCAGAGGGAGGTGCTCCAGGTGGGCACAAGCCACCTGGGCAAGCCAGCACCCCCAGGCGCGCCCTGGTGGGTTGTGGTCCCCACGTGAGCCCCCTCACTTACCCCTTCACTCCATATCATCACCTAATTCCAGAAAAAAATCACCATTGCTCTCTTTCTCTCTCGTGTTCTTGCTCTCAAACCCGCGGATTTCGATCTCTTTGCTTGAAGTTCTGTTTCCGAAGCTATTTTGGGGGATTGTTGCTTGGTATGTGCCTCCTCCATTGGTCCAATTAGTTTTTGCTTTGGTGGTTTATATTTAGAATAATTAGTGACTCTTGGTGCTGTTGTAGATGAGCTTGCATGTTGAATTCTTAGAGTTCTAAGTAGTTTGAATGCTTGATATGGCCTCTATGCATCCCTATGAGTAGTTGCTATCAATCTTGTAAAGTTTTGTTGAGAAAAATTTTGTGGACTAAAAATTTCAGAATTTTGCTCATAGGAAAAGATGAGTATTTTTAGGAAGTTTGCTTCCAAGAAGAACTCCAAGGGTGTTATTGGGGAGTGGTCTGACAATGATCTTTGGACCCAGAGAATGGCGGAGGTACGGCCGTGCGAGTGGCCGCATAACCCATTCATGGAGGGAGCCGGAATCCGTCAAGAGTTTGCACAGTATGCTGCTAATGCTGGCCTCACCGACTTCATCGTAGCTAAATGTGAACAGTATCATCTCCTCACAAATTCCTTTGTGCAAAGTTTTCATTTCTTGAGCAGGAATAATCCTCCCGAGGTGCAGTTTAACTTATATGTTGAACCCCATCAAATACCACTTACTGAGTTTTGTGACATATGCATGATCCCTTCTGATGGGGATTTAGTAGAGCCTAGGCTCGCAGAGTTTGATGGTTTTTACCACACTCTGACTATGGGGGATGAGAGAGGGGTATCGGTTGTCACTGCCACTAGTTTACATTTTCTGGCTCTATATTATTTTGCTCTATTCATTGCGAAGTGTTTGCTTGCTAGAGAGAAGGTAGGTGCACTCAGTGCGCCTGACTTTGCTGTTTTATGTCGTGCACTTTACGGCGACGACACTCATAGCTTGGGAGCTATTGTGGCACGTCGCCTCCACATTAGCAGATCCAAGGGTAAAATACATGGTAGCATTTATGCTACTCGCTTGGTGAGTCACTTTAACATTCAGATATGCCAGCATGATTATCCTTTACCCAAGGTTTATTTAGATCGCTTGGCTATGGCACACCACCAATTTATTGATGGCGAGAACACTACTAGTGATTTTCCTTACAACCTTGTTTTTAGTGAGGATACTCGCGATATTATTCCATTGCCTGCACCTGCTTTGTTTGATCCTATTGCCAGGGGCGGATACAGGATTATGCCTGAAGACATTGTCGCCTACCGAATCAACCTGGCTGTGGCACAGGCGGAGCCTCAGGAATGGGACCCTCAGGTGCCCGCTCCCCAGCACTTCAACATAGGACCCCATGGCTTCTTCGAGTGGTGATTACCAAGTTAGGCCAAAAGCCTAAGCTTGGGGGAGTACGTATTTCCACCGACATTATATTCATGTTCACACATTTCATTCCAGCTGTCGGTGTTCACACTTTTTCATTGTATTATCCATGCTAGATTTATTTTCTCACCTTCTTCTTGTGTGTTTAAAAAACTTTGAGAAAAGACAAAAATATTTCCTGCTTCTTTCTATTTTTTTCTTCTAGTATAATTAGATGCAGTTTAAAAAAACAAAAAGATTTCTTTATTCTTCTCTTGCTTGTTCGGAGCGCTCTCGTGTAAATATTTTTTCTCGTTTTTGTTTTTCCTTTCTTAAATTTGCTTTTTTTAGAAAACCAAAAACTCCAAAAATATTTCAGTGTGTTTCTCTGAATTACTTTTTATTGAGTCATACCGAGGAGAAGACCACGATGATAATGTTGAGTGGCTCTCATATGCATTGTTGATCTAACAAAGAGCCCATATTACCTTGTTTTCTTCTTTTTGAATAAAATGTTTGCAGATGCCAGCTTAGTCCACCACACTCTTGCACTATTATTATTTTCATATCGTTCGGTCATGCAAGTGAAAGGCAAGAATGATGATATTTGATGAACTGGCTGTGGCAGAGAGAAACGGGTATGAACTCAACTTGTTCTATTTTTGTAAATATGTTTAACCTAGTATCCATGATTCAGCTCATTATGATCAAACATGTTTGCAATGACCCTTAGAGATTATAGTTTCTCATGCCATGCTTAAGTAGCTAGGACTGGATAATGTTTTATCTTGGATGTCAACATTGCGTTAAAATAATTGTGATGTAGTATGATGATATGGTATCCTCCTCTGAATGTTCGAGTGGCTTGACTTGGACACATGTTCATGCATGTAGTTGAATCAAAACCAACATAGCCTCTATGATATTTATGTTCATGGTGTTCATATCCTACTCATGCTAGTATCCAATGTTACTTATGCATAATGCATGTTCATGACCGTTTTCGGTCTCTAGTTGGCCGCTTCTCAACCTAATTGCTAGCCTTCGCCTGTACTAAGTGGGAATTCTGCTTGTGCATCAAAACCCTGAAACCCAAGTTATTCCAGATGAGTCCACCATACCTACCTATATGCGGTATTACCCTGCCGTCCCAAGTAAATTTGCATGTGCCACCTCTAAAACACTTCAAATAAATATCCTTTTTTGTGTGCCTGGATTGTTGATAGAGCGACAGGAGGTAGTCACTATCTTCCGTGTTAAGCGGGTTATTCTCATGATGAGTGTTTATTCACTCGTCCTTGCATGAGAGGGGCGGTAATAGGGATTCCCAGTCCCGAATTCAAATTGCAAATAATTAAACAAAACTCCCCCAGGAATGTTGTTGGTATGGACGGCACCCGTTGTTTTCGGACAAGTCGTGGAGTGTGATTGTTGGTGGAGGGGGAGTAAACCTTTACTTTTATCGCTTGGGAACCGCCACTAATGTGTTTAGCATGGAAGATACCGATAACTAATGGTCGCGAAGTAAATAGGAGGGTGCATTTCTCAAAATTTCATTTACCTCTGTTTTTAAAATTTGAGCTCTGGCACCTTTGCAAATCACTGCTTCCCTCTGCGAAGGGATTATCTATTTACTTTTATGTTGTGTCATCACCTTCTTAAATAAGCGCCAGAACCTGAGAGCACTATTGTCATCCTCATGCATTGTGTGTAGCTAATGTTGGGTGCATCATGACTGGATCTTTTCTACCATGAATTACAATATTTAGTCGCTGCTCGGACTTTGGAGGTGCTCTGCATTTATGTTATGCGGTCTCAAAAAGGGCTAGCGAGATACCACTATTGTCATATTATATCATCGTTGCTTTGACAAAGTGTTGTTGTTTGAGATATCTTATTATTGCTCGCTAGCTGATTATGCCATTGTTATGAGTTAATATAATTTTTAATAGTTATTGTCGACATGGTTAGTTATAATCTTTGCTGAAAACCTGGGTGCAACTTAAGCTTATTTATGTAAACAAGAGCAAAAGAGTTCATAAAAGTTTTTCTTTTTCACTTTCAGTTTATCAACTGAATTGCTTGAGGACAAGCAAAGGTTTAAGCTTGGGGGAGTTGATACGTCTCCGTCGTATCTTCTTTTTCCTAACGCTTTTCCTCTCGTTTTCGACTCTAATTTGCATGATTTGAATGAAACTAACCCGGACTGACGCAGTTTTCAGCAGAACTACCATGGTGTTGTTTTTGTTCAGAAATAAAAGTTCTTGGATTGGAATGAAACTTTCCGAGGATTTTTTATTCAATAAATTAGAATTTCTGGATCCAACAACCACCGGAGGGGGGCACCTGGGTGGGCACAACCCACCAAGGCGCGCCCCCTCCAGGCGCGCCCAGGTGGGTTGTCCCCACCTTGTGGCCCTGCAGACTTCAACCCTGATACTATAAAATCACATATTTGGAGAAAAAAACCAGGGAGAAAGAATTATCGCGTTTCATGAGACGGAGCCGCCGCCACCTCCTGTTCTTCATCGGGAGGCCAGATCTGGAGCCCGTTTGGGGCTCCAGAGAGGGGGATCTTCGATCTTCGTCATCACCAACCCTTCTCCATCGCCAATTCCATGATGCTCCCCACCGGGAGTGAGTAATTCCTTCGTAGGCTCGCTGGTCGATGGGGAGTTGGATGATATTCATCATGTAATCGATTTAGTTTTGTTAGGGCTTGATCCCTAGTATCCATTATGTTCTGAGATTGATGTTGCTATGACTTTGCCATGCTTAATGCTTGTCACTTTGGGCCCGGGTGCCATGATTTCAGATCTGAACCATTAATGTTATCACCATTATATCTATGTTCTAGATCGGATCTTGCAAGTTATAGTCACCTCCTACGCGTTATGATCCGGCAACCCTGGAGTGACAATAGTCGGGACACTTCCCGGTGATGACCATAGTTTGAGGAGTTCATGTATTCACTATGTGTTAATGCTTTGTTCCGGTTCTCTATTAAAAGGAGGCCTTAATATCCCTTAGTTTCCAATAGGACCCCGCTGCCACGGGAGGGTAGGACAAAAGATATCATGCAAGTTCTTTCCATAAGCACGTATGACTATTTACAGAATACTTGCCTACATTATATTTATGAACTGGAGCTTGTGCCATATCACCCTAGGTTATGACTGTTATATGATGAATATCATCCAACGAATTCACCGATCCAATGCCTACAAATTTCTCTCATATTGTTCTTGCTAACTTACTACTACTATTGTCACTATTTCACTTGCTACAAAATTATTGCTATCACTGTTACCGTTACTATTGCTGTTGCTACTACTATCAAAACTATCATACTACTCTGCTACTGATCACTTTGCTGTAGATAATTAACCTCCGGGTGTGGTTGAATTGACAACTCAGCTGCTAATACTTGCAAATATTCATTGGCTCCCCTTGTGTCGAATCAATAAATTTGGGTTGAATACTCTACCCTTGAAAACTGTTGCGATCCCCTATACTTGTGGGTTATCAGGGACCCAGCCTGAATCGTCGATGTACAGCTTGCTGCGATGACTCTTGGTCATGCGGCCCATCGCATATCCCTCCTTCCCAGGGAGAGCTCCCTCCAAGAACTCAACGCCACCAAGCGAGAGACCCATGGTGGCCGCCAACTATTGTGGCTTTGGCACCACAGATATCCTCATGAAATGACTTAGTCATGAGGCCATCGCAGCTTGGTAGTAGCTTTACGGGGTTGATCGGAATCAGGAGACAAGGGATTTACCCAGGTTCAGCCCCTCACGATGGAGGTAATAGCCTACTTCCTGCGTGATTGATTATTGCATGGGATCTCGATTACAAGGGTGCAACTTGACCTACCTAGTACTCAAGAGCTTGTAACTTAGTCCTCTCTACCTCAGGGGCTCCCCTTTATATATAGGTTGAGGCCCTGAGTTTACAATAGAGTCTGGGTTGTAGTCCAACATGTGCCCTAATTTGTTTCCTACTCATTGTATTCCCCACATAAGGGAGTTTCCATTGTCTCCTTCGTCAAGCCGGCCCGCTCCATGAGTCGCCTCCTAGGCCTTGAGCTTCGTAGACCTTACAACCCATAGGCAGGCCCACTGATAACCCGCTATGTAATGCCAGTTCATTCCAGGCCGGTTCATCCCGTGGGTATATCCCCAACATGCTACTTGTGAGCTACGTTGGGATTTCCTCGAAGAGGAGAGGATGAAGTAGTATAGTAGAGATAAGTATTTCGCTCAATTCAGAACCAAGGTTATCAATCCAGTAGGAGAACCACGCAAATCCTCTTTAGCAGGGGAGATGGGGTTTTATAGCAGGGACAACCCTCTTAGCTAGGTGTGATAAGGATTCAAAAGTAAGCAACTTTGCATGGCTTCCTTTGGGGGAATAAGCACTCAACTTTGGGAGTTGTTGGAGACCTCCTCAGAAATTCGTGAAGCCTTCACAGCCTGGACATCTTCCACGAGAATGACTAGAGCTTTGGACTCACAACTCCAAATGTTGTGAGGTCTTTTGCATTGGAAAGATAATTTGATGTAGCTTCTGGTGATGTACGCGTATGGCCCTGTATCTCCACCACATGTGTGTGGCACAACGAAATATCAGAGGTAAAAACTGGCAATATCAACTTCACTTGAAACTTGTTTTCTCCAAACTTGTTCATCCAAACCGGTTACTTCAAGAGCTCATAGGTTGTTGGCATTCTTCCATGGGATACATAAGTTCAACCAACAACAGTAGGGATGAAAGCATAGTTGTGTCATCAAGGTTACAAGGTAAACTTAAGTTAGTGTTCACCGGGTCATGTGTTTGCTTGATTCGGCTTAGTAATTCTTTCTAACTAAATTGTAAACTTTTCTGAAATGTCATGTATGATGTACCCATGTGCTCATCATCCTCCCTCCCTTGATGGAGAGTCATCCTCGACTCTCATTGATATACAAAAGATAAGTAGAAGGGAAGTAGATAATATCCATGCAAAGGAATAATGCAATGCTCATTTGTAGCTTTCACCTTAGAATTGTGTTGCATCTGATTATGCATTTGTTTTATAACAACTTAGAGTTTGTTCAAGGATGATTGATGTTGTTTCAATGAACAAGATGTCCTCATCACCCCCTCTCTTAAAAAGGAGTCGTCCTCGACTCTACCTGGTCATAACACAGAAGAAAGCAAGGCAATACCAAATTATAATACAAAGGTTTCATGATATGGAGAATTTTAGTTTTGAACTTTGCTATCTTATGGGTGGTGCCAATATGATGCTTTGTGTGACTAATGAGTTCCTTCCAGCAAACATTTCCATGGAGTACAAATTTGTAACCAGCCATAATCATGTTCATATCAGCCTCCCTCTCTCTAGGAGAAAAGTCATCCTTGACTTCAATTGCTGTACAAAATTCTAGCACGAGGACAATACAAAATGACTAGGAAAAGAAAATGATGAATAATCATGTGCAACATTCAGTTTTGTTGCATCTTTTATAGTCTCTTCAAGATTACCAAAATCAAATTGCTGGATGGATGATGTACCAAATAATTTGTCTCTAAGCTTATCACACCATTGCTTCAAAAACTCATAAGTGCATACCTATGGCTTCATCAATATGGAAGATCCTTTTTGTTTTTCCTCATTGAGTACTTCAATGCCTTTTTGAAAATTTATCTTCACACATGCACCTTGTGTAGTGGTGTTCCACGTGCACCACAATTGTTCTTGGATCTCGTCCTCCCATCGTTGCAAGAGAGCTGATGGGTATGACTTTTGCATCTGCACATATTGTAAAGAAAGAGAATTTTGTGAAAGGTTAGTAATTGTATACTTCTCTCTCTTTTCATTTGGTGGATCACTCATATCTTTCATATTATGGGGAAACACCTCAAGCTCACGTTTGGTGGACTCACACAACTCACTAATCCTCTCACTTGGATGATGTGTTATATTATGTTGTGGTTCACTCATCTCTCCAATGTGGTGTGGAATGATCTCAATCTCACATTTTGTGGACTCACGCAAGTCATTCATCCTCTCTCGCTGAATGTGTGGTATATCTAGGTGGAGATCTTTCATTTCCCTAATTTCATGATGATCAATCTGATCCTCACAAGAAATTTGTGGCACATGTTTCTTGGATGTTGGGACAATAGTGGTGGTCAAGAGGGCAACATTAGGATTGAGCTTATCATGTAAACATGGGCTATGAATCACCGTAGTTGGTTCATCAACCATGGTCATGCTTTGTGGTGGGTCGTCATTGTGCCGACGGGTACCACTACTTCGCCATTGAGATTGACATCCTTGTTGAAGTTTAGGAGCTGTAGCAACACGCCCACGAGCAGCAATACCATGCCCTCGAGCATATCTTCTTTGCTGCAATTCATGAGCACTAAGGGATTGTCGGTGTCGAACCATATGGCCACCAATGGGAAGATACTCATCAAGCATCTTCTCAAAGGCTTGAAGTATGTTGTTCTGGAATTTCTGCAGCTCAGCATGTGTGACTGGGGCATCTTCTTGTGCATGGTTTTCGCCTCGGACAATCGATCTAGATCTTGGCATGTTAGTAAGGCCAAAAGTGGAATAGGATAATTTTGTGCAATCACACAACCTCACCTTTTACTCACCAAAGTTCTTATGAGTTCACATCAGATTGTGCTTCTCCCGGATGTGTTAAAGCGATTGAAAGATAGGGATCAAAGAACTAGCTTCTGTTTTTGGTGGAGCTCGGTGGGGTAAACAAAAAGGGGCTTGTGCTGAAATAAAGTTGATGCAAACCAAAAAAATTATGCGGATAGATCTGTTGCACCTTTGTACCAAGATTGAAGATACATATCACAAAAGCTTGTGAAAATTTTCTGCCAATCTGAAACTTTTGGATCTTACACAACACTTTTCTTTTTCTCTCTTGACTTTTTTCTGCCACTCTTTTCTTTCTCTCTTTGATTTTTTGCCACTTTTTTCTCTCTTTTTCCAAAGCACAACACCCAAAATACGAAAGCAACTATGAAGATGAACTTGGTGCAGATCTAAAAGATAAAGAACATGCAAGGTATGCAACAACAAGATATCAGCACCAATAAGACTTGGATTTATGTTTGGTGGGGCTTTGGACTTCTAGGACAGAAAATATAGCATGAAAAACACTTGATCTAAATGGATGGTAGCAAGATAAACTTGGATAACAAATCCTACCATGTCAACGAGGGCTCTGATGCCAGATTATAGGTGGGAACCTGATGAACGAGTTCACGCCCGAGGGTGGCCCAATCTTCATGACGTAGGATCGAATTGGGGAGGATAACTAGCTTCAAGCAGCCGGGATAACTAGCTTTATACCTGCCAAGGTTGGATGCAACCCGTACGTTGGGGATGGCTGACCGAAGCTACAAGAACTCCAACCCGCTGTCTGAACAATCGCAGAACCACAAACCGGGACTAACACAAAATGACCGGAATCGTAAAGCATGAATTAGGGGGAACCAGAGGCTCCTTCTCGCGAATCCGGATGAACTCACAAGAGCAAAGGTAGCAAGGATCTCTTGGATCTATCTAGCAGTCTTGCTGCATAAGCTTGTAACTGAATGGTTTAACAAAAAGGTTTTCTAAAAGGATGGGGGAGATGAGGTTTTATAGCATGGATAACCCCTCTTAGCTAGGTGTGAAAAGGATTCAAAAGTAAGCAGCTTTGCATGGCTTCCTTGGGGGAATAAATAGTCAACTTTGGGAGTTGTTGGAGACCTCCTCGGAAATTCATGAAGCCTTGACAGCCTGGACACCTTCCACGAGAATGACTAGAGCTTTTGACTCACAACTCCAAATGATGTGAGGTCTTTTGCATTGCAAATATAATTTGATGTAGCTACTAGTGATGTACCCCTATGGTCTTGTCTCTCTACCACATGGGTGTGGCAGAATGAAACATCAGAGGTAAAAAATGACAACATCAGCTTCACTTGAAACTTGTTTTCTCCAAATTTGTTCGTCCAAACCGGTTACTTCAAGAGCTCATAGGTTGTTGGAGTTCTTCCAGTTGGTACCTAAGTTAAACCAACAACAATGGGGATGAAAGCGTAGTAGTCTCATCAAGGTTACAAGGTAAACTTAAGTTAGTGTCACTACTGCAGGATGCTGCTAACGTGACACTACGATCAGAGACCCTTTGACGAAACTATGTGCGATGCATTAATCGGAAACGGTGATGTAAAAAACCGTCAAAAAATATGCAAAACATTTGCGATGGTGGAGCCATCAAACACGGTTTTGATTTTAGTTGCATGTGCGATGCAGGGCATACAGTTCAGTTCAATTAACTGTTTGCGATGAGGAAGAAGAACAAAAACGGGCAGCCAGATGAAGGCGTGTGCGATATACGACATACAGTTCACTTGGATGAACTGTTTGTGATGAGGCGGAACATCAGAAACGGGCAGCCAGATGAAGGTGTGTGTGATATACGGCATACAGTTCACTTGGATGAACTATTTGTGATTAGGCAACACAAAATAAACGGTCAGCCAGATCAAGGTGTGTGCGATATACGGCATATGGTTCATTGCAATAAACTGTTTGTGTTGAGCCAAGAGAACAGAAACATTTCACATAAACAAGATGTGTGTAATACGCGGCAAACATACAATTACATAGGTGGCTAGTACACACATGACATTTCCACACACCAAAGTAAACTATTACATGCATAATTAACTAGGATAAACGATCATCTGATCATCATCTACTTCTTGTGCTAGCTCGATGTTCCTTCTATGCTAAGTGTCCATTAATTGATGGCGTTTTATGAACACGCCACCATTTCGCGCCATTTCCTCACCTGTTTGCCGCCACCCAGAGATATTGCGCATAAACCTAGGCGACGCGCGACGCACGGAGGCAACAGGCGCGGCCTGTAGCACATCCACCTTTTCCAAGCATGCCAACCCACCAAAGCGCCGCCTCTGCCATCAACCTCATCAACGAGGAAAACAAGAAGGTGCCATGGCCCGTCGAGGCCGAGGCGCTCCCCGGCAATGCGATGGACGATGCTGTGATGCGCGTCATCGCCAGTATTGAGTAGACAGTTGGCGCATGGCACTTCAGCACCGCGGATCAAGATAGGCATGTCAGTGCCGAGAGGCTGCAGCTTGCCGCACAACATGATCGATGGCGTGCCACAGAGCAAGCTAGGCGCGTCCGCGCCGATAGGCTGCGGCTCGCCGCACGGCCAGACCGTTGGAGCACCGCAGAGCGAGAGGCGTGGCGCGCCGCACAGCAAGAGCGGATCCATCGGCGCTTGCCTGCTGTCGACAGGACGTCACAGCTGGGTACACATCTCGTCAGTACCCCCATTCATAGCTAGGAGTGGGTAGAGGCCCTCTGAGCCGTACTTGCACCAGAGGCCGGCCGCGCCGTACTTGCACCGAACGCCCGCCGCGCCATTCGCATGGGTCACGCCGTTCGCCTTGTCAGTGGCCCGCTCGATGCCAATGCGCTGGTCGGTAGGCTCGACCGCCTCCTTGGCCCAGGTGTCCACCTGGGCGCAGTAGAGGAACATGGCCGTCGCATCCTTGAGCTGATGATCTCCGATGAAACAGCCAACTTGGAGCTCGAGATCGCGCTCCAGATGTACCGCGAGCGTGTTAACCGCTTGGACGAACGCCTGCACGAGTTTAGGCAGAGCAAAGAGCTACCGTAGGCAAGGGCTGCTGGTCAAGGTCTCATGGACGCATTTTATTTTGTTGAGTCATTTCGACGTGGATAGCTATGTATTCACAGCAATCGTAATATTGCTCTGTTTATTTCTCTGTTTCAATGTGTGTACATTGTTTTCCGTTCTTATATGTTCTGTTTCAATGTGTGTATATACGCTTTCCATTCTGTATATGTGGATGGTAACAGCTAGATACAAATTAGTATACAAAAATAGATAGCAAATGGAATTCATAATATATATATTAATTGTTCGTTAGTTCATCACAGAATATATATAATATCATCACATATACGTGATGATACTTAACTACTAGGTACAATGCATAAAATTGAAAATGAACAATACTAAAACACATAATCCCTCCTGGGGCAGTATTCCGGCAGCCCCTCGCCAGCAGCTCCCTGGTGCGCGGCATCTTCCCGGCGCGGAGGCAGTACTCCGCCTCCTCTGCCTCGCAGCGCTTGACATACCGATCTGCCTCTTGCTGGCGGATGAGCGCGAACGATCTTGCCATTTCGTTGGGCGCCCATCGGAGCTCCTCGTCAGTGGCACGCTGGAGCTTATCAGCCCACCTCCATGCAGCGATGAGGCGCCTAGCACCTTTGACATTCCTCGTGAAGTACCCGTCTTCATACACCTCCTCCGCACGACGACGCGCCCGCCCCCAAAGCTCCACCGCCTCCTTTTTCCAGGCGGCATCATGGGCTTCACAGGCCACCTGGTACCTGGCTTCCTCCTCCGCCATCTCCTTCTTGAACGCCACTTGCCTGGCTTTCTCAGCCGGTGGCAGTGACCTCCACAGACAAAGATTGTACTGGCCCCAAAACCAATCCAAAGTTGGGGGGTCCAGCGCAACATCGTCCGGCGGCGCGGAGGGGTCCTCCTCGTCGCTGCTCTTCGACTGAGTGTCCTCGGGGGGCGGCGACTCCTCGTAGGCACATGGGCAGACCGGCGGCGCCATGGCAGAGATTTGAGAGAGAGAGAGAGAGAGAGAGAGAGGGCGAGCGAGGGGAGGATGTAGATGAGAATGCAGGCGGGATGACATGAGCAAGGTAGTATTTATTGGCAGTCGGAATCTAGATCGACGGGATTTACGAGTACTGTAGTTTGAATTACACACGATTCCCGCAGCAAAATCCATGTGAGAACTTAATAGCTGACGGTTTCCAATACAGAACTGTGTCTGATTAATAACCACCGCCACTCACCTTCCAAACCTCGAGGCATGAAATAGAGTGCCAATCGTGTGGGGGCCGTTTGTCTTGCCAGATCTTTACATTCTCTTTATTGAACACTAGATTTACATCGTCTGATGATTTTTTAACTCACACACAAGTACACAAAAATATGATTTTTCAAACCGTTATGGTTAGCCGCTGCATGTAGATGTAGTTTAAATTTGAATTACGGTCATTAAATGGCTAGAAAATCACTTAAATGTGTTTAAAAGGTCAAATGACCCCTAGAATTTTCCAAATTTTCACATGACAGTTGTATTAGTGCACGTTAAACGTAGAAAAAATTTGAAGGCCGTAAGAGGAAGCTATCTCCCATTCGTCATCAAACATGCATTGTTCCCTCTCGGAACCACGAGCCTTCTAGTGAGTTGCTCCGGTTTGTGAGGGGTGTGTGTCCAAACTTTCATCAAACAGGGCAATTTTTTTACCACATCATCTTGGTGGCATGACATTACATCAAGCAATGTTTCATGTTTTTCTGATCATTTTTTTAATTTTTGGAATTAAAATTCCATGGCACTCCATGCATGTGTCCATGCCGTGAGACCAATATGTTTGAAAATTCCTTCTAATTTACTGCACATGGAATTAACTTACACACAAGTAAACAAATATGATTTTTCAAACCGTTATGGTTAGCCGTTGCATGTAGATGTAGTTCAAATTTGAATTACGATCATTAAATGGCTAGAAAATCACTTAAATGACTTTAAAAGGTCAAATGACCCCTGAAATTTTCCAAATTTTCACATGATAGTTGTATTAGTGCATGTTGAACATAGAAAAAAATTAAAGGCCGTAAGAGGAAGCTATCTCCCGTTCGTCATCAAACATGAATTGTTCCCTCTCAAAATCACGAGCCTTCTAGTGAGTTGCTCCAGTTTGTGAGGGGTGTGTGTCCAAACTTTCGTTAAACAGGCCAATTTTTTTACCACATCATCTTGGTGGCAAGACATCACATGAAGCAAGGTTTCATGTTTTTCTGATCATTTTTTATTTTTTTAGAATTAAAATGCCATGGCACTCCATGCATGTGTCCATTGCGTGAGACAAATATGTTTGAAAATTCCTTCTAATTTACTGCACATGGAATTAACTCGCACACAAGTACACAAATAGGATTTTTCAAACCGTTATGGTTAGTTGTTGCATGAAGATGTAGTCCAAATTTGAATTACGGTCATTAAATGGCTAGAAAATCACTTAAATGTCTTTAAAAGGACAAATGACCCCTGAAATTTTCCAAATTTTTACATGACAGTTGTATTAGTGCATGTTAAAAGTAGAAAAAATTTGAAGGCTGTAAGAGGAAGCTATCTCCCGATCGTCATCAAACATGCATTGTTCCCTCTTGGAACCACGAGCCTTCTAGTGAGTTGCTCCAGTTTGTGAGGGGTTTGTGTCCAAACTTTCATCTAACAGGCCAAATTTTTTACCACATCATCTTGGTGGCATGACATTACATCAAGCAAGGTTTCATGTTTTTCTGATCATTTTTTAATTTTTTGGAATTAAAATGCATGGCACTCCATGCATGTGTCCATGCCGTGAGACCAATATGTTTGAAAATTCCTTCTAATTTACTGCACATGGAATTAACTCGCACATAAGTACACAAATATGATTTTTCAAACCGTTATGGTTAGCTGTTGCATGTACATGTAGTTCAAATTTGAATTACGGTCATTAAATGGCTAGAAAATCACTTAAATGTCTTAAAAGGTCAAATGACCCCTCAAATTTTCCAAAATTTGACATGACAGTTGTATTAGTACCACAATTTTTCTCGTACATTTAAAACACCATCCATTGCCACTTTACTCCAAATTCGTCTTTCACAGCTAATAAAAAATATCAACAACATCACACACAGTTTTTTGTAGGAACCGTTTGCGATGAAAATTTCTGGGACTATTTAAGTCTTCCTCCTTAAGCTTCGCCGGCTCATCTGCTCCAGTGCCGGCAAACCCCGAATCCCGATCACCATTCCCGCATCCCCTTCTTGCAAAGATGACGTCGTGGAAATGCTTCGTGAAGGCCTGTACGATGGCCGCATCCTCCCCGAGCGCCGCCGCCTGCGCCGAGAGCGCGGGCGCCTACTCTGAGAGTGCCACCGCATCCGCATTGAACGCAGCTGCATCCACCGAGAGGGCGTCTGCGGTAGCCGAGATGGCTGCAGCTGCTGCTGCGACGGCGGCTGCAAACGCCGAGAGCGCTCGAGCTGTCCTCCGTGCCGCCGATGTCGCCCTGGCCCGGGTCGAGTCCATCCACACCAAGATCAAGGACGCACACGTCAAGATATTCCAGGCGACCTCGGAATCCAGCATGCAACCCACGTCTGAAAAGGCGGCGGTGGCCATGGAGCACCTGCTTCCTCATGAGATCGCCGAGCGGGAGCTGGAGATGCAGGAGGCGGCGGAGATCGAGGAGCGCCGGAAGGAGGAGTTGCGCATGGTCGAGGTCAAGGTAGAGAAGAGTCTGTCCGTCGAGGAATCGGTGGTGGAGTACCAACGCGCGCTCTGGCGCAGCCACTACTACGAGTACTACAACCTTGAGGGCGGCGCCAAGGACGAGGACAAGGACGAGGACGCGGTCGACTTCAGCAGGGGGGACGCGGAGTCCACCAACGGCGGCATGTTGCCAGGACAAGTCATCGACGTCGCATCTCACACCGGCGATGCATAGGCCGGCGCGGCGGCGGATTTGTTAAAATTATGCGTACTTAGGCTTTGTTTTTAATGCTGGTCTTTTGTTAGAGCAATGTTTAGGTCAACTGGCTCTGTTTAATTACTAAAATTGCTCGATTCAGTAAGTGTGGTCTGTGTGCTGTACACTCTTTTGTGTGCCCAAATTAGCAAGCGATGTTAAATTATGCAATGACGTACCCGGGGAAATTTCCACCAAAATTTGAATTATCAAACTCACCCCATGCGCGTAAAGCGGAAGAATCGTTTGTGATGCACACATTCATTCAAAGTGAATGGTGTCCGGCGGCACCGCGCACAAAGTTTCCCTCCACATTTCGAAAATTTTGGACTACCGCCGAAATATCTACCCCACCGCCCTTCCCCACCCCCTTTTCTCCCCGACCACAAGTCACATTTCCCCTATTTCCTCCTTCCTTCCTTCCTAAACTATAGCCGCTTCCTCGCTTTCTTCCTCGCTCTCGCCGTCTCGCATCCTACCACCGGGGTCGCCATGGTCTTCTTCAATGACCTCTCCAGTGGTTCCTCCTCCAACGACGACTCCTTCACCACCCGGGTATGCATCCTTTCTCTCTCTCGGGCTATGGCTTGGAATGAAGGATTTTAACCCGGCGGTCGATTTGAGTCATTTCTTCCTGTTGTAGCTCCCTAGGATCATCAGTTGCAACGAATGGAGCGGGGTGGCTGAAGATCTGTCTACTCGTTGTCACCATCAATCTCCATGCGTGAAGCTAGTTGCATTTGAATCTGTGGACAGTGGGAGGAAGTTTCTGGCATGTGCAGAGAAGGTTAGACCCTCTTTCGTTGTTACAAATCATTTGTTAGATGTGATTCAGACACTGTCACGGTCCCAACCCATTCATACCACACCTTCAACCAAATGCATCCTAAGACAGTGTCACAGTTTGTACCTAGTATCTAAAAATGTTGCCATCTCATCAGCGGTGCCATTAGAAATTTATTTGGCACCGCTTCAGCAGTTTGTGCAGCCAACTTTTGTTCACACATCTGAGCAGCCAAGCAGTAAAATACTAAATCTTTATGGCACGAAGGAACTGGGCATCAGAGCAACTAGGTGCTCCAGAGTCCGGGTCTCTGATTTTTTTCCGCTGCATCGGCTCGCCAGTGTAGGGCACTGGTGCAAGATGTAGCAACAGTTGTCTTTACACCAGTTTTGGCATACATAGTGGACGGCCTTAGTGCTATTAGTTCTATGTTACTAAATTTGTGCATGTACACACCTGTTAGTATCAATTTGCTGTCATCCAAACATTGTCGCTATGCTGTTGCAGTTATATTTACCTTCCTCATAAAATGTTCAATTTGTTGTTTATAGTACATGAGTAAGAACTTGTAGCATTGTTGTAGTTAATTATAGCTTCTGATGTTTCAGAATTTGGTTGTTGTCTCAGTAGCAATTAATTCATTTGCACAGTGATCTTTTTGAGAAGATATGTCATAATTAACCTGTTTCTTCAGTTTTTCAAAATAAGTATTGGTGATTTTCTATGTTGCTATAAACCCATTTCCCCTACAATTGTTACTGATCTAGTTTTAAATATTATAGGATGAACGGAAGTTTTCTTACTTGGAGTGGGTTGATCAAGAGTGGCCACAGTCTTTCAAGATGTGCCTAGCAAAGATCTGGAGCATGTATGAGGAAGAGAAAAGAGGTAGGCTTAGAGAAAGTGTTGTCAACGCTGAAGAATATTTGAAGATGCGGGATAAAAAGAGGAAGGTGGAGAATGAGCTCAGATTTTTTTAAATCAGACTTTGCCAAGATGGTGTTGGCGAAGGAGGAGGCACTTTCCCAGTTGGCCAGTGCAAAACAGGTTCTTACTGAACTGAAAGCAGAGGTGGATAGGACGAGCCTGGATGATCTCAATTAGGGAAATGAATATACTGTTTTAATATTGTTCTTATGAAGCTGAACTAGCTATATGCTGTACTGTGCTGTTTTCAGGTAGGTATCGTACTGAGATGTTAAAATATATTTATGTGCCTGATATGAAATTGGCAAACAGCTGTTCGATATGAAATGTGAATTTGTGTAATACTGGAATTATTAATTGTAAACTAATAAACCTGCTAAATGGGTCATGGAACTTTGCAAACGGTTCTAGCAGTAAAAGCGCTTTTGATGGATAGCCCAATGCCACACAGTTTTCTTCATCAAATCATTTGTGATGTAGTTGATAAAAGCAAACGGTTAACCAAGGCAGAGCGTGTGTGATAGTTACACCTATCACACATGAGCCTATACATAAAACTGTGTGGGATGTACATACGAACGGAAACGTTTTCCCTGGATTGACTGTGTGGGATGTACATACGAACGGAAATGTTTTCCCTGGATTGACTGTGTGGGATGTACATAAGAACGGAAACGTATTCCTTGGATTGACTGTGTGTGATATACATACGAACGGAAATGTTTTTCTGGGATTCACCGTGTGGATGTACATACGAACGGAAACGATTGGGTTTCGATGCCTTGCCTGATCGCACACGAGGTCATTTTGCCCCAGCCTGTGTGCCAAGAGGGCCTATCCCCGACGGTTTCTGGGTCGTGTGGGAAGGACCCCCTATCGCCCACACTCACTTGGCGACGGTTCCAAATGCCGTCGCGGAAAGGGGTTAAAACCGTGTGTATAGCAGCTCGCTGTACCAGTGTGTTCACCTGGCCATGTGTTTGCTTGATTCGGCTTACTAATTCTTTCGAACTAAATTGTGCACTTTTCGTAAATGTCATGTATGATGTACCCATGTGCTCATCATCCTCCCTCCCTTGATGTAGAGTTGTCCTCGACTCTCGTTGATCTACAAAAGATAAGTAGAAGGGAAGTAGATAATATCCATGCAAAGAAATAATGCAATCCTCATTTGTAGCGTTTACCTTAGAATTGTGTTGCATTTGATTATGCATTTTTTATCACAACTTAGTGTTTGTTCACGGATGATTGGTGTTGTTTCAATGACCAAGATATCCTTCTCAAAATTCAAAGTAACCGCATCTCTATAACGTCAAGGGGGAAATCCGAGGAATCACCCTCGATGGATTCCTACTCGATGGTCCATAACATCAAGGGGGAATATGAGGAATCACCCTCGAAGGATTCCTACTCGATGTAACCGTCAAGGTAAACTTGGAGGAATCACCCTCGAAGGGTTCACGCTTGAGGTGTTGCACGATAGAGTCATCGTCCAGAGTGGTGAAGAAGGAATCACCCTTCGTAATCCACGACCGATTAGCTACACTACATAGATCTCATCAAAAGTGCTCTAAGTTGGGTTCTATGGTAGGGTGCGTGATACGTCTCCAATGTATCTATAATTTTTGCTTATTCCATGCTGTTATATTATCATTCTTGGATGTTTTACAATCATTTTATAACTACTTTATATCATTTTTTGGGACTAACCTATTGACATAGTGCCTAGTGCGAGTTGTCATTTTTGCTAGTATTTTACTTCACAGAAAATCAATACCAAACGAAGTCCAAACGCAGTGAAACTTTTTGGAGAATTTTTCTGGACCAAAAGACACCTATTGGGCCAAAGAAGTACCAGAGGGGGGCTCCGAGGGGAGCACAATCCACCTGGGCGCGCCTGGGGGCCCAGGCGTGCCCTGGTGGGTTGTGCCCAGCTCGGCCGCCTCCCGCACCGCCTCTTTGCTCTATAAATACCCCGAAAATCCAAAAACCCTAGGGGAGTCAATGAAACACAATTCCAGCCGCCGCATGTTCTAGAACCACAAGATCCAATCTAGACACCATCACGGAGGGGTTCATCATCTTCATTGGTGCCTCTCCGATGATGCGTGAGTAGTTCATTGTAGACCTACGGGTCCATAGTTAGTAGCTAGATGCCTTCCTCTCTCTCTTTTGATTCTCAATATAATGGTCTCTTGGAGATCTATTTGATGTAACTCGTTTTGCGGTGTGTTTGTTGGGATCCGATGAACTTTGAGTTTATGATCAGATCTATTTATCCATGAAAGTTATTTGATTTTCTTTGATCTCTTATATGCACGATTACTTATAGTCTCGTATTTCTTCTTTGAATCTTTGGTTTAGCTAGGCCGACTAGATCGATTTTTCTTGCCATGGGAAGAGGTGCTTTGTGATGGGTTCGGTCATGCGGTGTTCTTTCCCAGTGACAGAAAGAGCAGCAAGAAACGTGTTGATCGTTGCCATTAAGGATAACAAGATGGGGTATATTCCTACATGAATAGATCTTGTCTACATCATGACATCGTTCTTATTGCATTACTCCGTTTTTCCATGAACTTAATACACTAGATGCATGCTGGATAGCGGTCGATGTGTGGAGTAATAGTAGTAGATGCAGGCAGGAGTCGGTCTACTAATCTTGGACGTGATGCCTATATAATGATCATTGCATGGATATCGTCATAATTATTTGAAGTTCTATCAATTGCTCAACGGTAATTTGTTGACCCGCCGTATGTTATTTTTCTCGAGAGAAGCCACTAGTGAAATCTACGGCTCCCGGGTCTATTCTTTATCATATTTTCTTTGAGATCTATTTTTATTTGCTTTTGTTTTCAGATCTATTATTCTAAAAACCCAAAAATACCTTGTTGCACTTTTTTTATTTTGTTTTATTGCGAGATCTATTTACCTAAAATCATACAATCTAATCAATCTTCTACCCAAGAGGGATTGACAACCCCTCTTATGCGTCGGGTTGCAAGTATTTGTTCTTTGTATGCAGGTACCATTTACATAGTGTTGCTTGGTTCTCCTACTGGTTCGATAACCTTGGTTTCTAACTGAGGGAAATACATACCGAAGCTGTAGTGCATCATCCCTTCCTCTTCGGGAAAAAACTGACATGGATACGAGCCATCAAGAAAGGATTTCTGGCACCATTGCCGGGGAGACATCATCAACATCTATCAGGTTCCTAATCACAAATCTTATCTCCTTGCAATTTACATTATTTGCCATTTGCCTCTCGTTTTCATCTCCCCCACTTCACAAAAATTTGCCGTTTTATTCGCCCTCTTTTTCGTTTGCCGTTTTCTCGTCAGATCTGTTTTTGTCGTTTTGGATAGTTCTTCCTCCATTGCGTGCACCCCCGAGAACGAGGTTCTTAATTTCAAAAAAAGGGGATGGGAGAATTTAAAAGATGCTTGGCATAGGATTTGCAATGCTCATAATAGATCTATTCGTAAGCAATCTTGTTCTTCACCGCTGTTTTTATGTGGGCATCACTACTTGGTATAGATTCATCCTTGATACAATTACCGGTGGCAATTTCTTGATGTGTCCTTCTCTAGATGCTTTTAATGCTATGGGAAACTAGCGGGTTCACCATCTCTTATGATTAATGAAATAGCTTTAACTCTTGAGCATGTTATGGAAAGGCTAGATGATATTGAAAAGAAAATGCTCACTGAAGAAAACATTGAAAAATTAGATAAAAGGATGCACAATCTTGATAATAGAATTGGGTCGAAAGTGAGAGACGCTCTTAAAGTACTAAAAGAAAAAAAATGCATTCAACGAGAGAATAGAGGAGAGCCCCGCTAGAATTGATAAGTTGGAAGAAATTTTTAGTAATCTAAGCATGGCTTTTTCTTCTGCTAAAACTATTGAAAAACTCTAGTAAAAATTGGCAAGATTACTCAAGTCACTAAAAACAAGGGTGCAACTTCTAACAGTAACAAAGAAGATCTTAGGATGATTAGTATTCACCCCGATTTTGTTGAAGTGATAAAAGACCCAACTTGCAATAATGAATTTTTCAAACTTGTTCCTAGGAGTATTGTTATTGAAAATTTGTATGCTAAATCTTGGAAGATTTGTAGGTGTTTGATAGAGGAGTTGGAAAGTAAATATGACAATACTTAGATCTATGCTTTATGCCTAGCTAGGGGCGTAAAACGATAGCGCTTGTTGGGAGGCAACCCAATGAATAAAATTTATTTTTCCTTTTTCTTTCTGTTCTTTAGTGTTTTCACAATTATGCCTCTGTTATGATTGTGTTTTTATGTTTTATTTAGTGTTTGGGCCAAGCAAAGCCTTTGGGATCATGTTGGGTGATAGTTGATTTGATCTTGTTGAAAAACAAAAACTTTTGCATCCAGTAAAACAATTTTGAAAAATCACAGAAGCGATAAGAACTTCTAAAGTTTTTACACAAGATTTATATACAAATTTCCCATGTCTTCCTATTTTTTCAGAATTTTTGGAGTTAGAGAAGTATAAGAAGTTTTCAGATTGCTACAGACTGTTCTGTTTTTGACAGATTCTGGTTTCGTTGCATGGTGTGCTTATTTTGATGAATCTATGGGTTGTATCGGGGGGTATGAGCCATAGAAAATTTGGAATACAGTATCTATAATTCAGTAATAAAATATGAATGGGTTTTCAACAGTACTTAGAGTGGTGATCTGCTTTGTTATACCAACGGATCTCACGAAGATTTTTGTTAAGTTTTGTGTGATTGAAGTTTTCATGTTTTGGGTGAGATCATGATGGATGAAGGAATAAGGAGTAAGAAGAGCCTAAGCTTGGGGATGCCCATGGCACCCCAAGGTAATATTCAAGGGTAAACAAGCAACTAAGCTTGGGGATGCCCCGAGTCCTCTTTCTTCTAACGACCATCGGTATTTTACTTGGAGCTATATTTTTATTCGTCACATATCCTGAAAATTGCTTGGAGCGTCTTGTATTATATGAGTCTTTGCTTTTTTTTTCTTTTTGTTCAAGTAACCTTGCTGAACACACCCATTTGAGAGAGCCAATATTATGCTATGATTTGTTAGAATTGCTCTATGTGCTTCACTTAAATTTTTTGAGCTATCGAATGGCTCTAGTGCTTCACTTATATTTTTTGAGCACGGTGTGCTTTAATATTTTTTAAGAAATGCTCTCATGATTCACTTAGATTTATTTGAGAGTTAGTAATTTTTGAAGAAATTCTCTCATGCTTCACTTATATTATTTTGAGATAAAAATTTATGCTCATGTTCTTCACTTAGATTTGTTTGAGCTATTGAAAGCAACATATGAAACTAGTCCCAAAGTGATAGATATTCAAGAGGGATATAATAAAAACTTTCATGAAGATCATTGAACAAAATAAACTTGATTCTTTGTAATAGTTTTGTGATATGATGATAGTGATATGTGAGTCATGTTGGTGAGTAATTGTGCTTTAGTAAGAATATTGGTGTTAAGGTTTGTGATTCCCTATGCAAGCATGAAAGTCAATAGTTATGCAATGAAATTACATCCTACTTGTGGTGCATTATTCGGTGTTAGTTATGCTTAATGCTCGCTTATGTGATTTTTCATTTCTTGGTTGGATGCTTCTCAATCTTTTTGCTAGCCTACACTTGTACTAAGTAGGAATACTACTTGTGCATCCAAAATCCTTAAACCCAATTTTGCCATATGAGTCCACTATACCTACCTATATGCGGTATTTTCGTGCTGTTCTCAGCAAATTTGTATGTGCCATATCTAATTTCCAAAATAATTTTCTTTTTTGTATGTGCTCGTACCGCTCATGAAACGTTAGGGGGGGCTGATATTTTTCCATGCTAGATGTGTTATTCTCAAGATGAGTGTTTATTCACTTGTCATTGCACAAGAGTATGACAAAGGTATTAGGGATGCCCAGTCCCGAAATGAAAATGAATTTACTTTATGTTGTCAAATAATAAATTCCTTGGAAAGTGTTGGTATGGACGTCACCCGTGGATACAGCTAGCCGTGGAATGTGAAAGTATGGTGGAAAAAGGAATGAACTTTATTTTCTGTTTGGGAACCGCCTATGATATATATAGCATGGAAAGTATTGGGACCTACTCGATCGTTTTCATTGACAGGAAAACATGCCACCCAAAATGTTTTATCTCTATCTTTTTTTCGCTATGAGCTTTGGCACCTCTACAAATCCCTACTTCCCTCTGCGAAGGGACTTTCTATTTACTTTATGCAATTTTTATTTTTATTTGAGTCTCCATCTTCTCTTATAAAGCGCCAACTAAGGGGCACTATGATCATACTCGAGCATTGGGTGTAGCTAATATACGAGTGTGTTACATGAATGCATAAATGATTGAGCATAATGGGCTAGGGATAACTTGCTTTAGTGTTGATATTTTGAAAGACATGGTTGCTTGTTGATATGCCTGAGTATTGAAATCTTCATGTCATAACTAGACTATTGCTTTCAATCATATAAAAGTCCAAATGTCCATGCTACAAAAGAAAAGAATATGTGATCAACATGTTAGGCAGCATTCCACATCAAAGATTCTGTTTTTATCATTTACCTACTAGAGGACGAGTAGGAATTAAGCTTGGGGATGCCGATACATCTTCAATGTATCTATAATTTTTGCTTGTTCCATGTTGTTATATTATCATTCTTGGATGTTTTACAATCATTTTATAGAAACTTTATATAATTTTTTGGGACTAACCTATTGACATAGTGCCTAGTGCCAGTTGCTGTTTTTTGCTTGTTTTTTACTTCGCAGAAAATCAGTACCAAACGGAGTCCAAACGCAGCGAAACTTTTTAGAGAATTTTTCTGGACCAGAAGACACCTGTTGGGCCAAAGAAGTACCAGAGAGGAGCTCCGAGGTGAGCAGAGCCCACCTGGGCGTGCCAGGGGGCCCAGACGTGCCCTGGTGGGTTGTGCCCACATCGTCCGCCTCCCGAACCGCCTCTTTGCTCTATAAATACCACAAAAATCCAAAAACCCTAGGGGAGTCAACGAAACAGAATTCCAGCTGTCACAAGTTCCAGAACCACCAGATCCAATCTAGACACCATCATGGAGGGGTTCATCATCCTCATTTGTGCCTCTCCGATGATGCGTGAGTAGCTCATTGTAGACCTAAGGGTCCGTAGTTAGTAGCTAGATGGCTTCCTCTTTCTCTTTTGATTCTCAATACAATGGTCTCTTGGAGATCTATTTGATGTAACTCTTTTTGCAGTGTGTTTGTTCGGATCCGATGAACTTTGGGTTTATGATCAGATGTATTTATCCATGAAAGTTATTTGAGTTTCTTTGATCTCTTATATGCACGATTACTTATAGCCTCGTATTTCTTCTTTGAATCTTTGGTTTAGCTAGGCCAACTAGATTGATTTTTCTTGCCATGGGAAGAGGTGCTTTGTGATGGGTTCGGTCGTGCTGTGTTCTTTCCCAGTGACAGAAGGGGCGGCAAGACACGTATTGATCATTGCCATTAAGGATAATAAGATGGGGTCTATTCCTACATGAATAGATCTTGTCTACATCATGTCGTCGTTCTTTTTGCGTTACTCCATTTTTCCATGAACTTAATACACTAGATGCATGCTGGATAGCGGTCGATGTGTGGAGTAATAGTAGTAGATGCAGGCAGGAGTCGATCTACTAATCTTGGACGTGATGCCTATATAATGATCATTGCCTGGATATCGTCATAATTATTTGAAGTTCTATCAATTGCCCAACAGTAATTTGTTTACCCACCGTATGCTATTTTTCTCGAGAGAAGCCACTAGTGAAATCTATGGCCCCGGGTCTATTCTTTATCATATTTGCTTTGAGATCTATTTTCATTTGCTTTTGTTTTCAGATCTATTATTCTAAAAACCCAAAAATACCTTGCTGCACTTTTTCCTTATTTATTTTATATTGTTTTATTGCGAGATCTATTTACCTAAAATCATACAAACCAATATATCTTTTACCCGGGAGGGATTGACAACCCCCCTTATGCGTCGGGTTGCAAGTATTTGTTCTTTGTGTGCAGGTACCGTTTACATAGTGTTGCTTGGTTCCGCTACTGGTTCGATAACCTTGGTTTCATCACTGAGGGAAATACCTACCGAAGCTGTACTGCATCATCCCATCCTCTTCGGGGAAAAACTGACGCGGATACAAGCCATTAGTGCGTCGACTGCAAATAAAAATTTTCCTACGCGCAGAACAAACAGGAACATGCTACGGGAGATGGATCATGGATAATTACAACTAGACGCCCAGTGCCATGCAGTGGAAGAAAAGTTGGGGTAGCGCGTCTCCGGAGTCGTCTCCTCCTTGTCCAATCTCCCTCGAATAGCTGGGCATCGGATCCCGTGTACTAGTTCACCGGAGCGGCACAAGTGCACTGCCTCTAATGGTATCCGCACGTTCAGGAGGAACACCATGCAGCGGACTGCTTGGTCTGATCACACAGTCGGCGGCGAGTGGAGGTGGCTACTTGCAACACATGCAAAACCCTAGTGACGGCGCCGAAGCGATCAACCAAATGAGTGTGCCGCACATCCACTTTATATAGGCATCCGTCATGGTCTCATCTCTTGGGCCTCACACGGATCCTAATGCCCAAAGTTTGTTCGGCCTGGATCTGAGTCCGAGTAGGATCACACCTAACTCGTGGAGTCAGATCCGACCTCACAGGTTAACTCCCTTAATTGCGCGACCCCTTAGGTTCTCGTCACTTGGTCGCAAGTGAGATCACATCTGGCTCGGGTAGTCGGTAGCGGCCTCTAGCAAAGCGTGCCGACTCCAAGTGTTTGATGAAGCTAGTTAGGCGAACCTGTACATCACACTTCTGTTCCTTTTGCCACATTATATATGTTGTCGGGCTCAACAAGATACTGTCATCCTTGTGCTAGCCCGACCTATTTCTTTTTCCAGTGATGCCAACCAAAACTGGATTATCTCATAGTCCTTGTCACATGGCCATACTTATCTTGGTCGGATCACATGAGGGGCCCAGAGTATATCTCTCTTGATCAGAGGGGAAAATCCCATCTTGCTCGACCATGTCTCGCAGCATGGGTCTGGACAAGCCCGAAACCTATCTTTGTAACTACACAGTCACGGAGTAGCATTTGGTCGGCCCAAAGCAGGACTGTCACCATCCCGAGTACATACACCAGCTCAGGTCTTAGGACATAGAACGTATGTTGTACTAGAGACTCAGAGATGACATATCGCTGCGGCTCATAATTGGGTTTGTCCTACTTGGACCTTATCTCGACTCGGATCCGACTACGTCAAATCCGACCACATCCTTCCGAGCCCATATTATACGGCTAGCATCCAATGCTCCATGGCTAGTGAGACCGAGCCATCCATCGTGTCATATGCTAGTCTAGTCAGTTGCGCGTCCACACAACCCTTTCGACTATGGACCTTTTAGGACAGTCATCATACAATGTATAGTCCCACAAACAAGTCACTTACTTGCTGATACACATCATTGATAACAGCCAAGGACTATCTTTATTCATAACCACATAGGAAATATTATCATACATGATTGCCTCCAGGCCATATCTCCAACTGTCTCCAACTTGCACTAGAGTCAATCAAATAGACATCGTATGCCCATAGCTTTCACGTGCCCCTCATGCTTGGGTTGTGGAAGCATCTTAGTCAATGGATCTGCAACATTTGCATCTGTGTGAATTTTGCATAACTCAACATCACCACTCTTTACGATCTTCTGTATCATGTGATATTTCCGATCTATGTGTCTAGTCTTGTGGTGATTCATCGGCTCCTTGGCTTGTGCAATAGCACCAGAATAATCACAATAAAGGTCCAACGGTTTTACTGAGGCTGGGAAAACACCAGATCATCCAGAAAGTTCCAGATCCAAACACCTTCCTTTGCAGCTTCACAAGCTGGAATGTATTTGGCTTCTGTGGTAGAATCGGCCACCGTATCTTGCTTGGAACTCGTCCAGCTCACTGCTCCTCCATTCATGACATACATGAATCCATACTATGATCGACAATCATCTCTATTGGTTTGGAAACTAGCATCGGCGTAACCCTTTACGCAGAGCTCCTTCTCACCTCCATAAACTAGGAACATCTCTTTAGTCCTTTTCAGGGACTTTAGAATATTTTTCACCGGTGCCCAGTGACTCTCATCGGGGTTTTCCTGGTATCTTCTTGTTAAGCTTATTGCAAATGCAACATCAGGCCGTGTACATATGATGGCATACAGGATGGATCCGATTGCCAAAGCATACATAATCCTACTCATCCTGCTTCGCTCATCAGATGTCAAAGGACTCTGAGTATCTCTTAGCCTTATTCCATGTGAGAGTGGAAAGAACCCTTTCTTAGCCTCGCTCATGTTGAACCGCTTCAACAATTTATCTATGTACGTTCTCTAGCTCAAGCCAAGCAGTATCCTCGATCTATCTCTATAGATCTTAATGCCCAATATGTAAACTGCTTCATCGAGGTACTTCATCGATACATTGCCATTCAATGACTCCTTGACCGAGTTCAGCATCGAAACATCATTTCTGATCAGTAGTATGTCATACACATAGAAGATCAAAAACACTATCAAGCTCCCACTTAACTGCTTGTATAAACAAGTGTCCTCTTTGCTTTTAATGAAACTGAGACCAGTGACGACCTCATGAAAATGAATGTTCCAACTCCGAGATGCTTACCTCAACCCATAAATGGATCTCTTGAGCTTGCATACCTTACTAGCGCTAGTTGGATCAACAAAACCCTCGGGTTGTATCATATACACGTCCTCGATTAAATTTGCGTGAAGGAACGCCGTTTCGACATCCATCTGCCATATCTTGTAATCGAAATATGCAGCTATAGCTAGTACGATCCTTACCGACTTCAGCATCGCTACCGGCGAGTAGGTCTCATCGTAGTCAATTCCTTGAACTTGTCCATAACCTTTTGTGACAAGCCGAGCTTTGTGGATCCGAACATTTCCATCCACATCGGTTTTCTTCTTAAGACCCATTTGCAGCCAATGGCCTTTACGCAAGGCGGTGGATCAACCAAGTCCCAGACTTGATTCTCATCCATGGACTTTAATTCGGATCTCATGGTCTAGCCATGCCTCGGAATCTGGGTTCACCATCGCTTGCACATACGTGGCCGACTCATTGCTTTCTAGCAACAATACATCACGCACTCAATGGTTCCGATGCCGCTTCCAGTACAGGTTCCCTGACTGACTCCAGTATGATCTCATCACCAGCCGAGCCATCCCCGAGTGGTCCCTGAATTTCTTCGAGTCGGACCGTCCTCCCACTGGCTTCCCGACTGAGAAACTCTTTCTCAAGGAAAACCCCGTTCCGAGCAACAAACACTTTGTTCTCTTCCTGGTTGTAGAAGCTATATCCCAAGGTTTCACTTGGATATCCCATGAATATGCATTTATCTGACTTGGGTGTAAGCTTGTCTGACATAACTCGTTTGACAAATGCTTCACAACCCCAAATCTTTAGAAAAGACAAACTAGGACTCTTCCCAGTCCACATCTCATGTGGTGTCTTGTCTACGGATTTTGATGGTGCCCTGTTAAGTGTGAAAGCTGTAGTTTCTAGAGCGTATCCCGAGAATGACAAGGGTAAATCCGATTTGCTCATCATTGACAAGACCATGTCCAACATGGTCCTATTACTCCATTCTGACACGCCATTTCTCTATGGCGTACCCAAAGGTGTGAGTTGAGGTACTATACATCGGCTTTTCAGATGATCATCAAACTCCTGGCTCATGTACTAACCTCCATGATCTGATCATAGAAGTTTTATAGTCTTGCCAAGCTGATTCTCAACCTTGTTCTGAAAATCTTTGAACTTTTCAAAAGTTTCCGATTTGTGCCTCATCAAATAGATATACCCATATCTACTCAAGTTGTCGGGAAAAGTCACGAAGTACTGATAGCCACCTCTGGCAGTTGTGCTCATTGGACCACACACATCACTGTGTATAAGCTCCAATAGCTCGGACGCCCTCTCGCAACTCTTTGCGAAAGGAGACTTAGTCATCTTGCCGAGTAAGCATGATTCGCATGTCTCGAATGACTCATCTGAGGAGCCTTTGCCTTCGGCCTCCACTTCTTCCTCCTCCTCTTCTTCTTCTAAGGGCCTCGCCTTCCCGGAAGCCCGGAGCGCTTTGTCCTCTTCGATCCGCCTCCTGATAAATTCTGCCTCTGCTTTAGAGGTGTGCTTGAACATGTTGCTTTCCACCCTAGAAGCCCTTTCTTCCAGGCCGGGGACCCACTCCATATCTGCATCATGTTCGGGCAACATCCAATCACCTGCAACTCCATAAGTGTTGCAGTTAGGTATCCACTTCAAAATTTGGTCCCGGGCGGAGTTGATGTGCAGTGGGACGACCCTTGCTGACAAAGGGAATGGCCCAAGGCTGCCAAACAACTGTTCACACAGCCACCCATGGCCATATATCGATAAGTTGTTGGAAAGGCCCGGGTATAGACGCATCCTGTCAGCGGCGTCCCCATACTCCCAGGCAAATCTGTCCCTCTTCTGCAGTGGCGTGATGCGGCGCCGGAGGAAGTCAGCTCCCACCTACTCGATGGTTAGCCCGGCAGCCTTAAGGTGCGTGATTTGATTCAGCGCAGGGTGAAGCCTATCGTCAGTGAGGCCTGGCTTGCCCCATTCGCTGCCTCGTATGACGCATTCCGTCCGTGCCCTGCAGTACTCTGGGGCGTCTTATTCCTGGATTCAGCACCAGTCCGCCCTCCATTCCTCCCATCTGACGCATTGCTGACCAGGGAGGTAATCTCAATTCTCTCTCTTGCCCCAGGGAATCCAGCTTATGTTTCCAGAATGGTGGGTCTTGTCCTCCACCCGCAGGACGAAGAAGTGCCTGAACAAATCCACGTTGGGGGAAACTCCAACAAAGTTCTCGCACAGATGGGCAAAGATCGCCATGCATGGCATTGTATTGGGCATGAAATCCAAAAGGTGGAATCCATACACCACCATCATGGCTTTGAAGAAATCAGAAAAGGGGGAGGTGAGACCGCAGAGAAAGTACACGCAGAAAAAGCAGTACGAGTTCGATGGAACCTCTTCCCCTCCGGCAGGACCATAGGCGCTCCATGCCCCTTCGGGACTGCCCTTCCCCACATGTATGCATACCTCGCTGTCAGGGTTTGGCTGTCCAGGCTCGACGGAAAGAAGACCACATCCTCCTGCTGCTTCCTGTCCAGCTCCGCCGCCCTCTTCTTCTTCCCTTCCGCTGCAGCTTCCTTCGTGGTGGTCGCCCACTTCCCCCTTGCGGCGGCAGCTTTCTTTCCCATCGTTTGGGATCGCCGGAGGAACAGAAGGTTTGGTGGAGCGATGGAAGCAAATGTTGGCGTGGGAACAATTGCTTGGCTTGAGGAAGAAGATGATGGAAGGAGAAACAGATGCGAACGAGCAGCGCCCCTTCGCGTTGCCTTTTTATTAGGAATGGGCGCTGGGCTGGCTCTTCACTATCTTTGTTTTCAGGAAGTTACCATTTTACAGGCGCACTACCCATCAACTGCTACAGTTCCACGACCCCATGACCTGTGGTAATTACGCAGAGTGGATGTTGGATTGACTGTTCATCATGACAATCGCTGCATGTGCAACACTTTTTCAACGCGTGCCCATGCACTATTTGGGGCCTAACCCAATGTGCCCAGCGACACGTCTGGCTCAGGCCCCGGGGCTTCTGTTGTGGTACACAAATAGGGGTGTATGTTTCCCCTGTCTTGTGCATGGATGAAAGGCCTCCTCCTGGCAACCAAGGCCAAGCCAGATGGGTAGCTCTTAGTGAGATCAAAGAGCAGATCAAGAAGACCAAGAATAAGCACGACAGAAGAATATCACCTTGGGAAAGCCTCCCTTGCTGGGCAGGAGAGCCTGGCCGGGTCGAGGCTGCCGCAGGGACAATTCCAAGACTTCCCCGGCAAGCTTGCCGGGTCCGCCAGAGGCGGGATCCCCGCCAAGACAACACCGCTCCACCGCACAATGATGCACGTCACTTATCAGTGCGGTGTCGAGCCCCCAAGTGATTAAGTGGCCTCTGCAAAGCACGTGGTGGCCCATTGGAAGACAAGGTTTATCCAAGTGACACCCGTCCAGAGGCATGTCAAGATGATAAGCAAGAGATGATTAAGCAGCTCGGTTGGCCTGCCGGGCTTTGTCCTCAGCATGACACCTAGCAGTGCATTTAATGCACTTTGGCCTAACTGCCAGAGTTAGGTATGATAGCACTGTTGGCTATCTAATCAGTAGATAAAGAATGTTTTGCCATTGAGGTTACCCCTTAAGCTATAAAAGGAGGTCCAAGGCAACCTAACAAGGGATTCGGACACTCAGACACTTGTACGTGCATAGCTAGTCTCCCCGAGGCATCCTTGCCGGGCTTGAGTGCTTCGTGCTGGTTGTGTTCTTCCACTCAATCCACCAAAGCAGGAGTAGGGTTTTACGCTACGCAGCAGCCCGAACCTGGGTAAAAACCACCAGTGTCACCACCGTCGTGTTGTTCCATGGCTTCGGCTCTTTGTGCAATGTGATCTCCCCCTTGCCGAACCACAAGGGGCTCATGGCCCCATAGGTGATCGTGATCCACCATGACAACAACCATTGTCCTTTAAATCAAATTCATAACCCTGGCTCATCAAACATGAGGCAGAAATAATGTTCTGACTAAGTGTAGGAATGTAATAACAATTATTCAATTACAAAATAAATCCAGAAGGAAGCTGGAGCTGCATCGTGCGGACCTCCAACGCAGCAACTCTTGCTTTGTTGGCGATCCTGATGTCCATCTCGCCTTGTGCCACACCCCTAGTTCTTACTAGCCCATGCATCGAGTTGCAAATGTGAACAACCGATCCGGTATCAAATACCCAAGAGCTTGCTCAGCAAACCACTTTCTACAGTTTCTCTTCCAGTGACTAGTTTCCTTGCAATGGTAGCAAATGGTCTTTTAGTCCGGTCCAGACTTCGGCGCAACGACGGAGGCTACCATGTTCCTGCCCTTTGCCTTAGCCTTCTTCTTGGACCAACTCTTCTTGAACTTAGCCGAGTTCTGCACCATCAACACTTGATGCGTGCCTTTTTTAATTTCTTGCTCTTCCACCTTAAGCATCCCATGCAATTCAGTGAGCTTCTTATCCATGCCGTGCATATGATAGTTCGAGATGAACATCCCATAGCTAGGCGGAAGAGAACCCAGAACTGTATCTATAGCTAGCTCATCCAAGAGCGAGAAGCCTAACCGATCCAAAGCTTGCACGTATCCGATCATCTTGATCACATGCGGGCTCAGTGGATCACCTTCCTTCAGCTTGTAATCCATCAAGGATCTCCAGACTTTGAACCTTTCGGTCCTAGCCTGTACCTGAAACATGCTCTTGAGACTGGATCATATCGAAAGCACCAACATCTTTGAAATGCTGCTACAAATCCGGCTCCATACAAGCAAGCATGATGCAGCTGATCTCGTTTGATTCATCAACGAGTTTCTGGTAGGCATTCCTGGTTGTAGCATTAGCATTATCGGCAGGTTCCCCTGGAAGTGGATCCTCTAGAACATGTTCCTTTTTATCATGCATGAGAACAATTCTCAAATTTCTATACCAGGTGGTAAATTTTGTTCCATTCAGTTTGTCCTTTTCCACAATTTATTTCAATTCAAAGTTGGGTTGAGCAGGTGGTGCCATTGATGTACAAAGAAACATATGCAATCACTAAGAAATGTGTTTATGTAGAGTAATTCAAGCCTTAAACAGAAATACTCCCACTGAAGTCGGCATCCCTCCACAATCTCTCAGTGATTTAGTATCCGACTAGCACATGCGACTAGTGAGCTTTAGCATCACTGCTAGCAAACATACCTATCCGGTAAGCAACTCCTTGCTAATCGTATCTCTATATGACTCCTGTCAGTCGGGAAGGTATCTCATACCCCGACTCCCAACCTTCTTTGCCACAAGGCCCAAAACCGTTTTGGTAGCCTTGTCAAGTGAACCTGATGCAGTGCATGTCCTTGTCCGACACGAACCCTTCACTTCAAGGACACCTAGTAGCACCCCAATTTTATGAGCGCACCACTAGACGTACTTGACGTGCGAAGGTGCAACAACGGGAATGGCAATTTGCTTGATATTAACGAGGGATCTTTCTACGATTTTAACATGCATAGAAATAAAGAAGCATAACAATCACAAATAAACATATATTGTGAAATAGTATGGCTCCTTCATGGACTTTCTTCCAGGTCGGCTCCGACTCCGATGACTGATGCGGCTTGAAACTGCGTCGGTATTTCCCCAAAGAGGAAGGGATGATGCAGTACAGTTACGGTAGGTATTTCCTTGAGTTATGAAACCAAGGTATCAATCCAGTAGGAGAACCAAGCAACACTATGTAAATGGTACATGCACACAAAGAACAAATCCTTGCAACCCAACGCGTAACAGGGGTTGTCAATCCCTCCTCTGTAAAAAGATAGATTGGTTTGTATGTGTTTGGATAAATAGATCTGAATAAAACGAGAAATAAAAGATGCAAATAAAAAGTGCGGCAAAGTATTTTTGGGATTTGGGTATAATAGATCCGAAAACAAATGCAATGAAAAATAGATCGGAAAGCAATATGATAAAAGATAAATCCGGGGGCCATAGATTTCACTAGTGGTTTCTCTCGAGAAAATAGCAAACGGTGGGTAAACAAATTACTGTTGGGCAATTGATAGAAGATCGAATAATTATGACGATATCCAAGGCAATGATCAATATATAGGCATCACGTCCAAGATAAGTAGACCGACTCCTGCCTGCATCTACTACTATTATTCCACACATCGACCGCTATCCATCATGCATCTAGTGTATTAAGTTCATGGATAAATGGAGTAATGCAATAACAACGATGACATGATGTAGACAAGATCAATTCATGTAGGACTAGACCCCATCTTGTTGTCCTTAATAGCAACGATACATGTGTGCCTTGGTGCCCCTTCTGTCACTGGGAGAGGACACCGCAAGATCGAACCCATCACAAAGCACCTCTTCCCATGGCAAGAAAAATCGATCTAGTTGGCCTAACTAAACCAAAGATTCGAAGAAGAAATACGAGGCTATAAATAATCATGCATATAAGAGATCAAAGAAAACGCAAATAATATTCATGGATATAGATCTGATCATAAACTCAAAGTTCATCGGATCCCAACAAACACACCGCAAAAAGGTTTACATCAAATAGATCTCCAAGAGACCATTGTATTGAGAGGCAAAAAGAGAGAAGAAGCCATCTAGCTACTGCATACGGACCCTTAATTAGGTCTATGGTGGACTACTCACGCATCATCGAAGCGGCACCAATGAGGACGATGAACCCCTCTGTGATGGTGTTAGATTGGATCTCGTCGTTCTGGAACATGCGGCGGCTGGAATTGTGTTTCGTGGACTCCCCTAGGGTTTTTGGAATATTTGGGAATTTATAGGGCAAACAAGCGGTGCAGGAGACCTCAGTGGGCCCCAAGATACATCAGGGCGCGCCAGGTGCCTCTGGCGCGCCCTGGTGTATCTTGGGCCCCACGGGCTGATGACCCACAAGTATAGGGGATCAATCGTAGTCCTTTCAATAAGTAAGAGTGTTGAACCCAACGAGGAGCAGAAAGGAAAATGACAAGTGGTTTTCAACAATGTATTTTCTGCAAGCACAAAACAGCCGGTAACAGGTAGTTTTATAGCAAGATAATTTGTAACGAACAAGTAACGGTAGCGGTAAATAAAGTGCAGCAAGGTAGCCCAATCCTTTTGTAGCATTGTTGAGGGTACATGGGAATTTCATCTAATCACTATCATCATGTTGATTTGGTTCATGTTCGCTCCTTTGAAATTTAATATGTGGGTGTACCGGTGCTAGGGTGATGTTCTTACTTGAACAAACCTCCCACTTATGATTAACCCCCTCGCAAGCATCCAAAACTATGACAAAAGTATTAAGATAAAATCTAACCATAGCATTAAACATTTGGATCCAAATCGGTCCCTTATGAAGTATCGCACAAACTAGGGTTTAAGCTTCTATCACTCTAGCAACCCATCATCTAATAACTACTCCACAATGCATTCCCTTAGGCCCAAATATGGTGAAGTATCATGTATTCGACGTCCATATGACACCTCTAAGGGAATCTCAACATACATATCATCAAAATATCAAACACATATCAAGTTGACATGATTACTTGCAACATGACTTGTCCCGTGACCTCAAGAACAAATGTTACTACTCACAAATGATAATCATTCTCAAGATCAGAGGGGTATTAAATAGCATAATGGATCTGAACATATAATCTTCCACCAAATAAACCATATAGTAATCAACTACAAGATGTAATCGACACTACTAGTCACCCACAGGTACCAATCTGAGGTTCTTGTACAAAGATTGAACACAAGAGATGAACTAGGGTTTGAGACGAGATGGTGCTGATGAAGATATTGATGGAGATTGGCCTCCCAAAGATGAGAGGGTTGTTGGTGATGACGATGGCTTCGATTTCCCCCTCCGGGAGGGAAGTTCCCCCGGCGGAATTGCTCCACCGGAGGGCAAAAGTGCTCCTATCCAAGTTCCGCCTCGAGACGGCGGCGCTCCTTCCCAAAAATCCTCTCCTTATTTTTTTTCCTAGGTCAAAATAATCTATATACCAGAAGATGGGCACCGGAGGTGGGCTGGGCTGAGCACAACCCACCAGGGCGTGCCTGGGGGGCCTGGCGCGCCCTGGTGTCTTGTGCTCAACAGGTGGCCCCCCTCCGATAGTTATTTTCTCCAGTAGTTTTTATATATTCCAAAACAATTCTTCATAAATTTTCAGCTCATTTGGAGATGTGCAGAATAGGTAACTCTGACGTAGCCTTTTAAGGTCCAGAATTCCAGCTGCCGGCATTCTCCCTCTTTGTGTAAACCTTGCATATTATGAGAGAAAAGGCATTAGAATTACTCCATAAAGCATTATTATGCATAAAAACATTATAAATAACATTAGGAAATCGTCATGCAAAATGGACGTATCAACTCCGCCAAGCTTAGATCTCGCTTGTCCTCAAGCGAAAAACTGATATCGAAAAACATGTCCACATGCTTAGAGAGAGAGGTGTCGATAAAAACAAAATATGGACATAGTAGCATCATGCTTATTATCATACAACTTTTATCATAAAACTTCTCATGAACAAGTAACAATTCATCACAACATTGAAGTAAAAAGCATAAACTCTATTAAAAACCAACAAACTATGTTCTCAGTCAACTTTGCATCTAAAATTCATCATATTTTCAGGAAGGGTCACGTATCGGAGCCTTTTGTCAAGTCCCCATACTCAACCATCATTTAACCCTCTATGATTGCTAACACTCACAGCATACCCATGAGCAAAAAGTTTCAACCAGACACATAGAAAGATAGGGGCCTATAGTTTCGCCTCCAAACATATTCACCTCAAGGGTGATGTCAACAATAATAATTCATGCTCACTCATATCCAACTAGATATTTGTGCCTAGATCTTTCCTCACCAAATGATGCTTGCAAAAATAGAAAATAAAAGGAAGAGGGAAGAATACTTTGACTCTTGCATAAAAGTTAATACATAAAAGTAAAAGATAGGCCCTTTGCAGAGGGAAGCAGAGGTTGCTATGCGCTTTTTGTTTTATGCCAAATCCCTTAATGCAAAAGAACGTCACATTATATTGCCCCTTATGATAGCAACTTTATTATGCAGTTTGTACAACGCTCAATTTTCTCTTACACTAAATGATCCAACACATTTAGAAGCAATTTTTATTGCCTTATTGCACCGATGACAACTTACTTGAAGGATCTTACTCAATCCATAGGTAGGAATGGTGGACTCATCAAAATAAGATTTTGGGTTTAATGGTTTTTTGGATGCACAAGTAGTATCTCTACTTAGTGCAGAGTTTTTGGCTAGCCAAGATATTGAGCAAGCACCACATATTGAAGGATCTATGACAATATAACTTCTTTGTGAATATTAACAAACATAAATCATTATGTTGTCTTCCTTGTCCAATGTCAACAATTTTGACATATAATATTTATTGGGGGCTCACAATCATAAAAGATGTCAAAGATAGTGTATTTGCATGTGAATCTTCTCTTCCCTTATTAATTCTTTCATGAATTGCATCATTGACCAATGCTATGTTTGTCAATCTCCAATAAATTTTACCACTTATACTTTTCCATACGTGATGTCATTACTTACCATAAGATTAGCATATGATCTTTTCATTTATTTTCCTTTCTTTGTATTGAAACATAAGAGTAAAGAAACAAAACTCAAACTACTCTTTATTATATATCTTGCACACGATTACATAGATAGATAGATCACTAAGGAAGCACTCAAAAATAGATCAAACTAAACTTTTATTCAACTAAATCATAGGATAACTAAAGATCAAACTAAAATAGACAATAGGAAAAGAAAGCGGTGGTGATACGATAACCGGGCACCTCCCCCAAGCTTGGCACAAGCCAAGAGGAGTGCCCATACCATGTACTCAAGTCTCCTTTGGTGGGGAAGATGATGATGGTGGTGGTCATGAGGTAGTAACGAGCTTATCTTCCTGCTTCCATGGCAGTGGCTCACCATCATAAGAGGAAGCACGAGTCTCACGAGTCCTGCAACTGGAAGCTAAACTCATACCTTTAAATCTTGCCTCATATTCAAGGACTTGATTTTGGAGATCATAGATTTGGCTTTGCAGAAAATTGATTTGCTCATTGAGGGTGAAGACAATGTCCTTCATTTTCCGGCCATCCACCTTGTAATCACAGGTGAAATCCGTAATCATGAGGTGATTGGCATTGAGTCCACGCTCCACCATCTCCTTGCAATGAAGACTTCCTGCTCCATGGCTTCGAGCCTGGCCTCCATGGTTCTCGTCCTCTTGGGCCCTTGAACATCTCGGATGTGGAGCACCCCCTCATGCATCTCGATGGTTTGGGGGTGCTTCATCACCTCCAACAAGTAGGGGTTGATTACCCTTTCAAAGACCTTGTCCTTGGAGGAGCTCGGAGCGGCCATGGCGATCTAGATCTATCAAAAAAACACTAAGAAAGAAGAACAAAAGATTTCTCCGTGATACAGTGGTCAATACGTTCGGGGGGTATATAAGGATTTTTTATCTTAGGAAACATGTAAACGAGAGGAAAACAGAGTCGGGAAGGTTCCCGAGGTGGGCACAACCCACCTGGGCGCGCCAGGCAAGGCAGGCGCGCCCTGGTGTCTTGTTCCCTCCTCGGTTGCCTTCCTGGTTATTTCTTATTTTCCTAATTTTTGTAATATTCCAATACTGACAGAAAATATTTTTATGGATTTTTCGGAGTCCATGTACTTACCGTACCACGTACCTCCTCTTTTCCAGGATTCTGGAGTGTTCCGGAAAGTTTCTTTCATGTGTTCCTCCGGTGTCATGGTTTGAATAATATTGCTTTCAACATTAATAGGCATACCTTAGATGTACTGTTTAATTCTTTGCCCATTAACCATCTCTGGGTTAGTAACTTCGGCATTATTAATTTTGATAGCTCCAGAGCGATAAACTTCTTTGATAATATATGGTCCTTCACATTTGGAGATAAGTTTTCCTGCAAAGAATCTAAAACGAGTGTTGTACAAAAGAACGTATTCCCCAACTTTGAATTCCTGCTTTTGGATTATTTTGTCATGCCATCTTTTAACTCTTTCTTTAAATAATTTGGAATTTTCATAAGCTTGGGTTCTCAATTCATCCAGTGAGCTAATATCAAATAACCTCTTTTCACCAACAAGTTTAAAATCGTAGTTAAGTTCTTTAATTGCCCAATATGCTTTATGTTCTAACTCAAGAGGCAAATGACAAGCTTTTCCATAAACCATTTTATAGGAAGACATACCCATAGGATTTTTATATGCTATTCTGTAGGCCTAAAGTGCATCATCTAATTTCTTAGACCAATTCTTTCGGGACCTATTGACAGTTTTTTGTAATATTACTTTTATTTCTCTATTGCTAAGTTCAACTTGACCACTAGATTGAGGATGATAGGGTGATGCAATTCTATGGTTAACATCATACTCCCTCCGTCCCAAAATTCTTGTCTTAGATTTGTCTAAATACAGATGTATCAAGTCACGTTTTAATATTAGATACATACGTATCTAGACAAATCTAAGACAGGAATTTTAGGATGGAGGAAGTATTTAGCAAGCATTTTACGGAAAGCACCATGAATAAAGTGTGAACCTCCATTAGTCATTAAATATCTAGGGACTCCAAACCTTGGGAAAATAACTTCTTTAAGCATTTTAATGGAAGTGTTATGATCAGCACTACTAGTTAGAATAGCTTCTACCGAATTAGTAACATAATCAACAGCAACCAAAATATGTGTATACCCATTAGAGGAAGGAAAAGGTCCCATATAATCAAAACCCCAACCATCCAATGGTTCAACAGCAAGTGAATAATTCGTAGGCATTTCCTAACGCTTACTGATATTACCAATTCTTTGGCATTCATCACAAGATAAAACAAACTTACGGGCATACTTGAAGAGAGTAGGCCAATAAAAAACAGTATCAATACATTGTGTGCAGTTCTATCTTTCGCATGATGCCCTCCATAAGCTTCGGAGTGACATTTCCGTAGGATTTGTTCCTATTCATGCTCAGGTACACAACATCTAATAATACCATCTACTCCTTCTTTATAAAGATGTGGGTCATCCCAAAAGTAATGTCTTAAATCATAGAAGAATTTTTTCTTTTGTTGATATGTAAAACTAGGTGGTATATATTTAGCAACAATGTAATTAGTATAGTCAGCATACCAAGGAGTATTATGAGAAACATTTATTGCAGCTAGTTGTTCATCAGGAAAACTATCATCAATAGGTAGTGGGTCATCAAGAATATTCTCTAACCTCGACAAGTTATCAGCTACGGGGTTCTCAGCTCCTTTCCTATCAGTGATATGTAAATCAAATTCTTGTAGTAAAAGAACCCACCTAATGAGTCTAGGTTTACCATCTTTCTTTTCCATAGATATTTTATAGCAGCATGATCAGTGTGAACAATTACTTTGGAATCAACAATATAAGATCTGAATTTGTCACAAGCGAACACTACAGCTAAGAATTCTTTTTCGGTAGTAGCATAATTTCTTTGGGCACTGTCTAGAGTTTTGCTAGCATAATGAATAACATTTAATTTCTTATCAACTCTTTGTCCTAGAATAGCACCAACAGCATAATCACTAGCATCACACATAATTTCAAAAGGCAAATTCCAATCAGGTGGTTGAATAATAGGCGCAGAAGTTAAGGCTTTCTTAAGTGTTTCAAAGGCTTCTACACAATCATAATAAATAACAAATGGAACATCCTTTTGTAAAAGATTTGTAAGAGGCCTAGAAATTTTAGAGAAGTCTTTAATAAATGTCCTATAGAAACCAGCATGACCAAGGAAACTATGAATACCTTTAATATCTTTAGGACATGGCATTTTCTCAATTGCATCAACTTTAGCTTTATCCACCTCAATACCTCATTCAGAAATCTTATGCCCCAAGACAATACCTTCATTAACCATAAAGTGGCACTTCTCCCAATTCAAAACAAGATTAGTTTCCTCATATCTCTGCAAAACTCGATCTAGGTTGCTTAAGCAATCATCAAAAGAAGTTCCATAAACAGAAAAATCATCCATGAAAACCTCAACAGTCTTTTCACAAAAATCAGAGAATATAGCAGTCATACATCTTTGAAAGGTAGCAGGTGCACTGCATAAACCAAAAGGTGTATGTCTATAAGCATAAGTTCCAAAAGGGCAAGTGAAGGTGGTTTTCTTTTGATCAGGTTGTGAAACAGGTATTTGAGAAAAACCAGAATATCCATCAGGGAAGCAAAAGTGTGTGTGCTTAGATAATCTTTCCAACATTTGATTAATAAAAGGCAGAGGGTAATGATCTTTTCTAGTTGCTTTATTTAATTTTCTAAAATCAATTACCATTCTATAACCAGTAACAATTCTTTGTGGAATAATTTCATTTTTATAATTTGGAACAATAGTAATACCTCCTTTTTTAGGGACACAATGAACAGGACTTACCCATCTACTATCAGCTATGGGATAGATTATGCCTGCTTCCAGAAGTTTTAATTTTCAGTTCTTACCACTTCTTTCATCTTAGGATTCAAACGTCATTGACGATCAACAATGGGTTTAGCATCAGGTTCCATATTAATCTTGTGCTGACAGAGAGTGGGACTAATGCCCATAAGATCATCAAGAGTATATCCAATAGTAGCACGGTGCTTCTTCAGAATTTTCAATAATCTTTCTTCTTCATGTTCTGAAAGGTTAGCACTAATAATAAAAGGATATATCTTTTTCTCATCGAGATAAGCGTATTTCAACATGTCAGGCAATTGTTTTAATTCAAACACAGGATCACCTTTAGGTGGAGGAGGACCTCCTAGAGTTTCAATAGGCAAATTGTGTTTGAGCAGAGGTCGTTATTCAAAGAAAAATTTATCTATTTCATTTCTTTCATGCATATCATTTTCATGGTCTAGCAAATATTGTTCTAGTGGATCAAGAGGAGGCACAACAATAGAAGCAGGACCAATTATTTCATCCTTACTAGGTAATTCTTTCTTATGAGGTTGTCTACTAAACATGGAGAAATTAAACTCATGAGACTCATCACCAAAGCTAACACCGACAGTTTGTTTCTCACAATCTATTTTAGCATTAACGGTGTTCAAGAAAGGTCTACCAAAGATAATGGGACAAAAGTCATCTTGTGGGGAACCAAGAACAAGAAAATTAGTAGGGTATTTTATTTTCCCACACAAGACTTCAACATCTCTTACAATCCCAAGTGGTGTGATGGTGTCAATATTAGCAAGTTTAATAGTAACATCTATGTCTTCTATTTCAGCGGGTGCTATGTCATCCATAATTTCTTGGTACAAGGTAAAATGAGTAGCACTCACGCTAGCACCTAAGTCACCTAAACCATGATAACAATGATCTCCTATTTTAACTGAGACAACAGGCATGCCAACAACTAGATCAACATTGTAAATAATAATTTCATCTTTAACTATGACCGGTTCTTTAATTTCTTCTTTAATAGGGCGATGATATTTAAACCACTTTTCCTTAGGGAGTTGAACATGAGTAGCAAAAGACTCACAAAAAGAGGCTACTATCTCAGAGTCAAGTCCATATTTAGTGCTAAGCTTGTGAAAAGCATCGGTATTCATAAAAGATTTAACACAATCAAACTCAAGCTTAATACCTAACTCTTTACCTTCATTGAGTTCCCAATCCTCAGAATTGTGTTTAATTCTTTCTAAAAGATCCCACCTGAATTCAATAGTCTTCTTCAAAAAAGAACCAGTACAAGAAGTATCAAGCATGGATTGATCATCACGAGAAAGCCAAGCAGAAAAATTCTGAATGATAATTTCTCTAGAGAGCTCATGATTGGGGCATGAATATAACATTGAATTAAGCCTCCCCCAAGCTAGAGATATATTTTCTCCTTCACGAGGCCAAAAATTATATATAATTCTGATCACGATGAACTAGATGCATAGGATAATTTTTTTTGGTGAAATTCCAATTTCAATCAATTCCAGTTCCAAGATCCATCATCATCGCATAGCCTATACCATGTCAATGCTTTTCCCTTCAAAGATAAAGGGAAAACCTTATTCTTAGCTTCATCTCTGGATAAACCTGCAAGCTTAAATAATCCACAAATTTCATCCACATATATCAAATGCATATCAGGATGTTCGGTTTAATCTCCTGCATAAGGATTAGCTAGCAGTTATTCTATCATACCCGAAGTAATTTCATAACCAATATTTTCAGCAAGTGTAGTAGGTTGAGGGGCAACTAATTGTGCTTCTGGTCGAGGTGAATATACCCCGAACAAACCCCTCAAAGGATGGTTTTCCATAGTAACATGTGACAATAAATTTCAGCACATAGTAATAATTTTTTCTTACCAATTTTCACTTACCAAGAGCGCTTCACTCCCCGGCAAAGGCACCAGAAAAGAGTCTTGATGACCCACAAGTATAGCGGATCAATTGTAGTCCCTTTGATAAGTAAGAGTGTCAAACCCAACAAGGAGCATTAGTAAATGACAAGTGGTTTTCAGCAAGGTATTTTCTGCAAGCACTGAAATAGCCGGTAACAGGTAGTTTGATAGCAAGATAATTTGTAACGGACAAGTAACGGTAATGGTAAATAAAGTGCAGCAAGGTAGCACAATCCTTTTGTGGCAAATGACAGGCCAAAACGGTCTCTTATATTAAGCAAAGCATTCTTGAAGGTACACGGGAATTTCATCTAGTCACTTTCATCATGTTGGTTTGGTTCGTGTTCGCTACTTTGATAATTTGATATGTGGGTAGACCGGTGCTTGGGTGCTGTTCTTACTTGAACAAACGTCCCACTTATGATTAACCACCTCACAAGCATCCGCAACTACGAGAAAAATATTAAGATAACATTTAACCATAGAATTAAACATTTGGATCCAAATCGGTCCATTACAAAGTAGCGCATAAACTAGGGTTTAAGCTTCTGTCACTCTAGCAACCCATCATCTAATAACTACTCCACAATGCATCCCCTTAGGCCCAAATATGGTGAAGCGCCATGTAGTCGACGTTCACATGACACCACTAAGGGAATCACAACATACATATCATCAAAATATCGAACACATATCAAGTTCAAATGATTACTTGTGACATGACTTCTCCCGTGAGCTCAAGAACAAAAGTAACTACTCACAAATGATAATCAAGCTCAAGATCAGAGGGGTATTAAATAGCATAATGGATCTGAACATATAATTTTCCACCAAATAAACCATATAGTAATCAACTACAAGATGTAATCAACACTACTAGTCACCCACAGGTACCAATCTGATGTTCCGGTACAAAGATTGAACACAAGAGATGAACTAGGGTTTGAGAGGAGATGGTGCTAATGAAGATGTTGATTGAGATTGGCCTCCCAAAGATGAGAGGGTTGTTGGTGATGACGATGGCTTCGATTTCCCCCTCCGGGAGGGAAGTTCCCTCGGCGGAATCGCTCCACCGGAGGGCAAAAGTGCTCCTGCCCAAGTTTCGCCTCGAGACGGCGGCGCTCCGTCCCAGAAGTCCTCTCCTTATTTTTTCTAGGACAAAACGACCTATATACCAGAAGATGGGCACCGGACGTGGGCTGCGCTGAGCACAACCCACAAGGGCGCACCTGGGGGGCCTGGCACGCCCTGGTGTCTTGTGCTCACCAGGTGGCCCCCGTCCGATAGTTAGTTGCTCCAATATATTTTATATATTCCAAAATAATTCTGCATAAATTTTTAACTCATTTGGATATGAGTAGAATACGTAACTCTAACGTAGATTTTTCATGTCCAGAATTCCAGCTGCCGGCATTCCCCCTCTTTGTGTAAACCTTGCATATTATGAGAGAAAAGGCATTAGAATTACTCCATAAAGCTTTATTATGCATAAAAACATTATAAATAATAGTAGGAAATCATGATGGAAAATGGACGTATCACGGGCCTCCTCCCAGGTGCTTTCTTGATCCCCAAGGAGTCTTCTGGTCGAAAAAAATCTCCAAAAAGTTTCGCTGCGTTTGGACTTTGTTTCGTAGTCATATTCTACGAAGTAAAAAACAAGCAAAAAACAGCAACTAGCACTCGGTACTATGTCAATAGGTTAGTCCCAAAATGATATAAAGTTTCTATAAAATGATTGTAAAACATCCAACAATGATAATATAACAGCATGGAACAAGCAGAAATTATAGATACGTTGGAGACGTATCAGCATCCCGAAGCTTAATTCCTACTCGTCCTCGAGTAGGTAAATGATAAAAATAGAAATTTTGATGTGGAATGCTGCCTAACTTGTTCATCACATATTCTTTTATTTTGTAGCACGGACATTTGGACTTTTAGATGGTTCAAAGCAATAGTCTATATTTGACATGATAACTTCAATACTCAAGCATATTAATAAGCAACCATGTCTTACAAAATATCAACACTTAGGAAAGTTATCCCTAGCCCATCATGCTCAATCATTGATCCATTCATGAACACACTCCAATATTAGCAACATCCAATGCACAAGTATCATCATAGTGCTCCCTAGTTGGTGCTTTATAAGCCAAGATGGAGACTCAAATAAAAATAAAAATTCACATAAGTGAGCATTAAGCATAACTAACACCAAATAATGCACCACAAGTAGGATGTAATTTCATTGCATAACTATTGACTTTTGTGCTTGCATAGGGAATCACAAACCTTAACACCAATATTCTTACTAAAGCATAATTACTCACCAGCATGACTCATATATATTACTATCATCATATCTCAAAACAATTACAAAGACTCAAGTTTATTTTGTCCAATAATCTTCATGACAGTTTTTATTATATCCCTCTTGAATATCTATCACTTTGGGACTAGTTTCATATGCTGCAATTGCTTTTGACAAGCTCAAATAAATTTAAGTGAAGAATATGAGCATAAAAAATTTCTTGTCTCAAAATAATATAAGTGAAGCATTAGAGAATTTCTTCAAAAGTTTACTAACTCTCAAATAAATCTAAGTTAAGTATGAGTGTATTTCTTCAAAAAAATTAAAGCACACCATGCTCAAAAAGATATAAGTGAAGCACTAGAGCAATTCCATAACTCAAAAAATTTAAGTGAAGCATATAGAGCAATTCTAACAAATTATAGCATAATTTGGGCACTCTCAAATAGGTGTGTCCAGCAAGGATACTTGTGACAAACTAAAAAGCAAAACAAGCAAAGACTAATATAATACAAGACGCTCCAAGCAAAACTCATGATATGTGACGAATAAAAATATACCTCCAAGTAAAATACCGATGGTCGTTATAAGAAAGAGGGGATGCCTTCCGGGGCATAACCAACCTTAGTTGCTTGGTTCTCCTTCAATATTAACTTGGAGTGCCATGGGGCATCCCCAAGCTTAGGCTCTTGCCACTCCTGATTCCTTCATCCATCGTGATCTCACCCAAAACATGAAAACTTCAATCACACAAAACTTAACAAAACCTTTGTGAGATCCGTTAGTATAAGAAAACCAATATTTACTTTAAGTACTATTTCAAAACCATTCAAATTTTGTTATTGCATTATATCTATTGTATTCTAACTTTGCCATGGCTTATACCCCCGGATACAATCCATAGATTCATCAAAATATGCACACAATGCAAAGAAAATATATTTTGCTCATATTTCTGCAACTCCAAAAATTCTGAAAAATTAGGAAAACAGAGGCAATTTGTATATCAAACTTGTGTGAAAAATTTGGAATGTTTTGTCGCTTTTGTGAATTTAAATAATTCTATTACTAGACACAAAAGTTTCTGTTTTTCAACAGGATCAAATCAACTGTCACCAAAGCTATCCCAAAGGCTTTACTTGGTACAAATACTAATTAAAACATAAAAAACACAATCATAAGAGAGACATAATTGTGCAAACACACAAGAACATTAAGAAAAAAGTAAAAATAAATATTATTCATTGGGTTGCCTCCCAACAAGCGCTATCATTTTATGCCCCTAGCTAGGCATAATTAATAGATTCAAGTATTTAGATCTTTAGTTTTCAATCCATAGGATGCCCTCATGATTCATTCATATGGTGGCCTAATTCTTGTTCTAGGGAAGTGTTCCATACCCCTTCTTAGTGGAAATTGGAACTTAATATTGCCTTCTTTCATATCAATCACGGCACCAATAGTACGTAAAAATGGTCTACCAAGTATTATTGGACAAGACAGATTGGAATCAATATCAAGAACAATAAAATCTATCAGCACATAGTTCCTATTTGCAAGAATAACAACATCATTAATTCTTCCCATACGCTTTTTAATAGTAGAATCCGCCAAGTGCAAATTAAGAGAACATTCTTCAATATCGGTAAGACCAAGCACATCACATAAAGGTTTTGGAATTATGGAAACACTAGCACCCAAATCACATAAAGCAAAGCACTCATAATTCTTAATCTTGACTTTAATGGTAGGTTCCCATTCATCATGTAATTTTCTAGGAATTGAAATCTCTAACTCTAATTTTTTCTTCTAAAGCTTTCATCATGGCATCTACGATATGTTTAGTAAAAGCTTTGTTTTGTTCATAAGCATGGGGTGAATTTATCATGGATTGCAAAAAATAAATAAATTCAATCAAAGAGCAGTTATCATAATTAAAGTATTTGTATTCAAAAAGAGTGGGCACATCACTAGTGAAAGTTTTGACTGCTCCAAACCCACTTTTATCAATTTCTCATCAAGATTTTCACCCTCATTCTCTTTTAGCTCTAAGCATAGCGGTTCTTTTCGTACTTTCATCCATAGAAACATATAAGGCTTTAATTCATTCATTGATATCAACCTTGGGTTGAAAAATTTTAATCTTGAGATTTTCTACATCATGAGAAATTCTATCAATGCTTCTAGACATATCATCAATCTTATTTGACTTTTCTTCTATGGTAGTATTGAAAAAAATTTGAGCATTGATAAATTCATTAATATTATTCTTAAGATCAGAGGGGTTCCTATTGTTTTTGTAAGAAGAATTACCATAGGAATTACCATAATTATTAGAGGAATTTCCAGGAAAAGGCCTATGATTAAAACTACCTCTATAAGCATTGTTATTGAAATTGTTTCATGAGACAAAGGCACATCATTAACATCAATAGGAGCACTTTTACTATCAACCAATTTCATAAGAGCATCAACTTTTTCACTCAAAGTACTAATTTCTTCAACCGAATTAACTTTTTTAATAGTAGGTGCTCTTTCGGTATGCCATTGTGAATAATTTTCCATGATATTATCTAGCAATTTAGTAGCTTCGCCCAAAGTAATTTCCATAAAAGTACAACCCGTGACGGAATCTAAAAGATTTCTAGAAATAATATTCAATCCCGCATAATTTTTTTGTATGATCATTCAAAGCTTTAAACCATGACTAGGACAATTCCTTAGCATCAATTTCATTCTTTCCCAAGATTGTGCAACATGTTCATGCTCAAGTTTTTTAAAATTCATGATTTGAGTTCTAAGGGAAATAATTTTCACGGGCGAAAAATACTTAGTAATAAAAGCATCCTTGCACTTATCCCAAGAATCAATACTATTGCGAGGCAAAGAAGAAAACCAAATTTTTGCATGATCGCACAAGGAGAAAGGAAATAATTTCAACTTCACAATATCATTGTCCACATCTTTTTTCTTTTGCATATCGCACAATTTTACGAATGTGTTTAGATGGGACGCGGCATCCTCATTATGAGTACCAGAAAATTGATCTTTCATAACAAGATTCAACAAAGCGGCATTAGTATCACAAGATTCCGCACTAGTGGTGGGACGAGCAATCGAAGTACTAATAAAATCATTGTTATTGGTATTGGAAAAATCACACAACTTGGTGTTTTCTTGAGACATCATGACTACGCAAACAAAGAACAGAACTGACGAGGAAAAGGCGAACGAAAAAGAAGGTGAATAAAACAGCAAATTTTGTGAAGTGGGGAAGATGAAAACGAGAGGCAAATGGCAAATAATTTAAATTGCAAGGAGATGATATTTGCGATTAGGAACCGGATAGATGTTGATGATGTCTTCCCAGCAACGGCGCCAGAAATTCCTTTTGATGCGGCTTGAAACTACGTCAGTATTTCCCCAAAGAGGAAGGGATGATGCAGTACAGCTATGGTAGGTATTTCCCTCAGTTAAGAAACCAAGGTATCAATCCACTAGGAGAACCAAGCAACACCATGTAAACGGTACCTGCACACAAAGAACAAATCCTCGCAACCCAACACCTAAGAGGGGTTGTCAATCCCTCCTTGGTAAAAAGATAGATTGGTTTGTATGTGTTTGGATAAATAGATCTGTATAAAACAAAAAATAAAAGATGCAAATAAAAAGTACAGCAAAGTAATTTTGGGTTTTTGGAATAATAGATCTAAAAACAAATGCAATGAAAAATAGATCAGAAAGCAATATGATAAAATATAGACCCGGGGGCTGTAGTTTTCACTAGTGGCTTCTCGCGGGAAAATAGCATACGGTGGGTAAACAAATTACTGTTAGGCAATTGATAGAAGATCGAATAATTATGACGATATCCAAGGCAATGATCAATATATAGGCATGACGTCCAAGATTAGTAGACCAACTCCTACCTGCATCTACTAATATTACTCCACACATCGACCGCTATCCAGCATGCATCTAGTGTATTTAAGTTCATGGAGAAACTAAGTAATGTAATAAGAACGATGACATGATGTAGACAAGATCTATTCATGTAGGAATAGACCCCACCTTGTTATCCTTAATAGAAACAATACATGTGTGCCTTGCTTCCCCTTCTGTCACTGGGAGTGGACACCGCAAGATCGAACCCATCACAAAGCACCTCTTCCCATGGCAAGAAAAATCGATCTAGTTGGCCTAACTAAACCAAAGATTCAAAGAAGAAATACGAGGCTATAAATAATCATGCATATAATATATCAAAGAAAACTCAAGTAATATTCATGGATATAGATCTGATCATAAACTCAAAGTTCATCGGATCCCAACAAACACACCGCAAAAAGGTTTACATCAAATAGATCTCCAAGAGACCATTGTATTGAGAAGCAAAAAGAGAGAAGAAGGCATCTAGCTACTGCCTGCGGACCCTTAGGTCTATGGTGGACTACTCACACATCATCGGAGAGGCACCAATGAGGATGATGAACCCCTCTGTGATGGTGTTAGATTGCATCTCGTGGTTCTGGAACTTGCGGCGGCTGGAATTGTGTTTTGTCGACTCCCCTAGTGTTTCTGGAATATTTGGGAATTTATAGGATGAACAAGCGGTGCAGGAGACCTCCGTGGGCCCCAAGATACATCAGGGCGCGCCAGGGGCCTCTAGCGCACCCTTGTGTATCTTGGGCCCCACGCGCCTCCTCCCAGGTGCTTTATTGATCCCCAAGGTGTCTTCTGGTCCAAAAAAAATCTCCAAAATGTTTCGCTGCATTTGGACTCCGTTTGCTACTGGCACTGGCACTATGTCAATAGTTTAGTCCCAAAAATGATATAAAGTTACTATAAAATGATTGGAAAACATCCAAGAATGATAATATAAGAGCATGGAACAAGCAAAAATTATAGATATGTTGGAGACTTATCAATGACCATCTAGGAACTCCATCTTGTTTGTCACGATGGGACGCCAAGCCCCCAACCTGATCTCTATTATCCAACTACTACAACTAGCAAAGAATTTTACGTAGTCACAAGTCGACACATAGGTTGTTATACATTATAATGACAACACTTTGGCTCCTGCCGGCTGACAAACATGACGCGTAGGCCATGTATAAGTTACACACATGCATCACATACACATAATCCATACTATTCACATCAAGGCTGCAAAACAAAGTTATGCATAGAATCGCATTCTACCTGTTTGAGTGATCATGTACGAAATAGAAGGCGCTACGCACACGGCGGTCCATTGGCGGATTTACGTTCCACTATTAACCCCGATGGCGGATACCGAATGGTAGGGGTCGGTTGTGTCACGACCTCATCTATTCCGATCATCAGAAAAGATAGCCACATCGATCCCCATGTGCAGTTGATCTCATCAACCATGCACACAGCCGATCTCATAAATGACAATAGATCTCATCTGCCGCCTCGACATATCTAATATGCATACAATCTGAATCCAAACCATATAGCAGAGGCTCTGATACCATTATTGGATTCTACAGTAGGGTGCGTCGACTGCAAACTAAAATTTTCCTATGCGCAGAACAAACAGGAACATGCTACGAGAGATGGATCACATATCATTACCACTAGACGCACAGTGTCGTGCAGCGGAAGAAGAGTTGGGGCAGCGCGTCTCCGGAGTCGTCTCCTCCTTGTCCGATCTCCCTCGACTAGCCGGGTGTCGGATCCCGTGTACTAGTTCGCCGAAGCGGCGCAAGTGCACCGCCTCTAATGGTATCCGCGTGTGCAGGAGGAACACCGTGCGGCGGACTGCTAGGTTCCATCACACAGTCGGCAGTGAGTGGAGGTGGCTACTTGCAACACGTGCAAAGCCCTAGTGACGGCGCCGAAGTGATTAACCAAATGAGTGTGGTGCACCTCCACTTTATATAGGCATCTGTCGTGGGCTCAACACTTGGGCCTCACATGGATCCTAAAGCCTAAAGTTTGTTCGGCCTGGACCCGAGTCCTAGTAGGATCACACCTGACTCGAGGAGTCGGATCCAACCTCACAGGTTTCTTCCCTTAAGCACGCGGCCCCTTAGGTTCTCGTTCACTTGGTCACGAGTGAGATCACATCTGGCTCGGGTAGTCGGTAGTGGCCTCTAGCAAAGCATGCCGACTCCAAGTGTCTGATGAAGCTGGTTGGCGAACCTGTACATCACACTTCTGTTCCTTTTTCCACACAATATATGTTGTCGCACTACTACAAAAATGGCTATAGCTAATATGGACATTAATGGCGCACCATGTATGTGGTGCGCCATTAGTGGCCATATTACGAATGGCGCACCTGGTGTGTGGTGCGCCATTACTAGTTTTGTCCTGGCCCCACACCCCTCCCCAGACTTAGCAGTGGCGCACCAGGGGAAAGTGCGCCATTACTAGTGTTAACTAGTACTGGCGCACCAGTAAGAGATGCGCCATTGCTATCTATACGTATGGCGCACCCCCTACCAGTGCGCCATTGCTATCACCCCTTATCCCCTCCCTCTCGTCACGTTCTCTCCCCTCCCCTTCCTCCTGACACACCCACCCACCTCCCTCGACTTCGATCTAGATCGGGAAGCCCCGGCCGCCCGCCTCTTCCTCTCCCTCCCAACCACGGTGAGCCCCCTTCCCCCTCCCTCACACCAGATCCAGGGCATGGAGCCGTGGTGAGCTCCTTCCCCAACCCTCCTCACCGGATCCAGAGGAGAGCTGGTGACCACATCCTCCGGCGAGGGCGTTGCTCCGGGGTGTGGAGGCCGCCGAGCTGCAGGAGGAGGAGCTCCCTGCCACCCCAGATCCAGCCGCCACGGCCATAGCCGGGCTTCCAGATCCTCGTCGTCGTTGAGCTGGCCCATGATCGATGAACGGCGGCGGATTCGGCGGCAAGGCCAAGGTGCCGCAGGCGATGGCGCCGGTGGAGGGTGGTTTCTTCTCCACATCCACGCGCCGGGAGAGGAAGCAGCCTCCGCATTGTTCTGCACCAAGTTCGGCAACGGGGGACGCTCGGCCGTCCTCCTCCTCCTCTGCATCCATGGCGCTCATCCCGGAAGGTACTGCGCCTCTCCCGCATTAATCCTGCTTCTGAATCGATCTGCACAGCTAATTTTTGCCTATTGCTCGGCAGTATCGCTGGAGCTCTAAGGCGGCCTTAAACACCACCGATCTGGTCGGAGGTTGGGCAGATAAGGCCCTGCGTCTCCTGCTCCTTCCCATGTACGTGTTCATCCCAGTCTCTGACTCTCTGTCCAGAATTAACTACGTAGCGGCTACCTAGTATGGATATGATTACAAGCTAGCCGGATTGGATTATGTAGCCTACCTCAATGCTTAATTAGTCTGGCGGTTTGTTGCACGCATACATGCATGCATCATGGTAGAGAATTGAAATCACTAGCTCTAGCTACTTCGTGGTTGAATGGTTTGCATTGCAGTGTACGATCAAATTCTGTACATCTAACATTTGATGAACTAGATGCAGCTTGCTTTTGATTCAGATGATTTATATCTGTGTATGATGCGTTAAAAAATATCTCTGTACAAGTCTTGCGCAGGTCATCGTTGGAGGAGAGGATGATGGTGAAGCAGCAGAGGATGATGGTGCCCGGCCATGGCGAGCGAGGAAGCCCCAAGATTGATAGGTGGCTCCCTCCTATCGTAAGTTCAGATGTCGCACATCCTGTATGTTGTGCAAATCGGAGAGATCCAGAATGCTTTTCTCATGTATTTTTGTTATCTCAGGTATGGATTTGGGGCGTATTTCAAGCAGGTAATAACCTACTCTGATGCTTTCGCTCTAAGAGAAAAGTGTGCCACCCCTATCCTCAAGCAGGTAATAATTAATCATTTATGAGCTGATGGACAACAATTACTCTATTCTTCCACCACTGCATCACTCGATCAAATGTCATCATGTATCAATGATGTGAATATGTGAAAAAAGTCGTCTGTGCTCTGTTTTCTTTTTTGGATGAAAACCAGGAAGTGTAGTTATTTTTTATAGTTTATACACATACTGCACTGTTAATTAAAGGTTGTAACCTCACTGTCACGCTAATGGACGCAAAAAAGAAGAGTGGTAGTACTATCAATCGTTCACTCAGCGCCTCAACAGCGTCTGCACTACTTCTGATATTGTTTTTCAGTAGCTTTTTCCTGCACCTTTTTCTTTCAGTTCTTAGTGCTGCTGCCCCATGAACACATTTTTTTAATTTGACTGTACATTCAAATGAAGCCTTTGTTAAGTATACACTCCAAAATTCAGTTAACAGTAGCCTAACTGAATTTTCTATTTCTCAATTTATAAACTCACTTTATATTCAGTTTATAAATTAACAGTAGCTTCAAAATTAAGTATCATTCGCATGGATCAACTGTTATTTTATTTTGTGGAGGATAAAGTTCAGATCATGAATAATGGCACAAGTGAACTTGGCACAATTACACATGTCCTGAACCTCATAGAATCTGACACTAGCAAGTCTTCATTGGCATGCAAGTACTACTTTTACATTGTCATGACAGGAACAATTAATTTGACATGTATCATTGGTACTGCTAAAACATTTCGTTCATGTTTCAACAAATTTGGTGAAGACCACTTCATATGTATTTTGCATATATGAATTATCTCCTGTTGCTTTCTAAGATGTTAGTTCTTTCAGTTCTAGCCCTCCTATCTTTAATTCCTGGCTGCTGGACTACCTGCAGGACAATGAGTTCATCTGCAGCAGCTATCCCTGTGAGCAGTCCGTTCGCGACGCGCTCCGCAGCGTCTTCGCCGGGCACAACGAGATCCTCAACGTCTGGAAGTAAGTCGCCGGCCATCTGTTTCCTGATGAATTTTCTTTCTAGCTCAATGTGATCGGATCTGACTAGTACATTAAGATTTGCTCTTGTTTTCTTTTCAAATAGTACTAGTAGTCTATATTCCAGCTGTGCGACTACCTGTAGCCACTTGAACCGATGAGAATTCTTCAAGCCTACCTATAGCCACTTGAACAGATGTCTATCTCAGATCTGCTCATCTAAAAAATCCAAGTGGAGTAGTATGCTGGTAGTATAGTATGATAATATTATCAAAAGGTAAATGCCCTGATTATTTAGCTCTGTCAGATAAATACTCGTCGAAAGTGGGCTCCTATCAAAATTCATTTCCATTAGAATCTTACTCATACAATATTCACACCATGTAATTCTGGAAATATATGGTCATATCTAGTTCTGCATAAAAAAAGACAGTATTGACATGTTATAAATAGTTTGTTTGTCTTTCTGTTTATTTTGTTACATTTTGCAGGGATAAAGTGAAGAAAAAGAAGAAAAGATTACTAGAAGATTAGTTTTAGGATTATCTTTTATTTCCTTGCAATTTTCCTTTTATTGGATACTTGTAAAGACATTGTAATATTCTTACTATAATAAAAATTATGATTCTATTTCATTTTTTGTTTTTAAATTATTTTTCCTTATAGGTTGTTTTCTGTAAATTTGGATTTTTTTTGTTTTCCAAATACATTACTAGTGGCGCATTTAAGCCCTTATTAGTGGCGCACCTTCCTTTATTACTAGTGGCGCACCTATAAGGCTATTAGTGGCGCACCTGGAGGGAATACCAGTGGAGCACCTAAGGGTTAGTAGTGGCGCACCATGTGGTGCGCCACTGGTATTTGGATTACCAATGGCGCATCAAAGGTGCGCCATTACTAACAATTACTAATGGCGTGTTAATAATGGCGCACCCATAGTGCGCCATTAATAGCAATATGTGGTGCGCCACTAATAGCCTTTTTTCTAGTAGTGTCGGGCTCAAGGCGATACTGTCATCCTTGTGCTAGCCTGACCTCTTTCTCGTTCCAGTGATGCCAACCACAAACCGGATTATCTCATAATCCTTGTCGCATGGCCATGCTTCTCTTGGTCAGATCACATGAGGGGCCAGAGTATATCTCTCCTGACTGGAGGGGCAAACCCCATCTTGCTCGACCATGTCTCGCAGCATGGGTCTGGACAAGCCTGAAACCTACCTTTGTAACTACCCAGTCATGGAGTAGGGTTTGGTCGGCCCAAAGCAGGTCTGTCACCATCCCAAGAACATGCACCAGCTCAGGTCTTAGGACATAGAACGTATGTTGTACTAGAGACTCACAGATGACATATCGCGTTGTCTCATAGTTGGGTCTGTACAACTTGGACCTTATCTCGACTCGGATCCGACTACGTCGAATCCGACCAGATCCTTCTGAGTCCATATTATACGGCTAGCATCCAATGCTCCATGGCTAGTGAGACCGAGCCATCCACCGTGTCATATACTAGTCTAGTCGGTTGCGTGTCCACTAATACGTCTCCAACGTAACTATAATTTTTTATTGTTCCATGCTGTTATATCATCATTCTTGGATGTTTTACCTTCGTTTTATAGCAACTTTATATCATTTTTTGGGACTAACCTATTGCATAGTGCCTAGTGCCTAGTGCCAGTTTTTTGTTTTTTCCTTGTTTTTTTACTTCACAAAATATCCCTATGAAACGGAGTCCAAATGCAGTGAAACTTTTTGGAGATTTTTTTTGGACCAGAAGAAACATGGGAGATAAGGAAGCACCAGAGGGGAGGCCCATGGGGCCCACAACCCACCAGGCGCGCCAGAGGCCCCTGGCGCAGCCAGATGGGTGGTGGGGCCCATGCGGGTCTCCTCCACCGCCTCTCAGCTCTATAAATTCTCAGATATTCTAGAAACCCTTGAGGAGCGATCGAAACACGATTCCAGCCGCCGGAATTTTCAGAACCACGAGATCCAATCTAGAGCCCTATTCCGGCACTCTGCCGGAGGGGAACACGATCACAGAGGGGTTTATCATCCTCATTGGCGCTCCTCCGTTGATGCATGAGTACTTCACCATAGACCTAGGCAGTAGCTAGATGGCTTCTTCTCTCTTTTTGATTGTCAATACAATGTTCTTGCAGATCTATTTGATGTAATGACTTTTTGCGTTGTGTTTGTTTGGATACGATGAAGTGCGAGTTTATGATCGATCTATCTATGAATATTATTTGAGTTTTCTTTAATCTCTTATATGCATGATTGTTATAGCCTCATATTTTTTCGTTGTGGAACATGATCACCTATGGGACCATCGGCCCCTTGTGGTTTGGTACGGGGGAGATCACATTGCACAAAGAGCGGAGGCCATGGGACAACACGGCAGAGGCGACGCTGGTGGGTTTTACCCAGGTTCAGGCCGCTGTGAAGCGTAAAATCCTACTCCTGCTTTGGTGGATTGAAGAAAGGACTGAGGTGGTCACGCGGCGCTCTAGTCCGGCAAGGTCGCCTCGGGGAGAGCAGCTACACGCGTATGAGTGTACAAAAGTCTGAAACCTTTCTTAGGTTGCCATGGCCCTCCTTTTATAGGCTAAGGGGTTACCACAGTGGCAAAACAGTCATTATCTACTAATTAGATAGCCAACATTGCTATCATACCTAACTCTGGCTGTTAGGACAAAAGTGCATTAAATGCACTGCTAGGTGTCATGCTGTGGATGCAGCCCGGCAAATCGCCGCGCCGCTTAACCATCTTCCACCTGTCTGCATGACACGCCTCTGGACGGGTGTCATATGGAGGGAATCTCCCTTCCAAATGGCTACCACATGCCAAATGACAGCCACATAATCACTTGTGGGCTCGACACAGCACTGATAAGTGAATTGTGTCACTGTGCGGCGGAGCGGTGAAGTCTTGGTGGGGAGACACGCCCTTAGCGGCCCCGGCAAGCCTGCAGGGGAAATCTTGGGACTTGTTTTTGGTGAGGCCTCGACCTGACCAAGCTCGCCTGCCTGGTAAGGGAGGTCTTTCCTTAGTGGCATCTTGTTCTCTTGGCTTGTCTTGGTCTTCTTGATCCGCCCTTTGATTCCTCAAAGAGCTATCTCTCTGGTTTGTCCTTGTCTTGAAATCATGGTGCTGTTGTATTTTTGCTGTTGTGCCTATGTACAGTCTGGGCAACATACGCGAAGGTTTGTTGCACCGACATATTTCTTCTTCGAATCTTTGGTTTAGTTAGGCCAACTAGATCGATTTTTCTTGCAATGGGAAGAGGTGCTTTGTGATGGGTTCGATATTGTGGTGTCCTCACCCAACAACAGAAGGGGTAGCAAGGCACGCATGTATCGTTGCTATTAAGGATAAAAAGATGCGGAAATCCGCATCTGAGCCCAGGCTCAGATGCTCCCGCTCAGAAAAAATTCAAAACAAATACTAGAAAAGTTCAAAAAAATCCAATTTTTTTGTGTGGTAGATAATTTGATGCTTGAGGTTCGCTCCAAATTTTAACTCATTTGGATATCTGAGCAGCTCTCGGAAAAAAAGACAAATTGGGTCAAAACAGTTCTTGAACAATAAACTTTTTTACAGACCCTGATTTTGTCTTTTTTGCAGAGAGCTGCTCAAATGTCCAAACAAGTTGAAATTTGCAGCGAACCTCACGCATCAAATTATATAACACACAAAAAACTTTTGGAATTTTTTGAATTTTTCTAGTATTTGTTTTGATTTTTTTGTCGTCGCGGCTGCAGCTGAGCCCGGGAGCCAAATTGGCCTTCTCGAGATGGGGCTATTCCTAGATGAATAGATCTTGTCGACATCATCTCATCATTCTTATTGCATTAGTCTATTTTTCCATGAACTTAATACACTAGATGCATGCTGGATAGCGGTCGATGTGTGTAGTAGTAGATGCAGGCAGAAGTCGGTCTCCTAATCTTGGACGTGATGCCTATATACATGATCATTGTCTTGGATATCGTCATAATTATTTGCTCTTCTATCAATTACCCAACAGTATTTTATTTCCCCACCGTATGATTTTGTCGAGAGAAGCCACTAGTGAAATCTACGGCCCCCGGGTATATCTTTTGGCATAATGTTTTCAGATCTATTATTCCAAAAACACAAAAATACCTTGCTGTGCTTTTTCTTTACTTATTTTATTTTGCATTGTTCCTAGATCTATTTATCCAATCTCATACAATTTAATCTACCTTTTTACCGAGGAGGGATTGACAACCCCTCTTATGCGTCGGGTATTTGTTCTTTGTGTGCAGGTACCATTTACGTAGTGTTGCTTGGTTCTCCTACTGGATTAATAACCTTGATTTCATAACTGAGAGAAATACTTACTGTAGCTGTGCTGCATCATCCTTTCCTCTTTGGGGAAATACCGACGCACTCTCAAGCCACGTCAAATGAATTTCTGGCGTCGTTGCCGGAGAGACATCATCAACATCTATCAGGTTCCTAATCACAAATCTCATCTCCTTGCAATTTTTATTATTTGCCATTTTCCTCTTGTTTTCATCTCCACACTTCACAAAAATTTACCTTCTTTTTTCGTTCACCTTTTCTCGTTAGATCTCTTGTTTTCTTGCAAACTTGTTTGCGTAGTCACGATGTCTGAAAGAAAGTATTATGATGTTCCTTACCCCAATAATCTGCTTGAGATTGAGAAAAGTACTAAGGAATATATGACTACACAATTTGAGCATAATAATTTTTTTACCGAAGAGCTTAAAGAACACTCTACTGTGCTGGATGCTATAACAAAACAACTTGATCATGTCAGTAGGTAAAATATACTAGGTATGCTCATGCTGAAAATTTACTAGGTAAAATATCTTATGCACAAGCTACTCTAGTAAATCAAATGGCCGCTAAGCCAGTTTATCTAGAAGATAAAAATGATGAGGATCTTAAAATGATTGGTGTTTCTTATATTGATTCCTTGTTTAGAAATATTAAACTTGTCCTTGTTTAGAAATATTAAACTTGATGAAAATAGGACTGAAGAAGAGTGAACTTTAGCTAGAGGGCGTCCTCATAATTCAGAGTGTGAAAATCTTGTTGAAAATTGATAAAAGTGGGTTTGGAGAGGTCAAAACTTTAACTAGTGATGTGCCCACTCTTTTGGATTACAAAGACTTTAATTATGATAATTGCTCTTTGATTGAATGTATTTCTTTGTTGCAATCCATGATAAATTCTCCCAATGCCTATGAACAAAATAAAGCTTTTACTAAACATATTGTAGAAGCATTGATGAAAGATTTAGAAGAAAAGTTGGAATTAGAGATCTTAATTCCTAGAAAATTATATGAAGAGTGGGAACCTACCATTAAATTCAAGATTAAAAATTATGAGTGCTTTGCTTTATGTGATTTGGGTGCTAGTGTTTCCATAATTCTGAAATATCTATGTGATGTGCTTGGTCTTACCAATATCGAAGAATGTTCTCTTAGTTTGCACTTGGCGGATTCTACTATTAAAAAGACTTTAGGAAGAATTAATGATGTTCTTATTCTTGCAAATAGGAACTATGTGCCTATAGACTTAATTGTTCTTGATATTGATTGCAATCCGTCTTGTCCCATCATACTTGGTAGACCATTTTTACGACCTATAGGTGCCTTGATTGATATTAAATAAGGGAATATTAAATTTTTCCATTAAGAAAGGGTATGGAACACTTCCCTAGAACATGAATTAATCCACCATATGAATCAATCATGAGGGCAAACTATGGAGCAAAAACCAAAGATGACAATACTTGAATCTATGCATTATGCCTAGCTAGCGCCATAAAATGATAGCGCTTGTTGAGAGGCACCCCAATGAATAAAATGTATTTTGGCCTTTTTTCTTTCTGTTCTTGAGTGTTTGCACAATTATGCCTCTGTTATGATTGTTTTTTATGTTTTAATTAGTGTTTGTTCCAAGTAAAGCCTTTGGGATAGCTTTGGGTGATAGTCGATTTGATCCTGTTGAAAAAGAGAAACTTTTGTGTCCAGTAACAGAATTGTTAAAATTCACAGAAGCGACAAAAAATTCTGAATTGTTTACACAAGATTGATATACAAATTTCCTCCGTTGTCCTAATTTTTCAGAATTTTTGGTGTTACAGAAGTATGAGTAAAATTCATTTCTTTATAATGTATTTTTGATAGATTCTGTTTTCTTTGCATTGTGTGCTTATCTTGATGAATCTATGGATTGTATCGGGGGGTATAAGCCATGGTAAAGTTAGAATACAGTAGGTATAATGCAATAACAAAATATGAATGGGTTTTCAACAGTACTTAAAGCAAAGATTGGTTTTCTTATACTAACGGATCTCACAAAGGTTTTGTTAAGTTTTGTGTGATTGAAGTTTTCAAGTTTTGTGTGAGATCTCGATGGATGAAGCAATAAGGAGTGCAAAGAGCCTAAGCTTGGGGATGCCCATGGCACCCCAAGATAATATTCAAGGAGAACCAAGCAACTAAGCTTGGGGATGCCCCGGAAGGCATCCCCTCTTTCTTCTAACAACCATCGGTAATTTTACTTGGAGCTATATTTTTATTCGTCACACATCATGAGTTTTGCTTGTTGTGTCCTGTAATATATGAGAGAGCCAAAATTATGCTATGATTTATTAGAATTGCTCTATGTGCTTCACTTAAATTTTTCTAGCTATGGAATTGCTCTAGTGCTTCACTTATATCTTTTTGAGCATGATGTGCTTTAGTTTTGAAGAAATACTCTCATGCTTCACTTAGATTTATTTGAGAATTTGTAATTTTTTCAAGAAATTCTCTCATGCTTCACTTTTATTATTTTAAGAGATGAAAATTTTTATGCTCATGTTCTTCACTTAAATTTGTTTGAGCTTATCAAAACCAATGGCAATATATGAAATTTAGTCCCAAAGTGATAGATATTCAAGTGGGATATAATAAAAACTTTCATGAAGATCATTGGACAAAATAAAGTTGATTCTTTGTAATAGTTTTGAGACATGATGATAGTAATATATGAGCCATGTTGGTGAGTAATTATGCTTTAGTAAGAATATTGGTGTTAAGGTTTGTGATTCCCTACGCAAGCACGAAAGTCAATAGTTATGCAACGAAATTACATCCTACTTGTGGTGCATTATTTGGTGTTAGTAATGCTTAATGCTCGTTTATGTGAATTTTTGTTTCTTGGTTGGTTGCTTCTCAATCTATTTGCTGGCCTCCATTTGTACTAAGTGGGAACAATGTTCAGGATATCGCTTATCGTTAGCGTCTCGGTCAACTAGGGATTAGAGATTAATTGGAAACCGGCCGATTAATCGATTTTATCGGTCGACAATTAGTCGGTCATTTTTTTGCAAATCTCAGGTTCCCAACACTAAAATATGCCATATTCAACACAAAAACAATATTGGACAGAACTGTTAACTTGATTCCTAGCCTTTGAATCCTTGTATAATGACAAACCAAATATGACAATAGTACATATTGCATAACAAGCTCCACAAAACACAAATAAACATAGTTTTTAAAAACATAGCGCTGGGAATAGGACTGATTTATCGGTAGATTCTTGATACGTCGTTTGTCAGAGCGATAAATCGGCCGAAATGATAAACGGTGAAGATAAGGCATAATCTTATCGGCCACCCCACGAATAGCGATAAATCAGACGATAGATTGTTGAATCGGACGAATTTTCTAACAGTGAGTGGGAATACTAATGGTGTATCCAAAATCCTTAAACCCAGTTTTGCCATATGAGTCCACCATACCTGCCTATATGCGGTATTTCCGTGCCATTCTAAGTAAATTTGTATGTGCCAACTCTAATTTTCAAAATGAATTTCCTTTTTGTGTGCCCCTACCGCTCATGAAGCGGCAGGAGGTGGCCAATATATTTCCATGCTAGATGAGTTATCCTCAAGATGAGTGTTTATTCACTTGTCATTGCACGAGTGTGGTAGTAATAGGGATTCCCAGTCCCGAAATGAAAAAGAAATTTACTTTATGTTGTCAAATAATAAATTCTTTGGAAAGTGTTGGTATGGAAGGCACCCATGGATATGGCTAGCCATGGATTGTGAAAGAATGGTGGAAAAAGGAATACACTTTATTTTATGTTTGGGAACCGCCTATGATGTATCTAGCATGGAAAGTATTGGGAACTACTCGGTCGTTTCCATTGACATGAAAAGAATGCCTCTCAAAATATTTTATGTCACAATTTAAGCTTTGAGCTCTGGCACCTCTACAAATCTCTGCTTCACTCTGCCAAGGGCTTATCTATTTACTTTTATGTAATTTTTATTTTTATTTGAGTCTCCATATTCTCTTATAAAGCACCAACTAGGGAGCACTATGATCATACTTGTGCATTGGATGTTGCTAATATTCGAGTGTGTTTCATGAATGGATCAATGATTAAGCATGATGGGCTAGGGATAACTTTCTTTAGTGTTGATATTTTGAAAGACATGGTTGCTTCTCGATATGCTTGAGTATTGAAGTCTTCATGTCAACTATAGACAATTAATTTGAACCATCTAAAAGTCCAAATGTCTATGCTACAAAAGAAAAGAATATGTGATGAACATGTTAGACAGCATTCCACATCAGAAATTCTGTTTTTATCATTTACCTACTCGTGGACGAGCAGGAATTAAGCTTGGGGATGTTGATGCGACTCCAACGTATCTATGATTTTTTATTGTTCCATGCTATTATATTATTTTTTGGGACTAACCTATTGACATAGTGCCCAGTGCCAGTTGTTGTTTTTTGCTTGTTTTTTACTTCGTAGAATATCAGTACCAAATGGAGTCCAAACACAGCCAAACTTTTTGGAGATTTTTTTGGACCAGAAGACACCTTGGGGATCAAGAAAGCACCTGGGAGGAGGCCTGTGGGGCCCAAGATACACCAGGGCCCGCCAGAGGCCCCTGAAACACCCTGATGTATCTTGGGGCCCACGGAGGTCTCTTGCACCGCCTGTTTGCCCTATAAATTCCCAAATATTCCAGAAACCCTAGGGGAGTCGACGAAACACAATTCCAGCCGCCGGAAGTTCCAGAACCACGAGATCCAATCTAACACCATCACGGAGGGGTTCATCATCCTCATTTGTGCCTCTCCGATGATGTGTGAGTAGTGCACCATAGACCTAAGGGTCCGTAGGCAGTAGCTAGATGGCTTCTTCTCTCTTTTTGCTTCTCAATACAATGGTCTCTTGGAGATCTATTTGATGTAAACCTTTTTGCCGTGTGTACGTTGGGATCTGATGAACTTTGAGTTTATGAAAGATATTAATTTGAAGAAACGTGAAGGCAAAAGGTTAAAAAAGAGTAAATGCACTTACTTATCCCCATTAGGCGCAATCAACCACCTCTGCTTGCGGGTCGCCGACACGGGCGGGAGCTTTGTACCACCACGCTGGTAGACGTTCCCCCCCTCAACCAGCTCGCCCTCGCTATAGCTATCATCACAAAAGCGGTCCTCGCCACCATCATCATGGGCACTTGCCTCCGGAGTCTCGTGGGACGAAGACTCTGCGACCGGAGTCTCGTGGGATGAAGACTCTGGGACCGGAGTCTCGTGGGGCGAAGGCTGGTCGGCCCGAGCCTCGTGGACCGGAGTCCGAGACGGGTCCACCTCAGACGGAGCAGTCCTGTGGTCGGGTGAATCAGCTGGGGGTGGCGGCGAGGAAGGCGTAGCAGCCTTCCTACCTCTCCCGCCGCCACGTCCACCTATAGCACCCCTCTTCGTCCTCCCCCGACCTCTCCCTGCCGAAGAAGAAGCGCCCGCCGGTGGTGTCTGCATACTGTCTATGAGCGCTCTCCGGAGGGGCTAGGGTGGAATGGAAGCACCCCTCCCAGCACGCGCCGAGGAAGGAGGCTCGGAGCACTCTCGACCCAAGCCAACCATCTGTCAACACCTGCAATGACAAAGAGTAAACGAAATTAGTACAACATAAAAAAATTGAATACCTGACATGAATAATATGTATATAATTTAAGTGTATCATCATCATGAACATAATAAAAAATTGAATAGCTAATATATATGTACATAATAATAATTGAATACCTGACATTACTAATATTAATCTTCATCGTCTATATATGCTCCGGGATCAATAAATGCATAATCATCATCACTATCAGTAATGACGTGCTCATCATCATCATCAATAAATGCATCAACATGTGGAAGGCCTTCTTTTCAGTGTGCATCACGTCGATGTTGTGTGGGCAAAGGAGGTCTTTGAAGTAAGGCAGATCCCACAAGCAGATCTTGTGAGTCCAGGCGTGTTCCTTATTATACCCCTTGAAATACCCTGGACGCTCTAGATCTGGCTCGAGAGCGTTTAACTGATCCAGGGTCTGTTGGCCTGTCAACGCAGGTGGTGCAGAGTTTTTGACAACTCTACCTTTGATGAAGTTCTTCTTGTCTTTCCTGAACTTATGGCGAGGATCCAGGAACGGTCTATGCAAGTCGAAGCAAGTATACTTGCGACCCGCCTGCAGCCAACGAAACTCAAGAGCTGCCTTGCATGTGGGGCACGGGAACCTTCCGTGCACACACCAGCCAACGAATAGCGCATACGCCGGCAAGTCATGCATCGAGTACATGTACCATACACGCATTATGAAGTTCTTTCTGCTAGCGGCGTCATATGTCTTGAACCCATTATCCCAAGCTTCTTGCAATTCATCCTTAAGCGGCTGCATGTACACATTCATATTCATCCCCGGATAGTTGGGCCCTGTAATTATCAACGTCAGGAAAATGTTCTTTCTTTGCATAATCTGTCCGGGGGGGAGATTGAGTGGAATGACAAATACAGGCCAACAACTGTATTGGGTTGCCGTCAGACCAAACACACTGAACCCATCCGTGCTGATGGCGACTCGAGGATGCCTTGGATCTGCTGCTTTATCCCCATGTAATTCATCAAACTTCTTCCACGCAAAAGCATCCGATGTGTGTACCATCATCTGATTCCCATCTGCATCTAGTTCGGTTCTTTTCCCCATTTTGTGCCATGTCATCTGTCTGGCCGTCTCTTCGACCATGAAAAGACGTTGATGTCTTGGTACGATTGGCATATATCAAAGAACATTAACGGGGATTTTGGTCTGCGTCTTCTCACCCATACCGTTGTCTACCACAACATACCTGGAAGACTTGCAAATGGGACAATAGTTCAAGTCCGCATACTCAAGCCTAAATAAGGCACATCCTTTCTCACAGGCATGTATCTTCTCATAGGGCATCTTAAGTGCACGGAGGATTTTGTCCGACTGGTACAGGTTTGCAGGCATTACATGGCCTTTGGGTAGAAAGCGTCCAAATACTACCATCATCGCGTCGTAGCATTCTCTGCCCAAGTTGAATTGAGCCTTCAGAGCCATTACTTGTGAGATGGCATCCAGCTGACAAAGCTCAGTGTGCTCGTGGAGAGGACGTTTTGAAGACTCCAACATTTCATTGAAAGCGTTTGCAGATTCCTCCATCTCCTCGTCCGAATCCCGAGCATCATCAACGTCTTGCACCATGTCTTCCATCCCGGTACCATGCTCGTCGGTGCGACGACGAACCACCTCAGCTCTGGCACGTTGGGCAGACTCACCATGAAATGTCCACACCGTATAACCGGGCGTAAAACCACTCTTCTGCAGGTGTTTACCCATTTCATCCGCTGTCCTCTTGTGCCAATTGTCGCACCGGACACAGGGGCACCAGTTTTTTCTCTGGCCATTTGCAAATGCGGCTGTCACAAACTTCTTGGCTTTTGTGAACCATTCAGTGGTCATTTCTTCCTGACTAGTGTGGCCTGTCTACATCCACGCACGATCACTCATCTTGCCTAGCTAATGGACACACAAGAAATATATACATAATTCAGCAAACCAGGTTCATCAGTTAATGGAGTTTGTCAGTTTTATTACGTCCATGCAACCTAGACGCTAATAGGTAAAGATAGGTCCTAATCCCACCCGAGTATGTGTAGATTGGGTTCGTTTCCCATGCTCTGCTCTGGAACTGACGCAAAATTTCGGCAGCACCTCCCCGCTGTTCTCCTGATACACGTATCGACAATAAGCAGAGAGGATGTGTACCCGGAGAACAACAGGGAGGCACTGACGAAATTCTGCATCGGATCCGGAGCAGAGCATATGGGAAAACGAACCCAATCTACACATACTCGGGCTGTCCATGGATAACGTTGGACAATTCGAAAGAATCACGGTTATAAATATGCAAATGCATGCATATTTATAGATGTAACCCTTTCGAACGGGAGACGCATAGTGGTCACGCATACTGATGATTCAATCTACCTACAGCTAGCATGTTTCATCGGCACGAAGACCGAAACAGAGCAAATGAAGGGGGGAGGAGGAGATGTCATTTGTGCTCACCCACGAACGCAGGGGCGGAGCTCTTTGAACGCACGAGGAGGTCATCGAACACCAGACCCTCGCAGCGACGAAACAACTGCACATAAATTCATTAATGGTTAATAAAGCATTTGTTTAAGTCTCCAAATATCATGCACACCTGCAATCACCCAGAATAACCTTGTTTATTTATTCGCCCAGATCGACTTCGTAACCTACAATTTAATTGGCTAATTTGAGCTGACCTTACACTAAAATAGTATTATAAACAAGCAAGCCTATCAAGTAGATTAAGTGTTGAATGGTGAGGCACGACTGGTGAGAGAAAGAATTACAGCAATTCACACTATTGAAAACTAAGAAGTTGATAGGTAGGTATAAGCACTATTGTGTGCGTTGTCAGTTATAACTTATAAATTAAACTGCAGACAACAGCAAGGATAGTAGAATTTGAAATGTAATAAATAGTGTTTAATTTGACCTTTATGTTTTTTGATAGTCTTTTTGGACATCTGTTCACGCATACATATTTTGGGATGGGAAAAATGATATCTGCAACTGAGATATATATATATGACCAATGCACACTTTTCCTGAATTGACATTTTCTGTAGTTTATACATTTCATCTATACTATACAATATTCAGAAGTTAGTTGTTCAAACTTCTTTTGAAGGTTGTTTGCTTAGATCGTAGCAATTCATCTTCCCCATCACTTGCTGAATTCGAGGAAGTGTCCTGATTGTGGCTTAAAGCAAATCTGTAATAGACATCGTCATTTTTTTAAGGGGAATGCCTCATGGCACTTTATTAACTCAATGGCAATGTTACATCAAGTAGTACAGGAGATAGCAGGAAATTAGGTGCAACATCTACCCACACATACTTAGTTCTACACTTCTGTCCGAATGCCCCCTTGAATTCAAATTTTTTAGACTTTGTCCAGGAGTCTTCTCCAACATTAAATTTTTCCTTGTGAAACTGAAGTTACATATGCTTTTCAAACTCTATCCTCTTCTTCCTGTAGATTGCTTCCAATGGGGCATCATGACAACAAATAAAGATCCCCACGCAGCCACGCTGAACATCTTGACGTTGTTACTATAGCCAAATAATGCACTGATAGTTGTATACTAGCATCTAGCTTGAAATGTCAACTTTCATGTCGAAGAAAAAAGGTAGCCTTTTCTCCCCAACATAGGCAGGGCATCATAATCTATCTTTTGTTGAGCTCGCTCAAGCATTACGAGGATAATGGAGCAGCACGCTTAGGTATCTCACAGATTCAAAATACTTTCAGGTTAGTAATTTCCTCTCTAGGAGATTTAGGATCCCTATTTCAACACATTGTAGAGTTATCAATACTGAAAATATTTGGTTCATTTCTCCGTTTCACAATGTTAAACCTATAAAATGTTCAGACTGATGATAAACAAAGAGATGACATATTTTGCTTCGTCAGTGATATAAATGCCATGCCATAGTCCTATACTGGCACTGACAGAGCTCTTACAAGTTGGGGCAGATAGCAAGACTAAAATCTTGATCTAGGCCTGCTGAATTTCTAGAACAGGACAATCATCTAATGTCTTCGCCGCCATCAAAGTCATGACCTGTTTTAAGAAGACCTCTTCAGTGCCTTACTGGGCAATCTATGCAACCCATTATTCTGCGTTCTGACCAAAAGCTATGTAAAATACACTTATCCATTGATAATTTAAATCCTACCCAGTGAATGATTTATGTCTCAAATGTTTGAGTAATAGAATTTCCAGTCTGTTGGATGTGGATCTTTTTAATTGTAGTTTTTGCAGAATGTTTACTGTCTACCAATTTATTTGGCACAATCACTGAGGAGATACAAAACACAGAAGAAAGCGATCTTCAGTTGCTACAATAGTAATTTGGTTATCTTTCTTCCTGCTTTTCTACTAAGAAGACATAGTTATGTTGTTTTCAGTTTCACAGCAGTATTGGCAACATATTCTCTCCTTTAATTATATCATTGATGCAATACTTACTGATGAAATCCTCCTACCTCAGCTCAGAGCCCAACGGCCAGCGACCGGGGCGGGGTCACAGCACGAGCCCGATGTCCCCGCCGGTGAGGGAGGAACCCCGGCAAAGGCCCGGAGCCAAGCGGTGGAGGGAGGCAACGGGATCCGGTCCGCCGCCGATCCCCCCCTCCCCCTGGTGGTAGAGGAGGAGGGTCGTGGGGAGGGGGCGCTGGTCGAGGAGGGCCGCGGGGACGGGGCGGCGCCGCGGTGGTGGAGGTGGGCCGTAGGGAGGGGCGGCGCCGCGGTGGTGGAGGAGGGCCGCGGGGAGGGGGCGGTGGTAGAGGAGGGCCGCGGGGAGGCGGCGGTGGTGGAGGAGGGCCGCGGGGAGGGGGCGCTAGTCTAGGAGGGCCGCGGGGAGGGGGCGCTGGTCGAGGAGGGCCGCTGGGAGGGGGCGGCGCCGCGGTGGTGGAGGTGGGCCGCAGGGAGGGGCGGCGCCGCGGTGGTGGAGGAGGGCCGCGGGGAGGGGGCGGTGGTGGAGGAGGGCCGCGGGGAGGGGGCGGCGCCGCGGCCTGGTCGGGGAAGGGGCGAGCGCAGGGGCGAGCTGGCGGCGCACGGGTGCGGGTGGGTGAGGCGTGGGGGGACAGAGAGAGGGGGAGAGAGAAGGAGGAAGGAGGTGAGGTGGCGGCATTTTTTTTAACCCGCAAAAAAAATAGACACACCTCTTTGCCGTCTGCTGGCAGACGGCAAAGAGGTGGGTCTATTTTTTTTGCGTGTTAAAAAAAAACTTTGCCGTCTGCTGGCAGACGGCAAAGAGGTGGGTCTATTTTTTTTTTGCGTGTTAAAAAAACTTTGCCGTCTGCTGGCAGACGGCAAAGAGGTAGGTCTATTTTTTTTGCGGGTTAATTAAAAAGAACTTTGCCGTCTGCTGACGGATGGCAAAGAGGTGGGTCTATTTTTTTTGCGTGTTAAAAAAAACTTTGCCGTCTGCTGGCAGACGGCAAAGAGGTTGGGCTGGTGCGCCGTTACGGTCGTTAGGTTGGTCACTTTCTTTGCCGTCTGCTAGCAGACGGCAAAGAAAGTGGCCGTTAGGTTGTTCTCGTTAGTGGGCCACCCTCCCTCTTTGCCGTTTGCAAGCTGACGGCAAAGCTTCTATGCCGTCAGCTAGCGGACGGCAAAGAGCTGGCTGACGGCAAACATGATCTTTTCCGTCAGCTCTTTCTTAGCCGTCAGTTTTCTGTAAGCTGATGGCAAAGACCTTCTTTGCCGTCAGCTAGCAGACGGCAAAGAGCTGGCTGACGGCAAAGATCCTGATTCCAGTAGTGTTCTATCAATTGCTCAACAGTAATTTGTTTACCCACCGTATCCTATTTTCTCGAGAGAAGCCACTAGTGAAATCTACGGCCCCCGGGTCTATCTTTTATCATGTTGCTTTCCGATCAATTTTTCATCACATTTGTTTTCAGATCTATTATTCCAAAAACCGAAAAATACTTTGCTGCACTTTGTATTTGAATCTTTTATTTCTCATTTTATTCAGATCTATTTATCCAAACACATATAAACCAATCTATCTTTTTACCGAGGAGGGATTGACAACCCCTGTTACGCGTTGAGTTGCGAGGATTTGTTCTTTGTGTGCAGGTACCATTTACATAGTGTTGCTTGGTTCTCCTACTGGATTGATACCTTGGTTTCATAACTGAGGGAAATACCTACTATAGCTATGCTGCATCATCCCTTCCTCTTTGGGGAAATACCGACGTGGTTTCAAGCTGCATCAAAAGGAATTTCTGGCGTCGTTGCCGGGGTGACATCATCAACATCTATCAGGTTCCTAATTAGAAATCTCATCTCCTTGCAATTTACATTATTTGTCATTTGCCTCTCATTTTCATCTCCCCCACTTCACAAATCTTGTTTGCTTAGTCACGATGTCTCAAACAAAGTACTATGATGTTCCTTACCCAAATATTTTGCTTGAAATTGAGAAAAGTACTAAGGAATATATGACTACACAATTTTAGCACAATAAGTATTTTACCAAAGAGCTTAAGGAACACTCTATTGTGCTAGATGCTATAACAAAACAACTTGATGATGTTAGTACAGAAGTTTCCAATCTCCAATCTAAATATGCTCATGCTGAAAATTCGTTAGGCAAAATATCCGATGCACAAGCTACACTAGTAAATCAGATGGCCGCTAAGCCAATTTCTCCAGAGGATAAAATTGATAAAGATCTTAAAGTGATTTGTGTTTCTTCTATTGATTCCTTGTTTAGCAAAATTAAAATTGATGATAAAGGGACTGAAAAAGAGTCAACTTTAGCTAGAGGGCGTCCCGATAATTTGGAGGGTAAAAATCTTGATGAAAAATTTAATAAAAGTGGGTTTGGAGAGGTCAAAACTTTAACTAGTGATGTGCCCACTCTTTTGGATTACAAAGACTTTAATTATGATAATTGCTCTTTGATTGAATGTATTTCTTTGTTTTAATCCATGATAAATTCACCCATGCTTATGAACAAAACAAAGCTTTTACTAAACATATCGTAGATGCTATGATGAAAGCTTTAGAAGAAAAATTGGAGTTAGAGATTTGAATTCCTAGAAAGTTACATGATGAATGGGAACCTACCATTAAAGTAAAGATTAAAAATTATGAGTGCTTTGCTTTATGTGATTTGGGTGCTAGTGTTTCCACAATTCTGAAATCTTTATGTGATGTGCTTGGTCTTACCGCAATTGAAGAATGTTCTCTTAATTTACACTTGGCGGATTCTACTATTAAAAGGCCTATGGGAAGAATTAACGATGTTCTTATTCTTCAAAATCAGAACTATGTGCCCATATATTTTATTGTTCTTGATATTGATTGCAATTTGTCTTGTCCAATTATACTTGGTAGACCGTTTTTACGTACTATTGGTGCCATGATTGATATGAAAGAAGGCCATATTAAGTTCCAATTTCCACTAAGAAAGGGTATGGAACACTTCCCTAGAACAAGAATTAAGCCACCATATGAATCAATCATGAGGGCATCCTATGGATTGAAAACTAAATATGACAATACTTGAATCTATGAATTATGCCTACCTAGCTAGGGGCATAAAATGATAGCGCTTGTTGGGAGGCAACCCAATGAATAAAATTTATTTTTGCCTTTTTATTTCTATTTGTCAGTGTTTGGACAATTATTCCTCTGTTATGATTGTGTTTTGATGTTTTAATTAGAATTTTTGCCAAGTAAAGCCTTTCGGATAGCTTTGGTGATAGTTGATTTGATCCTGTTGAAAAACAGAAACTTTTGCGTCCAGTAACGGAATTGTTTGAATTCAGAGAAGCTATGAAAAATTCTGAATTTTTTACAGAAGATTGATATGAAAATTTCCTAAGGTGTCATAATTTTTCAGAATATTTGGATTTACCGAAGTATTAGAACAATTCTCATCTTTATAGACTATTATGTTTTTGACAGATTCTGTTTTCTTTGCATTGTGTGCTTATTTTGATGAATCTATGGATTGTAATAGGGATTATAAGCCATGGAAAAGTTAGAATACAGTAGATATAATGTAGTAACAAAATTTGCATGGGGTTTGCAACAGTACTTAAAGTAAAGAATGGTTTTCTAATACTAACGGATCTCACGAAGGTTTTGTTAAGTTTTGTGTGATTGAAGTTTTCAAGTTTTGGGTGAGATCACGATGGATGAAGGAATAAGGAGTGGCAAGAGCCTAAGCATGGGGATGGCCCATGGCACCCAAAGTTAATATTCAAGGAGAACCAGGCAACCAAGCTTGGGAATGCCCCGGAAGGCATCCCCTCTTTCTTCTAACGACCATCCGTATTTTACTTGGAGCTATATTTTTATTCGTCACATATCATGAGTTTTGCTTGGAGCGTCTAGTATTATATTAGTCATTGCTTGTTTCGGTTTTTAGTTTTTCACAAGTATCCTTGCTGGACACACCTATTTGAGAGAGCCAAAATTATGCTATCATTTGTTAGAATTGCTCTATATTCTTCACTTAAATTTTTTGAGCTATGGAATTGCTCAAGTGCTTCACTTATATCTTTTTGAGCACCGTGTGCTTTAATATTTGTTAACAAATACTCTCATGTTTCACTTAATTTATTTGAGAGTTAGTAAAATTTTTAAGAAATTCTCTCATGCTCACTTTTATTATTTTTAGAGATGAAAATTTTTATGCTCATGTTCTTCACTTAAATTTGTTTGAGCTTGTCAAAAGCAATGGCAATATATGAAATTTAGTCCCAAACTGATAGATATTCAAGAGGGATATAGTAAAAACTTTCATGAAGATCATTCGACAAAATAAAGTTGATTATTTGTAATAGTTTTGAGACATGATGATAGTAATATATGAGTCATGTTGGTGAGTAATTATGCTTTAGTAAGAATATTGGTGTCAAGGTTTGTGATTCCCTACGCAAGCACGAAAGTCAATAGTTATGCAATGAAATTACATCCTACTTGTGGTGCATTATTCGGTGTTAGTTATGCTCAATGCTCACTTATGTGAATTTTTGTTTCTTGGTTGGTTGCTTCTCAATCTTTTTGCTAGCCTCCACTTGTACTAAGTAGAAATACTACTTGTACATCCAAAATCTTTAAACTCAGTTTTGCCATATGAGTCCACCATACCTACCTATATGTGCTATTTTCGTGCCGTTCTAAGCAAATTTGTATGTGCCAACTCTAAATTTTCTAAATGAATTTCCTTTTTGTGTGCCCGTACCGCTCATGATGCGGCAGCAGGTGGCCAATATTTTCTATGCTAGATGTGTTATTCTCAAGATGAGTGTTTATTCACTTGTCATTGCACAAGAGTACGACGATAATAGGGACGCCGAGTGCTGAAATGAAAAAGAAATTTACTTTATTTTCTCAAATAATAAATTCCTTGTGAAGTGTTGGTATTGATGGTACCCGTGGATACGACTAGCCGTGGAGTGTGAAAGTATGGTGGAAAAAGGAATAAACTTTATTTTATGTTTTGGGACCGCCTATGATATATCTAGCATGGAAAGTGTTGGGAATTACTCGGTCATTTTCATTGACGGGAAAAGCATGCCTCTAAAAAACAATTATCTCTCAATTTAAGCTTTGAGCTCTAGCACCTCTACAAATCCCTACTTCCCTCTGCGAAGGGCCTATCTATTTACTTTATGCAATTTTTATTTTTATTTGAGTCTCCATCTTCTCTTATAAAGCACCAACTAAGGAGCACTATGATCATACTTGTGCATTGGATGTAGCTAATATTCAAGTGTGTTTGATGAATGGATCAATGATTGAGCATGACGGCCTAGGGATAACTTTTGTTAGTGTTGATATTTTGAAAGACATGGTTGCTTATCGATATGCTTGAGTATTGAAGTTATCATGTCAAATATAGACTATTGCTTTGAACCATCTAAAAGTCCAAATGTCCATGCTACAAAAGAAAAGAATATGTGATGAACATGTTAGGTAGCATTCCACATCAAAAATTCTGTTTTTATCATTTACCTACTCGAGGACGAGCTGGAATTAAGCTTGGGGATGCTGATATGTCTCCAACGTATCTATACTTTTTGTTGGTTCCGTGTTGTTATATTACCATTCATGGATGTTTTACAATCATTTTCTAGCAACTTTATATCATTTTTTGGGACTAACCTATTGACATAGTGCCCAGTGCCAGTTGCTGTTTTTGCTTGTTTTTTACTTCACAGAATAGCTGTACCAAACGGAGTCCAAACGAAACGAAACTTTTCGAAGATTTTTTTGGACCAGAAGACACCTTGGGGATCAAGAAAGCACCTGGGAGGAGGCCCATGGGGCCCAAGATACACCAGGGCACGCCAGAGGCCCCTAGCACGCCCTGATGTATCTTTGGGCCCACAGAGGTCTCCTGCACCACCACTTCGTCCTATAAATTCCCAAATATTCCAGAAACGCTTGGGGTGTCGATGAAGCACAATTCCAACCGCTGCAAGTTCCAGAACCATGAGACCCAATCTAACACCATCACGGATGGTTTATCATCCTCATTGGTGCCTCTCCAATGATGCATGAATAGTCCACCATAGACCTAAGGGTCCGTAGGCAGTAGCTAGATGGCTTCTTCTCTCTTTTTGCTTCTTAATACAATGGTCTCTTGGAGATCTATTTGATGTAAACCTTTTTGTGGTGTGTTTGTTGGGATCCGATGAACTTTGAGTTTATGATCAAATCTATATCCATGAATATTATTTGAGTTTTCTTTGATCTATTATATGCATGATTATTTATAGCCTCATATTTCGTCTTCGAATCTTTGGTTTAGTTAGGCCAACTAGATCGGTTTTTCTTTCCATGGGAAGAGGTGCTTTGTGATGTGTTCGATCTTGCGGTGTCCTCTCCCAGTGACAGAAGGGGCAGCGAGGCACGCATGTATCGTTGCTATTAAGGATAACAAGATGGGGTCTATTCCTACATGAATAGATCTTGTCTACATCATGTCATCATTCTTATTGCATTAGTCCGTTTCTCCATGAACATAATACACTAGATGCATGCTGGATAGCGGTCGATGTGTGGAGTAATAGTAGTAGATGCAGGCAGGAGTCGGTCTACTAATCTTGGACGTGATGCCTATATATTGATCATTGCCTTGGATATCATCATAATTATTCGATCTTCTATGAATTGCCCAACAGTAATTTGTTTACCCACCGTATGCTATTTTCTCGAGAGAAGCCACTAGTGAAATCTACGGCCCCGGGTCTATCTTTTATCATATTGCTTTCCGATATATTTTTCATCGCATTTGTTTTCAGATCTATTATTCCAAAAAACCGAAAATACTTTGCTGCACTTTTTATTTGCATCTTTTATTTCTTGGATTATTCAGATCTATTTATCCATACACAAACAAACCAATCTATCTTTTTACCGAGGAGGGATTGACAACCCCTCTTACGCGTTGGGTTGCGAGGATTTGTTCTTTGTGTGTAGGTACCGTTTACATAGTGTTGCTTGGTTCTCCTACTGGATTGATACCTTGGTTTCATAACTTAGGGAAATACCTACCGTAGCTGTACTTCATCATCACTTCCTCTTTGGGGAAATACCGACGCAGTTTCAATCAGCATCAAGGGGATGCCCATGGGGCCCACAACCCACCAGGGCGCGCCAGAGGCCCCTGGCGCTCCCAGGTGGGTGGTGGGGCCCATGGGGGTCTCCTCCACCGCATCTCAGCTCTATGCTAGTTTTTGAGCTTGCGTTGATTTTTCCCTTAAAGAGGAAAGGGTGATGCAGCAAAGTAGACATGAGTATTTCCGTCAGTTAAGAACCAAGGTATCAATCCTGTAGGAGGCACAAGGAAGTCTCCAATATATGCAGCTGCACAAACTAACAAACACTTGCACACAACACGAAAAAGGGGTTGTCAATCCCTTCACGGTCATGAACAAGAGTGAGATATAATAGAGATAGGTACAAAAGATAAATAAAAGAGTAAAATAAAGTAAATATAAATAAATTGGAGCAAGGTATTTTTGGGTTTTTTGGTTCATAGATCTGAAAATATATTATTGAAAATAGACCCGAGGGCCATAGGTTTCACTAGAGGCTTCTCTCTTGAAGAAAACATACGGTGGGTAAACAAATTACTGTTGAGCAATTGATAGAAAAGCGCATAATTATGAAGACATCTAGGGCAATGATCATGAATATAGGCATCACGTCCATGACAAGTAGACCGAAACGATTCTGCATCTACTACTATTACTCCACACATCGACCGACTCCTCCCTGCATCTAGAGTATTAAGTTCATAAGAACGGAGTAACACCTTAAGCAAGATGACATGTTGTAGAGCGATAAACTCAAGCAATATGATATAAACCCCATCTTTTTATCCTTAATGGCAACAATACAATACGTGCCTCGCTACCCCTTCTGTCACTGGGTGAGGACATCGCAAGATTGAACCCATCACAAAGCACCTCTCCCATTGCAAGAAAAACCAATCTAGTTGGCCAAACCAAATCGATAGATCGGAGAGAAATACAAAGCTATCTCAATCATGCATAAAAGAGTTCAGAAAAGACTCAAATAATATTCATAGATAGTCTGGTCATCAATCCACAATTCATCGGATCTCAACAAATGCACCGCAAAAGAAGATTACATTGAATAGATCTCTAAGAACATCGAGGAGAACATTGTATTGAAGATCAAAGAGAAAGAAGAAGCCATCTAGCTACTATCTATGGACCCGTAGGTCTATGGTAAACTACTCACACATCATCGGAAGGGCAGCAAGGTTGGTGTAGAGGTCCTCCGTGATTGAATCCCCCTTCGGCGGAGTGCCGGAAAAGGCCCCAAGATGGGATCTCATGGGAACAGAAGCTTGCGATGGTGGAAAAGTATTTTTGGTGTGCCCTCTGGTATAGGGGGAATATTTGAGAATATATAGTGGTGGAATTAGGGTTAGACGGTCTCTGAGGAGCCCACAAGCCCTAGGGGCGCGCCCCTATGGCTTGTGGCCGCCTCGTAGGTCTTCTGGCCTCCTCTCCAAGTCTCGTGGGTTTCTTCTGGTCCAAGAAAAATCACCGTAAACTTTTATTCCGTTTGGACTCCGTTTGGTATTGATTTTCTGTAAAAGACAAAAACAAGAAAAAAACTGAAACTGGCACTGGGCACTAGGTTAATAAGTTAGTCCCAAAAAAATATAAAATAGCATATCAATGCATATAGAACATCCAAAACATATAATATAATAGTATGAAAAAATCAAAAATTATAGATACGTTGGAGACGTATCAAGCATCCCCAAGCTTAATTCCTGCTCGTCCTCGAGTAGGTAAATGATAAAAACAGAATTTTTGATGTGAAATGCTACCTAACATTTTTATCAATGCAATTTTATTTATTGTGGCATGAATTTTCAGATCCATAAGATTCAAAACAAAAGTTTGATATTGACATAAAAACAATAATACATCAAGCATACTAATAAAGCAATCATGTCTTCTCAAAATATCATGGCTAAAGAAAGTTATCCCTACAAAATCATATAGTCTGGCTATGCTCTATCTTCATCACACAAAATATTTCATCATGCACAACCCCGATGACAAGCCAAGCAATTGTTTCATACTTTTAATGTTATCAAGCTTTTTCAACTTTCACGCAATACATGAACATGAGCCATGGATATAGCACTATAGGTGGAATAGAGTATGGTGGAGGTTGTGAGGAGAAGACAAAAAGGGAGAAAGTCTCACATCTACTAGGCAAATTAATGGGCTATGGAGATGCCCATCAATTGATATCGATGCAAGTGAGTAGGGATTGCCATGTAACGGATGCACTAGAGCTATATAAGTGTATGAAAGCTCAAAAGGAAACTAAGTGGGTGTGCATCCAACTTGCTTTGCTCACGAAGACCTAGGGCAATTTGAGGAAGCCCGTCATTGGAATATACAAGCCAAGTTCTATAATGAAAATTCCCACTAGTATATGAAAGTGATAAAATAGGAGACTCTCTATCATGAAGAATATGGTGCTACTTCGAAGCACAACTATGGAAAAAGGATAGTTACATTGTCCCTTCTCTCTTTTTCTCCTATTTTTTTGTTTGGGCCCTTTGGCCTCTTTTTTTTATTTAGGGCTCTTTGGCCACTTTTTTATTTTTAAGTCTGGAGTCTCATCCCAACTTGTGAGGGAATCATAGTCTCCATCATCCTTTCCTCACATGGGACAATGCTCTAATATTGATGATCATCACACTTTTATTTACATACAACTCAAGAATTACAACTCAATACTAGAACAAAATATGACTCTATATGAATGCCTCCGGTAGTGTACTGGGATGTGCAATGATCTAGAGTGACATGTATGAAAATATGAACGGTGGCCAAGCCACAAATACTATGCAAACTACATGATCATGCAAAGCAATATGACAATGATGGTATGTGTCAGAATAAACGGAACGGTGGAAGTTGCATAGCAATATATCTCGGAATGGCTATGGAAATGCCATAATAGGTAGGTAAGGTCGCTGTTTCGAGGAAGGGTATATGGTGGGTTTGATGCACCGACGAAAGTTGTGCGGTACTAGAGAGGCTAGCAATGGTGGAAGGGTGAGAGTGCGTATAATTCATGGACTCAACATTAGTCATAAAGAACTCACATACTTATTGCCAAAATTTCTTAGCCATCAAAGCAAAGTACTAATACGCATGCTCCTAGGGGGATAGATTGGTAGGAAAAGACCATCGCTCATCCCCGACCGTCACTCATAAGGAAGGCAATCAAAAAAATAAATCATGCTCCGACTTCATCACATAATGGTTCACCATACGTGCATGCTTCGGGAATTAAAAACCTCACCATCTTTATATCTCAAAACAAATGCAAGGAATCAAACTTCTCATATATTCAATGCTCTTATATGAAAGTTTTTATTATATCTCTCTTCGATCAAAAAGTCATTTTGGTGGACGGGTGCATTGGAGCCCTATATTTTAAATAGTGTCATAATGGTATTTTTGAAGTTTCAAAATTTTCAAAAATAATTCCACATGTTCATATGGATGTTTTTTACACATGTGTAAATTTTTATGATAAGATAAGTAACCATATGAGTTACACACAAATGACAAAACCGTGATTTTGGAAAGATGAACAGTGCATATATTATTCACTATTTAGAAATGGCCATTTTGTCATTTTTGTATAGCTCAGATGTTTACTTAATTCAGCACCAAACTTTACACATGTGTAATATCAATTCATATTACCATGTATAATTCTTTTCGGGATTTTTTGAAATTGTAATTGTGATTTTTAAACTATTTAAAATAAAGTCCTCCAATGCACCCATGTTCCAAAAATCCACTCTCTCTCTTGGATGCCCATCATATTAGGACCAAATTCATAACCTAAGCAAATTACCATGCTGTTTTTAAGACTCTCAAAATAATATAAGTGAAGTATGAGAGTTCGTCAATTTTTGTAAAATAAAACCACCGCCGTGCTCTAAGAAGATATAAGTGAAGCACTAGAGCAACGGCCTAGGTCAAAAGATATAAGTAATGCACATAGAGTATTCTAATAAATTCATGATTAATGTGTGTCCCTCTCAAAAGGTGTGTAAAGAAAGGATTATTGTGGTAAACCAAAAAGAAAAGACTCATATAATACAAGACGCTCCAAGGAAAACACATATCATTTGGTGAATAAAAATATAGCCAAATTTAGCGATGGATTGAAGACAAAAGAGGGGATGCCATCCGAGGCATCCCCAAGCTTAGATGCTTGGTTGTCCTTGAATATTACCTTGGGGTGCCTTCGGCATCCCAAATCTTAGGCTCTTTCCAATCCTTATTCCGTGGTCCATCAAAACTTTACCGAAAACTTGAAAACTTCGCAACACAAAACTCAACAGAAAACTCGTAAGATCCATTAGTATAATAAAATAAATCACCACTTTAGGTACTGTTGTGAACTCATTCTAAATTTATATTGTTTTTATATATACTGTATTCCAACTTCCCCATGGTTCATACCCCCCGATACTACCCATAGATTCATCAAAATAAGCAAACAACACATAGAAAACAGAATCTGTCAAAAACAGAATAGTCTGTAGTAATCTGGAAATTTCATATACTTCTGTAACTCCAAAAATTCTGAAAAATTAGGAAAACCTAGGAAAATTTGTATATCAATCTTGTGTAAAATATTCAGATCAAAATCATGTCTCTGTGATTTTTCAAATTTCTGGCAATGAGCGCAAAAGTTTCTGTTTTTCAGCAAGATGAAATCAACTATCACCATAGACCATCCCAAAGGTCTTACTTGGCTCAAACACTAATTAAAACACTAAAACAAAATTACTACAGAGGTAATATTGTGTATTTATTGAAAAACAGGAACAAGAACAAAAAACACAAAATAAAAAATTCTACCAATCGTTCTAAGGAAAGGTCTACCAAGAATAATAGGGCATGTAGGATTGCAATCTATATCAAGCAAAATAAAATTTATGGGCATATAATTCCTATTTGCAACAATAAGAACATCATTAATCCTTCCCATGGTTTCTTAATAGTGGAATCCGCTAGATGCAAATTCAAAGAACAATCAACAAATTTATGGAAACCTAGCACATCACATAATGTTTTTGGAATAGTGGGAACGCTAGCACCCAAATCACAGAAATCATTGCACTCATAATCTTTAATTTTAATTTATTAGTAAGTTCCTACTCATCATAAAGCTTTCAGCGATTGAAACTTCCAACTCAAGTTTTTCTTCAAAAGATTTCATCATAGCATCAACGATATGTTTAGTAAAAGCCTTATTTTGATTATAAGCATGTATTGCAACAAGAAAATACAATCTATTAATGAGAAATTATCATAATTAAAGTCCTTGAAATCCAAAAGAGTGGGTTCATCACTACTTAAAGTTTTGACCTCGCCAATCCCACTTTTAACAATTTTTTCATTAAGATCTTCACCCTCCAAATTTTTTGGGACGCCTTCTAGCTAAAGTTGACTCATCTCCAGTCCCATGTTTATCAAGTTTTATATTAGAAAACAAAGATTCAATGGGAGTCACACCAATCACTTGAAGATCTTCATCATTATTATCACAAAAACTAGAAGAACATGCTTTTTCCAGCCAATCTCTCTTAGTGCACATCCTAGCGGTTCTCTCTCTACTTTCATTAATATAAATTTGAATAGCTTTCAGAGACTCATTAATATCAATCTTGGGTGTGATACGTCTCCAATGTATCTATAATTTTTTCTTGTTCCATGTTGTTACATTATCATTCTTGGATGTTTTACAATCATTTTATAGCAACTTCATATCATTTTTTGGGACTAACCTATTGACATAGTGCCAAGTGCCAGTTGTTGTTGTTTGCTTGTTTTTTACTTCACAGAATATCAGTACCAAACGGTGTCCAAATGCAGCGAAACTTTTTGGAGAGTTTTTCTGGACCAGAAGACACAAGATGGGCCAAAGAAGTACCAGAGGGGGGCTCTGAGGGGAGCACAACCCACCAGGGCACTCCCAGGAGCCCAGGTGCGACCAGGTGAGTTGTGCCCACCTCGGTGGCCTCCCGCACCACCTCTTCGCCCTATAAATACCCAAATATTCCAAAAACCCTAGGGGAGTCGACGAAACACAACTCCAGCCGCCGCAAGTTCCAGAAACATGAGATCCAATCTAGACACCATCACGGAGGGATTCATCATCCTCATTGGTGCCTCTCCGATGATGCGTGAGTAGTTCATCATAGACCTACAAGTCCGTAGGCAGTAGCTAGATGGCTTCCTCTCTCTCTTTTGATTCTCAATACAATGGTCTCTTGGAGATCTATTTGATGTAACTCTTTTTTGCGGTGTGTTTGTTGGGATCCGATGAACTTTGACTTTATGATCAGATCTATATCCATGAATATTATTTGAGCCTTCTTTTGATCTCTTATATGCATGATTATTTATAGCCTCATATTTCTTCTTTGAATCTTTCGTTTAGTTAGGCTAACTAGATCAATTTTCTTGCCATTGGAAGAGGTGCTTTGTGATGGGTTCGATCGTGTGGTGTTCTTTCCAAGTGACAGAAGGGGCAGCAAGACACGCATGTATCGTTGCTATTAAGGATAACAAGATGGGAACTATTCCTAAATGAATAGGTCTTGTTTACATCATGTCATCGTTCTTATTGCATTACTCAGTTTTTCCATGAACTTAATACACTAGATGCATGCTGGATAGTGGTCGATGTGTGGAGTAATAGTAATAAATGCAGGCAGGAGTCGGTCTACCAAACTTGGACGTGATGCCTATATATTGATCATTGCCTGCGATATCGTCATAATTATTCGATCTTCAATCAATTTCCCAACAGTAATTTGTTTACCCACCGTGTGCTATTTTCTTGAGAGAAGCCACTAGTGAAATCTACGCCCCCCGGGTCTATTCTTTATCATATTTGCTTTGAGATCTATTTTTATTCGCTTTTGTTTTCAGATCTATTATTCCAAAAACCCAAAAATACTTTGCTGCACTTTTTTGTTACTTATTTTATTTCGCGTTTCATCGAGAGCTATTTAGCCAATCTACCACAAATTTATATATCTTTTTACCATAGAGGGATTGACAACCCCTCTTACGTGTCGGGTTGCAAGTATTTGTTCTTTGTGTGCAGGTACCATTTACATAGTGTTGCTTGGTTCTCCTACTGGATTGATACCTTGGTTTCATAACTGAGGGAAATACCTACCGTAGCTGTGCTTCATTATCCCTTCCTCTTTTGGAAAATACCGACGTAGTTCAAGTGACATCACGGTAGCATAGATCTAATCCTAAAAGAATCAATCTAATGAGAAATTCTATCAATGTTCCTGGCCAAATCATCAATCTTAAGCAATTTTTCTTCTACCATAGCGTTAAAAATCTTTTGAGAACTAATGAAATCTTTAATATTATTCTCAAGATCAGATGGTATTTTATTATAATTTCCATAATAATTGTTGTAGGAAATACCATAATTTTCCTTCTATGGCTTGTGGCCGCCTCGTAGGTCTTCTGGCCTCCTCTCCAAGTCTCGTGGGTTTCTTCTGGTCCAAGAAAAATCACCGTAAAGTTTTATTTCATTTGGACTCCGTTTGGTATTGATTTTCTATAAAAGACAATGTTGGGGAAATCGTTAACTGGTAACTGCTCGATCGGCTTGGGAGTAGCGATTAATCATTGAATCGGCCTATTAACTGGATTAATTGGCCGACCATTAATCTCTGTAGTTTCAAACTCAATAGAAGCAAATTTTGTATGGAGAAAAAAAATCTACAATGCAAATATGAAGCAAATGGCACAATTTTCTTTTCTCAATATATCATAAACATGTATACAACAACACCTTTTTGCTGATTTCGGCCTGGGATGCAACTTTGAGAGATGGCGACCACGCAACGGCGATAGACAGAGGGAAGGTGACGGTCGCCGCGCAGGGCGTCTGAACAGGTCGGTTGTCAGAGGTGGCAGGTCGCGAAGGAGGAGGGGAAGTGGTGGCGCACAAAGGGAGAAGAGAAAGTGGCGACACACAAGGGAGGAGGGGAAGGGGCGGCGCGCCAATGAGGACCTGGCCAGCCGCCATGTAGGTCGGGAGGGGATGAGAGTAGAAGAGGCGGTGAGTGGAAGGCTAAATTCTAGCTCTTTAGGAGCGGGAGCGACTAGGAGGGATTATGGGCTAAATAATCAGGCTTTGTTTTCCCACGAGTTAATGTGCCAACAATGATTAATCGGCCTGACAACTGATTAACCGGTCTAACAGACCATTTAATTAGTCTATCAGACCATGTAATTGATCTGACAAGCCATTTAATCGGTGTGGCAACTTAACGTGATGAATAGGTGTTATTCGATTTGGCCACCTGATGAGTAGTGATTAACATGCCAATTAACTGATTAATCGGATCAATTCTTGACCAGTGGTAAAATATAAAAACAAGGAAAAAACAGAAACTGGCACTGGGCACTAGGTTAATAAGTTACTCCCAAACATAATATAAAATATCATATTAATGCATCTAAACATCCAAAACAGATAATATAATAGCATGGAACAATCAAAAATTATAGATACATTGGAGACATATCACTCTACAAATTCTCATATATTTTAGAAACCCTAGAGGAGCAATCGAATCACAATTCCAGCCGCCGCAAGTTCTAGGACCACAAGGTCCAATCTTGAGCCCTATTCTGACACTCTGCCGGAGGGGAACACGATCACGGAGGGGTTCATCATCCTCATTGGTGCTCCTCCGATGATGCGTGAGTAGTTCACCATAGAATTACGGGTCCGTAGGCAGTAGCTAGATGGCTTCTTCTCTCTTTTTGATTCTCAAGACAATGTTCTCCTCGATGATCTTGGAGATCTATTTGATGTAATGAATTTTTGCGGTGTGTTTGTTGGGATCCGATGAAGTGCGAGTTCATGATCAGATCTATCTATGAATATTATTTGAGTTTTCTTTAATCTCTTATATGCATGATTGTTATAGCCTCGTATTTCTTCTCTGAATGTTTGGTGTAGTTAGGCCAACTAGATCGATTTTTCTTGCAATGGGAAGAGGTGTTTCGTGATGGGTTCGATCATGCGGTGTCCTCACCTAGTGACAGAAGGGGTAGCGAGGCACGCATGTATCGTTGCTATTAAGGATAAAAAGATGGGGTCTATTCCTACATGAATAGATCTTGTCTACATCATGTCATCGTTCTTATTGCATTACTCCATTTTTCCATGAACTTAATACACTAGATGAATGTTGGATAGTGGTCGATGTGTGGAGTAATAGTAGTAGATGCAGGCAGGAGTCGGTCAACTAATCTTGGACAAGATGCCTATATACATGATCATTTCCTTGGATATCGTCATAATTATTTGCTCTTCTATCAATTGCCCAACAGTAATTTGTTACCCACCGTATGCTATTTGTCAAGAGAAGCCACTGTGAAATCTACGGCCCCCTGGTATATCTTTTATCATATTGTTTTCAGATCTATTATTCCAAAAACACAAAAATACATTGCTGCACTTTTTCTTTACTTATTTTATTTTTGTGTTCTTGCTAGATCCATTTATCCAATCTCATATAATTTAATCTATCTTTTTATCGAGGAGGGATTGACAACCCCTCTTACGCGTCGGGTTGCAAGTATTTGTTCTTTGTGTGCAGGTACCGTTTACATAGTGTTGCTTGGTTTTCCTACTGGATTGATAACCTTGGTTTCATAACTGAGGGAAATACTAACCGTAGGTGTGCTGCATCATCCCTTCCTCTTAGGGAAAATACCGACGCAGTCTCAAGCCATATCATCTACACAACCCTTTCGACTAGGGACTTTTTAGGACAGTCGTCATACAATGTATAGTCCCGCAAACATGTCACATACTTGCTGATACACATCATTGATAACGTCCAATGACTATCTTTATTAATAAACACATAGGAAATATCATCATACATGATTGCCTCTAGGGCATATCTCCAACACTATACGAGGTATCACTCTCGGCACTCGATAGTATCTCTGCAGTGTCGTACAACCAAGAGGGTGTGAGGTGATGTGTCGAGCTCTGGATGTCGATCACGTTGATCGAGCCATCTGGTGACAAACCGGGGGAAATAGGGACAAGGTGAGGGGCACTGGTGGATCACTAACTGTCGGTGCAACAAACCCTGGGTCTGTTGCCCAGACTGTGCACACGCATGGGGACGAGATTGAAGCACCAACCCAAGTCAGAATACAAGGGACTAAGACGTTCAAAGGACTAACATGCAGATCAAGAGGGACCAAGATCAAGCCAGAATAGCGAGACACCATCAGGAGAAGGGCCTCCTTTGCCGGGCAGGCGAGCTCGGCAAGAGGCGAGGTCACCCCTGGAAGACGACGTCCAAGATGTCCCAGCAGGGCCTGCCGGGGCACACGGAGGCAAAACCACCTCACCAACTACTCCACCACGACCCACGTCGTCAATCAGTGCGGTGTCGAACCGCGGAGTGACTAAATGGTAGCCATTCACCACATGGCAGCCTCTCCCTATAGGAAACACCTGCAGATGACACTTGTCCTGCGATGTGTCAAGCGAGCAGGCGTGGAGCTGGCGAGATAGCCCGGCAAGCCTTGCCGGGCAACCAATGATGTGACGTTGAGCGGTGCATTTAATGCGCCCTGTCAGCCCATAGAGTTAGGTATGATAGCGCTGTTTGCTATCTTATCAGTGCATAATGACTGTTTTGCCATTGTGGTGACCCCTTAATCTATAAAAGGAGGCCCATGGCAATCGTAGAGAGGGTTAGAAAGTTGGATAACTCAGCCCCCATATGCGCGTAGCACCTGCCGCCCTGAGGCAACCCTTACCGGGCAAGTGTACTACGCTCCACCACCACCTTTCCATCATCAATCCACCAGAGCAGGAGTAGGGTTTTACGCCTCACGGCGGCCCGAACCTGGGTAAAAATGCCTGTGTGATCTCTGCTGTGCTGCCACACGCTCGTCTGCCCTTTGTGCAACGCGACGCCCCCCTGCCGAACCAGCAAGGGGCCTCCTGGTCACATAGGTGGCCGCGGTTTCCCACGACATCTTTGGTGCACCAGGTAGGGGGACCACTTGCGGGAACCTGAAGGTGTGTGTAGCGCATCACCTTCATCACCATTAGCATCATCGATGACGCCCAAGAAGAAACCCGGTTCTTTGGCTCGTCCTTCCACCTCAAAGGCTCCGCCGCCCGCGGCCTCTAACGCTGTGGGAGGTGCAGAGACACGCGAGGACGTAGACGCTATTGGGGATGTGGTCGGAGCAGGCGGCGCCGTCACCACTTCCCCCGCGGCCGACGCAGGAGCAGGACACATCAGAAGAGAGCAGCATCAGCAACATCTCGACGGCCATGCTCCACAAGGTCCGAGTGAAGGGGTTACTCCATCTACGCCCCTTCGCCGCACCACCCTGCCATCCAGGTGGTCGCCCCGCAGCAGCGGGGGCATGGTGTTGCCGCCACTGGCACCGTCAGGAGCTGAGCGATGGTGCGATCGACTTCATCATCACCCATGCCAAGTACAGCCTCGGAGGCCATGGCGCGGGCTCAGCTGCTGCTGAGGTTTCCGCCAGCGGCCGAGCAAATGGACGAATGGTGTGCCACCATCCAAAGTCTGCTCAGTTTCGTCGAAGCTGGGGGCTCATGGCGAGCTGGCACGCCACGGCCGCCCCAAGCGACAGCAACGGCTCATGCTGCTGACCGTACAGAAGGGGCCATCCCCACGGTGCAGTCACCGCCACGGCAGCCAGCGCGAGCGCAATAGAATCAAGACCCCGAAGACGTCTCGATGGCCTCTTCTGACCCTGGAGCGCGTCCAGGCCAATGACGAGCCCCGGAGGATAGGCGGAGAGGAGACACGCACGCCGTTGTCGAGCAACGCCGCGACGACCTCCGCCGGACTGATGGGTGCGACGGCCCCGGCATCGACGAGCCCGCGTTCGGTATTGGCGGGTGCCTACCTTTCGAGGTTGGCTGCCCTGCCTTTACCCGTGAGCTGTGGTAGGTCCGTTGGCCGTCCGTTCGCACATTCAAGCAGAGATACCTCAGAAGTACGATGGGAGGCTGAACCCGGCAGAGTTCCTGAGCATCTACACCATCGCTGTTCAGGCTGCCGGCGAAAGAGATGAGAAGGTGTTCGCCAACTACTTTCCTTTGGCCCTCAAGTCCAATGTGAGGACTTGGCTGATGCACCTGCCGGAGAACTCCATTTAGTCATGGGCAGACCTGTGCCATGAGTTCATCGGTGCCTTCAACGGTGGCCACCCAGAGCCGGGCCGACCCAGCGACTTGCAGCTTCTCCAATAAAAGGAAGGAGAGACCCTCCGTAAGTATTTACAGAGATTCAACAAAGTTCATAGAAATATCCCAAATATCCATCCGGCAGCCGTGATAGCCACCTTCCAGTCCAATGTGCGTAACCGCCGGATTCATTCCAAGATGAACTACGGTTGCCCAAGACTGTGAAGGAGCTCTACACGTTGGTGGATAAGTGTGCTCGGATGGAGGAGGGAAGAAAGTTGCCCGGAGAGGAAGATTGCACCAATATTGATTCAGAGGATGAGGATGAATCAACCAGTTAGAAGAAGAGCAAGAAGCGCAGTAAGAAGTGAAGGGATAAGGTAGTAATGACTGTTGAAGGATCAGGTACGCCTAGTACCGGCAGGAAGGCCAAAGTTGAGGCCCCCGGCAAGGAAGCCGCCATGTGCGCTGACTGCCGGGAAGCCGCTGCTTCCGAGAAAGCCGGGAAAGGTGATGGGCCGTATTGCAAGATTCATCGGACCAAGGGCCATGACCTTCAAGAATGTTATCAGGTTGAGTAGCTTGTCAAAAGACAGAAAGTAGAGTATGAGAAGCATGACAAGGAAAAGGGTCAGAATGTTGCTGGCGGCAAGGGCCGAGGTGGTGAAGTAAATCACCCCGGCAAACCCTTTCGGAACCAAGGAAAACCTACCAGAGGTCGAGAGAAGGAAGCCCGTGGTGATGAGAGTGATGGGGGGATGAAGAGGAAACTAGTGAGCAAGAGTTTCAGAAGGCCACCGACGCCCTATGCATTGACGGGGGTGCATCTTTGCACACCTCTCACCGCCAACTCAAGCGGTGGGCGCGAGAAGTCAATGCCATGGAGCCAGCACCCGGGGCCCAGAAGCTGCTCAAGTGGTCCTGTATGCCCATCATCTTTGACGAGGAGGATCATCCTAGCCGTACCACTGCGGTGGGGTGTTTGCCATTGTTGGTCTCCCCAACAATCCGCAACCTCAAGGTCACGAAGATGTTGGTGCATGGTGGGGCCGGGTTGAATCTGATTTCTCCAGCAGTTATCAGCAAGCTTCAGATAGCAGAGGAAGAGCTGGAGTTTACCGGCACATTTCAAGGAGTTAATCCCGGTAGGAGCCGTCCTAAGGGAAAGATCACGTTGCCGGTAACATTTGGGGGAGAACTGAACTACCGGACTGAGAGGATTGTGTTTGATGTGGTTGATCTCCCCCTGCCATACAATGGGATTCTTGGACGCCCGGCCATGGCTAAGTTCATGGCAGCATCTCACTATGCCTACAACACGTTGAAGATGCCTGGACCACTTGGAGTCATCACCATCCCATCAGATGAGAAGGATGCAATCATTTGTATGGACAAGATGTAACGGGATGCGGTCGCAGCAGAGGCAGCGGCAGCAGCAGCTCCGGCTAAGGAAAGCAAGGGAAAGAAGAAGGATTGCAGGGACTCCGGCAAAGAGTCCGAGAAGCGTGCCCCCACCGAGTGCACGACACCCGTTGACGACATGCCAGAGTGTTCCAATGGCAAGAGATCAAAGGTCGCTGCACCCCAAGTGAAGAAGGTCCCCGCAGGGATGGCTGGCATTGATGGTACTTTCAGTATTAGCGCCATCCTCGATGACAAATAGGAAAGCACACTCGTTGCCTTCTTGCGGGCGAATATTGATGTGTTTGCCTGGCAACCATTTGATATCCCTGGTGTTCCCAGGGAGGTAATCGAGCACCACCTTGCTGTCTACCCACATGCCTGACCTGTCAAGCAGAAAGTTCGGAAGCAGGGCTTGGAGAGGCAGCAGTTCATTGCAGAAGAGATCAATAGACTAGAGGCAGCTGGATTGGTCAGAGGAGTACTGCATCCCACGTGGTTGGCAAACCCAGTGGTAGTCCGGAAGGCTAACGGGAAGTGGAGGCTTTGCATAGATTTCACAGATCTCAACAAGGCTTGCCCAAAGGACCCGTTTTCCTTGCCGCGTATCGATCAGATTGTGGATTCCACTTCAGGTTGTCATTTGCTCTCCTTTCTGGATGCGTATTCTGGGTATCACCAGATCTTCATGTCCAAGGAAGATGAAGAGAGGATGTCGTTCATCACTCCATGTGGTACGTACTGTTTTGTCCGCATGCCATTCAGAGTAAAGAGTGTCGGGTCCACTTTTACAAGGGCAGTCCAGATTGGTTTTGAGCCACAGTTGTACAGAAATATAGAAGCCTATATGGATGATATTGTGGTCAAGACCAAGGATAGGGCCAGCCTTATTCAAGATTTGGAGGAGACGTTTGCTAATCTGCGCAAAATCAATTTGAAGCTCAACCCGGAGAAGTGTGTATTTGGTGTTCCCTCTGGCAAGTTGCTTGGGTTCTTTGTATCCCATCGCGGGATCAAAGCCAATCCCGACAAGATCAAGGCTATCAAGCAGATCCAAGCACCAAGGACAGTTAAGGATGTGAGGCGTCTGACAGGATGCGTTGCCGCGCTAAGCAGATTCATCTCCAAGTTTGCCGAGCGCGCCCTGCCGTTCTTCAAAATTTTGAAGAAGGCAGGACCCATGAAGTCGACCACAGAAGGAGATGCAGCTTTGCAAGAGTTGAAGGCCTACTTGTCCTCCGTGCCTACCTTGGTCGCTCCCAAATCCCAGGAGCCATTGCTGCTGTACTTAGCGGCAACCAACCAAGTAGTCAGTGCAGCTTTGGTAGCGCAGCGAGAAGTGGATGAGGCAGAGAGTGAGTAGAGACCGGCAGAGTCAGAGAAGGATCAGGACAGCAATGAGCACGACAACGAGAGCAACCCCAAGGACGCGGCAAGGAAGAAAGTGGTGCAGCGCCCAGTGTACTTCGTCAGCTCCTTATTACAGGGGGCTAGATCGAGGTACTCTAGCATGCAACAGTTGATTTTTGGTCTCATCATGGCCTCAAGGAAACTGCGCCACTACTTCCAAGCCCATGAGATCATGGTTGTCACTCATTTCCCGTTGCAACGGATACCCCGAAACCCTGAGGCTACTGGCAGAATAGTAGAGTAGGCTTTGGAGTTATCCAGTTTTGGTTTGAAGTTTGAAAGCACATCAACTATTCAAATCAGGGCATTGGCAGAGTTTATTGCAGAATGGACGCCAACCCCTGATGAGGAAGTGACGGAGACAGCTACCCCCGGCAAGGAATCGCCCCAAGAATGGATTATGTATTTTGATGGTGCTTCTGCCCTACAAGGTGCAGGAGCTGGCGTGCTTCTTGTTGCCCCTTCCGGGGAGCACTTGAGGTATGTCGTCCAAATGCATTTTGCCTGGGAAGAAGCAACCAACAACACAACAGAATATGAAGGGCTCCTTGCCGGGCTCAGGATTGCAGCTGAATTGGGAATTAAGAAGCTAATCATTCGAGGAGAATCACAGCTTGTGGTGAGACAAGTTAATAAGGTTTACCAAAGTCCATTGATGGAGGCATACGTCGAGGAAGTGAGGAGATTGGAGGAGCACTTTGAAGGATTGCAAACAGAGCACGTACCCCGTGCGAAAAACAGCATAGCTGATCATCTGTCAAAGTGTGCTGCGCAGAAGCTCCCTGTGGAACCAGGGACTTTTGTTCTCCATCTCACTCAGCCCTCCGTATCCCTAGCAACAATGGCCCGGAAAAGGAGAAAGTTGGACTCTGGTAAGCCTCTCCTGATAGAGCCGTCCGCTCCTGGCAGAGACCCTGCCGGAAACAACTCCTCGCAGTCTACCGGACCACACCCTCCAGCCGGGCCCATGGACCCCGCGAACGAGGCATGTGCTCCCGCAGCAGAGGAGGTGCCGCTAGTCCTCGTTGCCGAGCCCCAGGCTCCAACTTGGGCAAGGCACATTGCCCACTTCCTCCAAACCGGAGAGCTTCCCGGCAACCAAGATGAAGCTGAAAAAGTAGCCCGGAGGGCCAGTATGTATAAGTTTGTCGATGACACTCTGTACAGAACGAGGCCCAATGGTGTGAAATTAAAGTGTGTCTACCGGGAAGAAGGAAAGGAACTGTTGGCTGAGATACACAAAGGCATGTGCGGCTCCCACATTGGATCAAGGGCACTAGTTGGGAAAGCATTCTGGCAAGGATTCTATTGGCCCATAGCCCTCCAAGATGTGGTCGAGCTAGTCACCAAATGTGAAGCCTGCCAGTTCCATTCCAAGAAAACCCACCTGCTTGCCCAAGCTCTTCAAACAATCCCTCTATCATGGCCATTTTCGGTCTGGTGGCTCGATATCCTCGGCTCCTTCCCCCGAGCAATCGGGAGCTTTGAATTCTTGTTCGTTGCTATCGACAAGTTTACAAAGTGGCCGGATGTGACTGCCGTGAGAAAGGTGACTGCTCAGTCAGCTATCAAGTTCTTGAAAGAATAGGTGTGTCGTTTTGCAGTTCCGGCAAGGATCATTACCGACAATGGCATCCAGTTCACGAGCCACGCCTTCATGCAATATGTTCATGCCCTCGGATGCAAGATCTCATTTGCCTCTGTGGCACACCCCCGGAGCAATGGGCAAGCTGAGAGGGCGAACGCTGAAGTGCTGCGTGGACTCAAGATGAGAACCTTTGATACGCTGCAGAAGCACGATAGGCGGTGGATCGAGGAGCTGCCGGTAGTTCTCTGGTCCCTCAGAACGACACCAAACCGAGCTACCAGGCAGACTCCCTTCTCCCTAGTCTACGGGGCAGAAGCAGTTATCCCCATAGAACTCATTTACGGGTCGCCTCGAGTGCTTGCCTACGATGAAGTAGCGCAAGATCAGCACCGGCGTGACGACGCTGTGCTACTCGAGGAGAACCGTCTCCGGGCTGCTACGCGTGCTGCACGCTATCAGCAAGCCCTGCGTCGCTATCATAGCCGCAGGGTTCACGCTCGGTGTTTTGAGGAAGGTGACCTTGTCCTTAGGCGCGTTCAGTCCTCCAAGGGTACAAACAAGTTGTCACCGAAGTGGGAAGGCCCTTACCGGGTAGTAAAAGTCACTAGACCTGGCGCAGTCCATCTGGAGACCGGAGATGGCATTCAGTTGAAAAACTCATGGAATATTGAGCATCTCTGCAAGTTCTACCCGTAAGGCGCGGCTGTCGGGCCCTGCCCAACAGCCACCCTTTTGTACAGGCCTTGTCTCAGCTGCATGTAACCCCTTATACAAAGCCAGGGTGATGACGCTGTGCAAGAGAAAAATAGAAGCATTGTGGGGGGGCCCCGACCAAGATTGCATGCATGCATGAGCATTCCAAGATCACTGCATAAGCATTTCATGAACATTTGCATATGCATATAGATAGGATCGCATCCTGCATTCATTCTCATCCGCATGAAGCTGCAGGTTCCTATCGTGAACTTGGCTTTGACGAGGAGTTGACAAGAATGTCTAGCACTGCGATCCCCGGCAAGCCAAACAGATAAGTTCTAACTCCTGTCCATTAGTGTTCTGCAACTTCTAACTTGTGCATAAGAAAAACCCGCCACTCTTTTGAGACTTAGGTGCTCCCATCCCTGACTCGAATGTTGCTTCGGACAGGATGGTCGTAGTGGCCTTTGGTAAAAAGAAGTTGGCGGGGGGCTGGCCCCTTTGCCTGTTGCCTGGTAGACACAGCTCTCCGAAAGACAGAAAAGGTGCCGGCAGGATAGCCTGCCGGGGAAAACTTGTTTATTTAAACTAAAGAGGCATCTTGCCTCTACATGAACATACACATGCACGGGTTCCCGGCAAGGTTCATCTTTTTCATTAATATGCTGATACAAGTACAAGCATTACAGAACACAAACATGGACTCGAGAGATTACATTATTTGAATTAAAATTTGGCAAGTGCCTGCAGATTTAAGATTGAAAAAAGATAAGTGCCCCTTAATGCCTTTGCCCCTGTCCGTCTCTGACAGGAAGAGGTCGAAGAGGCCGGAGACGGGCGCAACTGGGATTCGGCGCCTCCCCAGGATCAGGACGGCACCGCTCCCCAGCAAGGAGGAAGAAACCGGAGGGCAGGCGTGGATGGTAACGCTGCCGGAGGACCAGATGGGGGACACGGAGTCACCGGCAAACACAACTTGTGAGAGCGGTCGTCCCCGTTCTTGACACGTCGTGGGTTGCCGCTGCCGTCCACATCACTACCACCCGAAGACCTCGGCATGGCCATCGCGTTGGGCACCATGCTCTCTGGGTCTTTCCACAGAGAGCATGGTCATCCCGAGGAGCCCTGGTGTTGGAAGTCACTGCACGTCCCGGGGACATATGTGAAAGCAAGGAGCCCTCCCGCGCGACAAAAGGACAGCGCCCGGGAGAAGTCAGATTCGCCTCTACTAGCGGCGAATCTCTTCCGTGACTCCTCCTCAGCGTCGCGAAGGGAAGAAGAATGGGGAGCAATCGTCTACCACGCACCATGCCCGCCTCGAGCCTCGACATGGTGTCGTTCGCGTCCCATTCCACTGAAATCAAGGCCACGGGCGGCCCGGCGGGGAACATGCCGGAGTTGCCACCCCCGGCGTTGTCGCCGCGCCGCTCGAGTCCCCCTTTCAGACCCAGGAAAGGCTTCGAGATGGACCCCGGGGCACGGCCCAGGCTCTTTTTCTTAACATAACTAGCAGAGGCGGACAGCGGAGGAGAAGAAGAATGCGACGGTGGATGACTCCGCCCTCCTCCACCCCTCCTTTTATAGGCGAATCGGGGAGGGGAGCCGCTCCCTCAACGGGCGGCCACCGTCCTCCTCCACCAACTCAAGACGACCGGGCCCTCGCCTTGACGCTCTCTCACGCCACGCGCCTCCATTACCTACCCCGCGCGATGCATGCGGCATACGTGGCTAAGGATAAGGGCGTGGTGGGAAGAGTGAATTGGCAGTTTCTCCCTCGTGCATTAAAGCCATTCACGGGCCATCACTGGAGCGGTGTGACACCCTGATTTTTGCTAACTTTTTCTTTTCAAAACTTGACTTGACTTTATTTGAATTTGAATGGATTTCAAATTCTTTCACATGGACTTGGTCATTTTTGAATCTTTGTCAAGTGGTTCCTAGCCTCATCATCTTGCAAATGTCCTGCCAGGAACCTCAAGTACTCAAATTTCCATTCAAATTATTTTAAAAGCTCTTTTCTTTTAATTGGGAAATTAGGGCATTGGCATAGGTTGTGAAGCAACCTATAGTTTTGATGCTCCTAAACTTCTCAATTAATTCCTAAAAATCTCTTGGATCATATCTCCGCCAAATCTTCAAAAACATTCCTTGGTCATGTTCAAATGTTTTGCTTAAAATCCTTTTTCCTCGCTGTCCAGAACCAGCCATTGTGAAGGAAGTGCATTTTTGGTTTGTCCAATTGCTACCAAATTTTTCCAGCAATGAGACAACACCAAATGAGCACTCTCCACAAATTTTCAGCTCTCCAAGAATTATCAGGTGATCAGTACTTCCATTTGCAGATTCAGGCTAGTTTTGTGCATTTCACATGAGCTACCCTCAAACTTCAACCAAATGAGCTCAAACTTGGTCAGCTTGTAGATCATTCGACCAGGAACACACCAGACAACTCTCTTGGCCTCATCCCATCCTCTCCTCTCCTCCAGAACCTCCCCAACATTTCTGTCAGCAACTGTTGATGATGAAACCTCTCTTCTCAGACCACTTCTAGCCAAACCAAGTGCACAGGTGACATGATCCTTCGAGGGACGACGCCTCAGACAACTTTGGCCAGGCCAACGTGGCCACGGGACATGTCCTGGCGTGGTGAGCACGGGCGTGGCATGCTGTCGCCGCGCTCTATGGCGCGCCAAGGCTCGGGTCATGTCTGAAACGACGACTCGCGCAGAGCGGCGCTGTCAAGACGTGCCGACTACCTTCCCCAAGGACGCGTGGACCAGCTGGAGCCTTCACCTGTGCCGGAGATGCCCTGGACAGCCGCCACGTCTCCGCTGCCCTGTTCTGCCCGTGGAAGCACAGTGGCCGTGCGGCGCGTCGCCTAGCCCCTGCCTCGTCGCTTCGGCATTGAATGCACCTGCCCTCACCCATCCTCTCACCCACATCGAGCCAGCCAGCAGGGCGTACGGGCGCCGTCGCCATGGCCCGCTTCGACGAGCTTCGGGAGAGATCGCCGCGCCCTCCTTCCGCCTATAAAAAGCCCCGCCCGGGCTCTCCGAACTCTTGAACCCACTCCTCCCCCTCCATAGCATCTTCCAGCAGCAAGAACCCGAGGCACTGAGGCCTCCGGCCTCGAGCTCGGCCGGAGCTCTGCCGCGATCCCCTCTCCTCCTCCAGCTCGATCCAGTCCACCTCCGCTACACCCGAGCCCTCCATTGTGATAAGATCGTTCCACTGGTGCTCCCAGAGCCGCCGCCCGGTCGAATAGCTGCCGGAACCGCCATCGCCGGCGAGTGCCGAAAGCTGCCGCCGCCGGAGACGAAGGGGGCGACGTCATCCGTCCACCTCTGACCGAGTTGTGGGTACAAGGAGAACCGCCATTCGATGCTCGATCCATCCCCGTCCTTCTCGAGCCCAGCCGCCGTCCCTATCGCCGGTGAGCACCACCGGTGCTCCGCCCCTCTCTGTTCCTCTCTCTCCCTCCTCTATTTAAACCGAGCGGGCCCCGCTGTCAGCGACTCAGCACACGCGCGCGAAGGGGTAAGTGAAGGCGCATTCGGCCTTTACGCCTTCGACGTGGCCCGCTGTGAGTTTTTCTATTTTTGGTTTTATTTTCAGATTTGACCAGTAACTTTGACTGCTTATATCTTTTAATAGAAAGGTCCAAATGACCTGATTCTTTTTGCATCGTGTTCATAATGGAATTCTTTATTTTTCCACCATGTTTCATATTTTTATCCCACTCACAGAATTGCTGGTGATTGAAACAGTTTTATGTGACATTTTCTTTTACTATTTTAAAATATTTTCAGAGGGAGAAACTTGTGGATTTGAAGGTCAAGAGTTTCTGGACCACCCAACTGATCAAGGCAAGCCAGGATAACCATGTTTTGAAGCATGTCATGGCATTGCATTTTCATATTCATTTTGCACATTAAATTTAACCCCAAATAATTCCAAGTAAATTAATAAATGACTAAGATGACCAACTAAGTTAACATGAGTTGATAACCTGCTGAATGCTTAATGAAACTTAGTTGGTTGATCGAGAGTCACCTGTCCGGGTTAAAACGTGCAGCCACATTTGCCGGTATGGGACGGCCTTGACTTGGGCTGGCTACGTGCTCTTTCACCGGTACCTCCAAAGAGGGAGGGTTATGTGTGCGCGCTACCCTGATCAGGTAGACGACGATAACTCTGTGAGCCCAGTTGAGTTATTTGCCGGCGTCCCCGTTTGGGACAGTTAGTTTGGCCACGACGGTGGCAGGTGTCTTGAGGACACGGGGCCACCCAGGGCTTGACTCCAAGAGGGAGTGTGATGGTCGGTGGTACGATGGAAGAGTCACGGGTCAGACAGGTTTCGTCGGAACATCGTTGGTCCACCCGAATGGGAGCATGAGGCCATGAGTTCCGTGGTGTGGGTAAAGTGTACAACCTCTGCAGAGTGTAAAATCTATTCGAATAGCCGTGTCCACGGAATTGGACAGCCCGTCCAGACCTCTGTAGGAGATCAACCGTTATAAGGATACTGATGAAAGAACTTGTCTTACGTGCGGAAGTACTCAGTGAGGTGGAGTACTTCGTGGGTTGTGAAGCAACCCGGATATGAGTAAGTTGATGATCGTGATCTCAGCAATTAAGACTCAACATGTTTATTGCCATGCTATTACTTGCTGCATTATTTGGTTGTCATGTGCTTGCGAGTACATTCAAAGTACTCACCTGGCGTATCATGCCAGATGCAGGAGAAGACTGAGATGCAGGTCTTGGAGGTTCGTGTTATAATGCCTAGGATGTGTCCACAGCAGTGTCCCTGTGGATGGAGTTGCTGCCATATTCCGCTACGCTTTAGCCTTCCGCTGTAGTATCGCTAAGTTATGCCGAGGCCCATCATGTTTGATAAATAATGTGCATACTGTATAGCACTTGTTGTGCTCTGGCCTCGAGGATCTTGTAAGCTTGTACTCTTTATTATCAATAAAGTCAGCTATGTTTCTGTTGCCAAGATGTTGAGTGTTTCCAGAAGACAATGGTCTCTGGGCTGGGAACACTGGTATTCCGGTTCTATGAGCCGGGGTGCCACAGCGCTTGATATCAGAGCCGTGCTGACTGTAGGACACCCTAGGTAACACGCGCTAGAACTACGAGTAGTATAGGACCTTGAGTGTGCATATTGCTTGTTGCATTTGTTTGCGCATATCATGCATCCTTATTGCTAACTCTTTTCATGGTGAGTGTAGATGGCACCAGTTCCACCCCCACATACGTTTAGCGTGCCTTCCAGTTCCTCTGGGCCATCAGGCATATCGTCTGATAGCCAACGTGAGACCCCAGCTGAGTGGGCCTCGCTCCTCGCCACTCCTGCTTCGCCGATGCTGAGGCGACGCGCTTCCTTTTCTGCGGAAGGGGAGACGTCTTGTCAGCGTCGTCGTGTTTCCTTTGACCCGGTAACCCACGTCATCAGTTCTGACTAAGACTCAGACTCAGGGCCTGGTGATGACTCTTCAGAGGAGCAGTGTCCGTGCCATCGACGCCACTAGACTAGAGTTGGAGTAATTATGCATGCATCGTTGCATCTGTCAACTGCCGTTTGAGCAGTTTATCATGTTATCCACTACTAGCCTGCCATGTATTATGTTGGGATGTCCTGTATAATTATGTTGTTATTCGCCTTTGCTTAATGATTTCTTTTGGGTGTCACATGATTATATTTTACCCTTATGGATCTTGCTCATCGATTCGGTATTTGCTTTGGGAACAAAATTTAGATGAAGAGAGGCAGTAGCAGTCAAGGCAGTGATGGAACCCCAGTCCGTCGCTCAGCCAGACAGGCAGGGCAAGAGCCCGAAGACTTACCGCCTCCACCACCACAAGCACCTACAACTGAACAAATCATGAGGATGTTTGAAGAGAAGAGGAACCAGGACTTTATGGAGTTCCTCAGAACTATGCAGACAGTGGTTGGTCAAAACAATGGTAACGGGGTGCACTCTAAGCTGACAGATTTTCAGCGGACCAAACCGCCTAGCTTTGGCCAGGCCGTTGATCCTATTGAGGCAGATGACTTGCTTAGAACAATGGAGAAGAAACTGGAAATTGCCCGCTGCAATGAAGCGGATAAGGTTCCATTTGTTACCCACTATCTTGAAGGTCCCGCCGCAATCTGGTGGGATAATACTAAGCTGACATGGCCTACTGGAGAAGAAATCACTTGGGAGCGATTCAAGGAATTGTTCCGCAAATACCATATCCCCACGGGAATTATGAAGATCAAGCAGAAGGAATTTCTGTCCCTCACGCAGGGGAGTATGACTGTAGCAGAATACTTGAACAAGTTCAATAACTTGGCTCGATACTCACCTCACGATGTGGATACGGAGGAAAGAAAGATAGACCGCTTCCTCGGAGGACAGAATCATGCCCTCCGGTGCCAGTTATGTATGTTGGATTTTGCTGATTTCCAGACACTGGTGAACAAGGCCTACATTGCTGAACGTGAACACAAGCTTGCAAACAATGAGCATAAAAGAAAATTCGAGCCATAGAAAGATAATAAGGAACCATATGCTCAGAAGTTGCGCAGTTGGCAACCTGTCCCAGCAGAGAGCAAGCCTGCGTGGAACAACAACGGTAACAACAACAAGCTCGGCACCCAGACTAAAGCCCTCGGTAAGCAGCCTGTTGCGGAAGACTGTCGCCGCAACAATACTTGCTTCACCTGCGGACAGAGTGGGCACTATGCTAAACAGTGTCCTGCCAATGCTGGAAAACAGCCAACAGACCCCAAGTCGCAGGTCAACCACCTTGGACGCCGCAATGTCCATAACGGATGCGTCCATCACATCTCAGCCGAGGAAGTATGCGAAGCCCCCGACATCGTACTTGGTATGTTTACTGTTAATGACATACCTGCACTTATTTTGTTTGATTCCGGGGCTTCCCATTCGTTCATTTCTCGGAGTTTTGCCAACTCGCATAATCTTTCCCCATCGGTTTTGGACAAAATCATGGTGATACAATCCCCCGGTTCCATGCTCAGAACCAATATTGTATATAGGGGCCTAGAAATCTCCATTCATGGAGTACAATTTCCAGCCACCTTGGTTGCTATTGATTCCCCAGGATTGGATATAATTCTGGGAATGGATTGGTTAACCCCGCACCAGGTGTGCATTAACTGTGCCACCAGAACGGTAACGTTGGTAAACCCCGCTGGACAGATGATCCAATTCCTAGCCAGTCGACCCATAGCTAGAAAAGGCTCAGCATATCACACCACTGCCACCGATATGAACTTGATTCCGGTGGTATGTGAGTTTCCGGACGTGTTTCCGGAGGAATTACCAGGAATGCCGCCAGATAGAGAATTGGAGTTTACCATTGAAATAGTTCTTGGCACAGCCCCCATATACAAGAAGTATTATCGAATGCCAGGTCCGGAGCTGGCCGAGTTGAAAAAGCAGCTAGACGAGTTGCTTCAGAAGGGATATATTCGTCCCAGCATTTCACCATGGGGATCACCAGTACTGTTTGTGAAGAAGAAAGATGGGAGTCTACGGATGTGCGTAGACTATCGACAGCTCAATGAGGTAACTATCAAGAATAAGTACCCGCTGCCGCGAATTGATGATCTATTTGATCAATTAAGTGGAACCCGGGTATTTTCAAAGATTGATCTTCGGACGGGATATCACCAATTGAAGATCCGCAAAGAAGATATCCCCAAAACAGCATTTACTACTCGCTATGGACTGTATGAATTCACAGTCATGGCGTTCGGGCTGACAAATGCTCCCGCATACTTTATGATCATGATGAACAAAATTTTCATGGACTTCCTGGATAAGTTCGTGGTAGTGTTCATCGACGATATACTCATATACTCTAAGGATGAAGAGGAGCATAAGCAACACCTTCGAGCTGTTCTGGAAAGGTTGAGAATCCATCAATTATACGCCAAATTCAGCAAGTGCGAATTTTGGCTCAAGGAGGTGGGATTTCTTGGGCACATCCTGTCGGAAACTGGTATAGCCGTTGACCCCGGCAAGGTTACGGCTGTCTTAAATTGGAAGACACCAGCTACGGTAACAGAGGTCCGTAGTTTCCTTGGATTGGCGGGATACTACCGCCGCTTCATTGAAGGCTTCTCAAAAATAGCCAAGCCTATGACGGAGCTATTAAAGAAGAACCAGAAGTTTCTCTGGACCACTGAGTGTGAGAACAGCTTCAAGGAATTGAAGACAAGGCTGACAACAGCCCCTGTTCTAGTCCTCCCTGATATTCATAAGAGTTTTGACATTTACTACGATGCGTCCAGACGTGGGATTGGATGTGTACTTATGCAAGAAGGAAAGGTTGTGGCTTATGCATCACGACAGCTACGACCTCATGAGGAAAATTACCCCACTCATGACCTGGAGCTAGCCGCAGTAGTGCATGCCTTAAAAATCTGGAGACACTATTTGATTGGTCAAAGGTGTGAGATATATACAGACCACAAGAGTCTTAAGTATATCTTCACGCAACCCGACCTGAACCTCAGGCAACGCAGATGGCTTGAGCTTGTCAAAGAATATGATGTTGGTACCAACTATCATCCAGGCAAAGCGAACGTAGTTGCAGACGCCTTGAGCAGGAAGCAAGCCGTTGTAACTGCTCTAGTAGAGGGTATGAGCCAAGGTTTACGCAAAGAGTTTGCTAAACTTAACTTGATACTATGTGGTCCTATGACTCCAAACACGTTGGAGATTAAGCCAACCTTGATGGAGGAAATCCAAGAAGCCCAAAAGACGGATGAGGGGATCCGAGATATTAAAGGATTGACTCAGAAAGGGAAGGACAAGTCCTTCCGGGAGGATGAACAAGGAACCGTATGGTTCAAGAATCGAATTTGTGTGCCCAATCGAAATAACTTGAGGCAGCAAATACTTAAGGAAGCACATGAATCTGCCTACTCAATTCATCCAGGTAGTACTAAGATGTACCAAGACCTAAAGGAGACATTTTGGTGGCCTGGAATGAAGAACGACATTGCATATTTTGTCGCATGTTGCGATGTTTGCAACAAAGTAAAGGCAGAACACCAAAAACCAGCCGGACTGCTGCAACCGTTACCAGTACCCCAATGGAAATGGGATGATATATGCATGGATTTTATCGTGGGACTACCTAAGTCTGCAAAAGGTAATGACGCAGTCTGGGTCATAGTGGACACACTTACAAAATTGGCTCACTTCATCCCCGTGAAGACCACTTACAAGGCCAATCAGCTGGCACAGCTATATATGTCCCGGATCATAAGTCTGCATGGGGTACCTAAGACCATCACTTCAGATAGAGGTTCCCTCTTTACCTCAGCATTCTGGTATCGGCTACATCAAGCTTTGGGCACTGTGCTGAAACACAGCACAGCGTATCATCCTCAAACAGATGGACAGACCGAGCGAGTAAATCAAATATTGGAAGATATGCTTCGGTCATGTGCACTTTCTCATGGACCCAAGTGGGAGGATAGTCTGCCATACGCAGAATTCTCCTATAACAATAGCTACCAAGCCAGTCTCAAAATGTCGCCTTTCGAGGCTTTGTACGGACGGAAGTGCCGCACACCACTGAACTGGTCTCAGACAGGAGACAGTCGTATCTTTGGGACAGACTTGATGCTCGAAGCAGAAAGACAGGTCAAGGACATACAAGAACGCTTGCGAGCAGCCAAGTCACGCCAAAAGAGCTATTACGACCCGAAGCATCGGGAAGTAACCTTTGAACCTGGAGATTATGCTTATCTAAGGGTGACTCCTATGAAGGGAGTGAAAAGGTTTGGAATCCGAGGGAAGTTAGCCCCGAGATATATTGGTCCTTTCCTAGTAACTGCTAGGAAAGGGAGAGTCGCTTACCAGCTAGAGCTGCCACCAGCACTGTCGGATGTGCATGATGTGATTCACATCTCACAGCTAAGAAAATGCATTGCACCTCCAGCTAAACAAGCAGACATGAGTGAATTGGAATTGGCAAAGGACCTGACATACGAGGAAAAGCCAGTTAAGATCTTGGATGTGATGGAGAGAATAACGAGAAGTAAGACAATAAGGTTCTATAAGGTGCTGTGGGAACACCACACGGAAGAAGAGGCTACTTGGGAGAGAGAAGACTTCCTAAGATCTGCCTATTCCTATTTGTTCCCTGAGCAACCGAATCTCGAGGACGAGATTCATTCTAAGGGGGGTAGGTTTGTGACACCCTGATTTTTGCCAACTTTTTCTTTTCAAAACTTGACTTGACTTTATTTGAATTTGAATGGATTTCAAATTCTTTCACATGGACTTGGTCATTTTTGAATCTTTGTCAAGTGGTTCCTAGCCTCATCATCTTGCAAATGTCCTGCCAGGAACCTCAAGTACTCAAATTTCCATTCAAATTATTTTAAAAGCTCTTTTCTTTTAATTGGGAAATTAGGGCATTGGCATAGGTTGTGAAGCAACCTATAGTTTTGATGCTCCTAAACTTCTCAATTAATTCCTAAAAATCACTTGGATCATATCTCCACCAAATCTTCAAAAACATTCCTTGGTCATGTTCAAATGTTTTGCTTAAAAATCCTTTTTCCTCTCTGTCCAGAACCAGCCATTGTGAAGGAAGTGCATTTTTGGTTTGTCCAATTGCTACCAAATTTTTACAGCAATGAGACAACACCAAATGAGCACTCTCCACAAATTTTCAGCTCTCCAAGAATTATCAGGTGATTAGTACTTCCATTTGCAGATTCAGGCTAGTTTTGTGCATTTCACATGAGCTACCCTCAAACTTCAACCAAATGAGCTCAAACTTGGTCAGCTTGTAGATCATTCGACCAGGAACACACCAGACAACTCTCTTGGCCTCATCCCATCCTCTCCTCTCCTCCAGAACCTCCCCAACATTTCTGTCAGCAACTGTTGATGATGAAACCTCTCTTCTCAGACCACTTCTAGCCAAACCAAGTGCACAGGTGACATGATCCTTCGAGGGATGACGCCTCAGACAACTTTGGCCAGGCCAACGTGGCCACGGGACATGTCCTGGCGTGGTGAGCACGGGCATGGCATGCTGTCGCCGCGCTCTATGGCGCGCCCAGGCTCGGGTCATGTCTGAAACGACGACTCGCGCAGAGCGGCGCTGTCCAGACGTGCCGACTACCTTCCCCGTGGACGCGTGGACCAGCTGGAGCCCTCACCTGCGCCGGAGATGCCCTGGACGGCCACCGCGTCTCCGCTGCCCTGTTCTGCCCGTGGAAGCACAGTGGCCGTGCGGCCCGTCACCTAGCCCCCGCCTCGTAGCTTCGGCATTGAATGCCCCTGCCCTCACCCATCCTCTCACCCACGTCGAGCCAGCCAGCAGGGCGTACGGGCGCCGTCGCCATGGCCCACTCCGACGAGCTTCGGGAGAGATCGCCGCGCCCTCCTTCCGCCTATAAAAAGCCCCGCCCGGGCTCTCCGAACTCTTGAACCCACTCCTCCCCCTCCATAGCATCTTCCAGCAGCAAGAACCCGAGGCACTGAGGCCTCCGGCCTCGAGCTCGACGGGAGCTCTGCCGCGATCCCCTCTCCTCCTCCAGCTCGCTCCAGTCCACCTCCGCTCCACCCGAGCCCTCCATCGTGATCAGATCGTTCCACTGGTGCTCCCAGAGCCGCCGCCCGGTCGAATAGCTGCCGGAACCGCCATCGCCGGCGAGTGCCGAAAGCTGCCGCCGCCGGAGACGAAGGGGGCGACGTCATCCATCCACCTCTGACCGAGCTGCGGGTACAAGGAGAACCGCCGTTCGATTCTCGACCCATCCCCGTCCTTCTCGAGCCCAGCCGCCGTCCCTATCGCCGGTGAGCACCGCCGGAGCTCCGCCCCTCTCTGTTCCTCTCTCTCCCTCCTCTATTTAAACCGAGCGGGCCCCGCTGTCAGCGACTCAGCACACGCGCGTGAAGGGGTAAGTGAAGGCGCATTCGGCCTTTACGCCTTCGACGTGGCCCGCTGTGAGTTTTTCTATTTTTGGTTTTATTTTCAGCTTTGACCAGTAACTTTGACTGCTTATATCTTTTAATAGAAAGGTCCAAATGACCTGATTCTTTTTGCATCGTGTTCATAATGGAATTTTTTATTTTTCCACCATGTTTCATATTTTTATCCCACTCACAGAATTGCTGGTGATTGAAACAGTTTTATGAGATATTTTCTTTTACTATTTTAAAATATTTTCAGAGGGAGAAACTTGTGGATTTGAAGGTCAAGAGTTTCTGGACCACCCAACTGATCAAGGCAAGCCAGGATAACCATGTTTTGAAGCATGTCATGGCATTGCATTTTCATATTCATTTTGCACATTAAATTTAATCCCAAATAATTCCAAGTAAATTAATAAATGACTAAGATGACCAACTAAGTTAACATGAGTTGATAACCTACTGAATGCTTAATGAAACTTAGTTGGTTGATCAAGAGTCACCTGTCTGGGTTAAAACATGCAGCCACATTTGCCGGTATGGGACGGCCTTGACTTGGGCTGGCTACGTGCTCTTTCACCGGTACCTCCAAAGAGGGAGGGTTATGCGTGCGCGCTACCCTGATCAGGTAGACGACGATAACTCTGTGAGCCCAGTTGAGTTATTTGCCGGCGTCCCCGTTTGGGACAGTTAGTTTGGCCACGACGGTGGCAGGTGTCTTGAGGACACGGGGCCATCCAGGGCTTGACTCCAAGAGGGAGTGTGATGGCCGGTGGTACGATGGAAGAGTCACGGGTCAGACAGGTTTCGTCGGAACGTCGTTGGTCCACCCGAATGGGAGCACAAGGCCATGAGTTCCGTGGTGTGGGTAAAGTGTACAACCTCTGCAGAGTGTAAAATCTATTCGAATAGCCGTGTCCACGGAATTGGACAGCCCGTCCAGACCTCTATAGGAGATCAACCGTTATAAGGATACTGATGAAAGAACTTGTCTTACGTGCGGAAGTACTCAGTGAGGTGGAGTACTTCGTGGGTTGTGAAGCAACCCGGATATGAGTAAGTTGATGATCGTGATCTCAGCAATTAAGACTCAACATGTTTATTGCCATGCTATTACTTGCTGCATTATTTGTTTGTCATGTGCTTGCGAGTACATTCAAAGTACTCACCTGGCGTATCATGCCAGATGCAGGAGAAGACTGAGACGCAGGTCTTGGAGGTTCGTGTTATAATGCCTAGGATGTGTCCACAGCAGTGTCCCTGTGGATGGAGTTGCTGCCATATTCCGCTATGCTTTAGCCTTCCGCTGTAGTATCATTAAGTTATGCCGAGGCCCATCATGTTTGATAAATAATGTGCATACTGTATAGCACTTGTTGTGCTCTGGCCTCGAGGATCTTGTAAGCTTGTACTCTTTATTATCAATAAAGTCAGCTATGTTTCTGTTGCCAAGATGTTGAGTGTTTCCAGAAGACAATGGTCTCTGGGCTGGGAACACTGGTATTCCGGTTCTATGAGCCGGGGTGCCACAAGCGGCCCCACCACCATTGGCCTTACACGATGCGCGGAGAAACCGGAAAATGGCCCGGAATCAAGGCTAATGAAGAAGCAAAGAATACCTCAAGAGACCAGCCTCTTCAGCGACCCTACCTGTGCACTTATAAGCCCCTACCCCGACGACATTCGGCAGCACGTTCGGGGCAGGCCCGGGGGCTTCTGTCGGTGCAACAAACCCTGGGTCTGTTGCCCAGATTGTGCACAGGCACGAGGATGAGATTGAAGCACCAACCCAAGTCAGAATACAAGGGACCAATATCAAGCCAGAAAATCGAGACACCATCAGGAGAACGTCCTCCTTTGCCGGGCAGGCGAGCTCGGCAAGGGGCGAGGCCACCCCCGGTAGACGATGTCCAAGACGTCCCGGCAGGGCCTACCAGGGCACACGGAGGCAAAACCACCTCACCAATTACTCCACCACGACCCACTTTGTCAATCAGTGCGGTGTCGAACCGCGGAGTGACTAAATGGCAGCCATTCACCACATGGCAGCCTCTCCCTATAGGAAACACCTGCAGATGACACCCGTCCTGCGGCGTGTCAAGCGAGCAGGCTTGGAGCTGGCGAGATAGCCCGGCAAGCCTTGCCGGGCAACCAACGATGTGACGTTGAGCGGTGCATTTAATGCGCCCTGTCAGCCCGCAGAGTTAGGTATGATAGCGTTGTTTGCTATCTTATCAGTGCATAATGACTGTTTTGCCATTGTGGTGACCCCTTAATCTAGAAAAGGAGGCCCATGGCAACCATAGAGAGGGTTAGAAGGTTGGATAACTCAGACCCCCATACGCGCGTAGCCACTGCCGCCCTGAGGCAACCGTTGCCGGGCAAGTGTACTACGCTCCACCACCACCTTTCCATCATCAATCCACCAAAGCAGGAGTAGGGTTTTACGCCTCACGGCGGCCCGGACCTGGGTAAAAATGCCTGTGTGATCTCTGACGTGCTACCACATGCTCGTCTGCTCTTTGTGCAATGTGACACCCCCCTGCCAAACCAGCAAGGTGAAGGAAATAGGCCCTAGAGGCAACAATAAAGTTATTATTTATTTCCTTATATCATGATAAATGTTTATTATTCATGCTAGAATTGTATTAACCGGAAACATGATACATGTGTGAATACATAGACAAACAGAGTGTCACTAGTAAGCCTCTACTAGACTAGCTCGTTAATCAAAGATGGTTATGTTTCCTAACCATAGACATGAGTTGTCCTTTGATTAACGGGATTACATCATTAGGAGAATGATGTGATTGACTTGACCCATTCCGTTAGCTTAGCACTTGATCGTTTAGTATGTTGCTATTGCTTTTTCATGACTTATACATGTTCCTATGACTATGAGATTATGCAACTCCTGTTTACTGGCGGAAAACTTTGTGTGCTACCAAACGTCACAACGTAACTGGGTGATTATAAATGTGCTCTACAGGTGTCTCCGAAGGTACATGTTGAGTTGGCGTATTTCGAGATTAGGATTTGTCAATCCGATTGTCGGAGAGGTATCTCTGGGCCCACTCGGTAATGCACATCACTATAAGCCTTGCAAGCAATGTAACTAATAAGTTAGTTGCGGGATGATGCATTACGAAACGAGTAAAGAGACTTGCCGGTAACGAGATTGATCTAGGTATTGAGATACCGACGATCGAATCTCGGGCAAGTAACATACCGATGACAAAGGGAACAACGTATGTTGTTATGCGGTTTGACCGATAAAGATCTTCGTAGAATATGTAGGAACCAATATGGGCATCTAGGTTCCGCTATTGGTTATTGACCGGAGACGTGTCTCGGTCATGTCTATATAGTTCTCGAACCCGTAGGGTCCGCACGCTTAAAGTTCTGTGATGATTTGTATTATGAGTTTATGTGTTTTGATGTACCGAAGGTAGTTCGGAGCCCCGGATGTGATCGGGGACATGACGAGGAGTCTCGAAATGGTCGAGACGTAAAGATCGATATATTAGATGAATATATTCGGACATCTGAAAGGTTCCGAGTTGTCCGGGTATTTTTGGAGTACCGGGGAGTTACGGGAATACGGGGAAGAAGTATATGGGCCTTATTGGGCTTTAGGGGAGAGAGAGGGGTTGGCCGCGCGCCCCCCCCAAGGCCTAGTCCGAATTGGACTAGGGGGAGGGGCTGCGCCCCCTCCTTCCTTCTCTTCTCTCTTCCCCTTCCTTCTCTCCTACTCCTACTACTTGGAAGGGGGGGGGGGGGAATCCTACTCCCGGTTGGAGTAGGACTCCTGCAGGGCGCGCCATAGCTAGGCCGGCCCTCCCCCCTCCTCCACTCCTTTATATACGTGGCCAGGGGGCACCCCATAGACACAACAATTGATCATTGATCTCTTAGCCGTGTGCGGTGCCCCCCTCCACCATAATCCACCTCGATCATATCGCAGCGGTGCTTAGGCGAAGCCCTGCGTCGGTAGCATCATCATCACCGTCACCACGCCATCGCGCTGACGAAACTCTCCTATGAAGCTTTGCTGGATCGGAGCTCGCGGGACGTCATCGAGTTGAACGTGTGCTGAACTCGAAGGTGCCGTGCGTTCGGTACTTGGATCGGTCGGATCGTGAAGACGTACGACTACATCAACCGCATTGTGCTAACGCTTCCGCTTTCGGTCTACGAGGGTACGTGGACACACTCTCCCCTCTCGTTGCTATGCATCACCATGATCATGTGTGTGCGTAGGATTTTTTTTTGAAATTACTATGTTTCCCAACAGTGGCATCAGAGCCAGGTTTTATGCGTAGATGTTACATGCACGAGTAGAACACAAGTGAGTTGTGGGCGATACAAGTCATACTGCTTACCAGCATGTCACACTTTGGTTCGGCGGTATTGTTGGATGAAGCGGCCCGGACCGACATTACGCGTACGCTTACGCGAGACTGGTTTTACCGCCATGCTTTGCACACAGGTGACTAGCGGGTGTCAGTTTCTCCAACTTTAGTTGAACCGAGTGTGGCTACGCCCTGTCCTTGTGAAGGTTAAAATAGCACTAACTTGACGAACTATCGTTGTGTTTTTGATGCGTAGGTAAGAACGGTTCTTGCTCAGCCCGTAGCAGCCACGTAAAACTTGCAACAACAAAGTAGAGGACGCCTAACTTGTTTTGGCAGGGCATGTTGTGATGTGATATGGTCAAGACATGATGTTATATTTTATTGTATGAGATGATCATGTTTTGTAACTGAGTTATCGGCAACTGGCAGGAGCCATATGGTTGTCGCTTTATTGTATGCAATGCAATCGCCCTGTAATTGCTTTACTTTATCACTAAGCGGTAGCGATAGTCGTAGAAGCAATAGTTGGCGAGACGACAACGATGCTACGATGGAGATCAAGGTGTCGCGCCAGTAACGATGGTGATCATGACGGTGCTTCGGAGATGGAGATCACAAGCACAAAGATGATGATGGCCATATCATATCACTTATATTGATTGCATGTGATGTTTATCCTTTATGCATCTTATTTTGCTTTGTTTGACGGTAGCATTATAAGATGATCTCTCACTAAATTTCAAGGTAAAAGTGTTCTCCCTGAGTATGCACCGTTGCCAAAGTTCGTCGTGCCGAGACACCACGTGATGATCGGGTGTGATAAGCTCAACGTTCATCTACAATGGGTGCAAGCCAGTTTTTGCACACGCAGAATACTCGGGTTAAACTTGATGAGCCTAGCATATGCAGATATGGCCTCGGAACACTGAGACCGAAAGGTCGAGCGTGAATCATATAGTAGATATGATCAACATAGTGATGTTCACCATTGAAAACTACTCCATTTCACGTGATGATCGGTTATGGTTTAGTTGATTTGGATCAGGTGATCACTTAGATGATTAGAGAGATGTCTATCTAAGTGGGAGTTCTTGAGTAATATGATTAATTGAACTTAAATTTATCATGAACTTAGTACCTGATAGTATTTTGCTTGTCTATGTTGTTGTAGATAGATGGCCCGTGCTGTTGTTCCGTTGAATTTTAATGCGTTCCTTGAGAAAGCAAAGTTGAAAGATGATGGTAGCAACTAGACGGACTGGGTCCGTAACTTGAGGATTATCCTCATTGCTGCAAAGAAGAATTACGTCCTGGAAGCACCGCTAGGTGCCAAACCTGCTGCAGGAGCTGAACCAGATGTTATGAACGTTTGGAAAAGCAAAGCTGATGACTACTCGATAGTTTAGTGTGCCATGCTTTACGGCTTAGAACCGGGACTTCAACGACGTTTTGAACGTCATGGAGCATATGAGATGTTCCAGGAGTTGAAGTTAATATTTCAAACAAATGCCCGGATTGAGAGATATGAAGTCTCCAATAAGTTCTACAGCTGCAAGATGGAGGAGAATAGTTCTGTCAGTGAGCATATACTCAGAATGTCTGGGTATAATAATCACTTGATTCAACTGGGAGTTAATCTTCCGGATGATAGTGTTATTGACAGAATTCTTCAGTCACTGCCACCAAGCTACAAGAGCTTCGTGATGAACTATAACATGCAAGGGATGGATAAGACGATTCCCGAGCTCTTCACAATGCTAAAGGCCGCGGAGGTAGAAATCAAGAAGGAGCATCAAGTGTTGATGGTCAACAAGACCACCAGTTTCAAGAAAAAGGGCAAAGGGAAGAAGAAGCGGAACTTCAAGAAGAACGGCAAACAAGTTGCTGTTCAGGAGAAGAAACCCAAGTCTGGACCTAAGCCTGAGACTGAGTGCTTCTACTGCAAGCAGACTGGTCACTGGAAGCGGAACTGCCCCAAGTATTTGGCTGATAAGAAGGATGGCAAGGTGAACAAAGGTATATGTGATATACATGTTATTGATGTGTACCTTACCAGAGCTCGCAGTAGCACCTGGGTATTTGATACTGGTTCTGTTGCTAATATTTGCAACTCAAAACAGGGAATACGGATTAAGCAAAGACTGGCTAAGGACGAGGTGACGATGCGCGTGGGAAATGGTTCCAAAGTTGATGTGATCGCCGTCGGCACACTACCTCTACATCTACCTTCGGGATTAGTTTTAGACCTGAATAATTGTTATTTGGTGCCAGCGTTGAGCATGAACATTATATCTGGATCTTGTTTGATGCGAGACGATTATTCATTTAAATCTGAGAATAATGGTTGTTCTATTTATATGAGTAATATCTTTTATGGTCATGCACCCTTGAAGAGTGGTCTATTTGTATTAAATCTCGATAGTAGTGATACACATATTCATAATGTTGAAGCCAAAAGATGCAGAGTTGATAATGATAGTGCAACTTATTTGTGGCACTGCCGTTTAGGTCATATTGGAGTAAAGCGCATGAAGAAACTCCATTCCGATGGACTTTTGGAATCACTTGATTATGAATCACTTGGTACTTGCGAACCATGCCTCATGGGCAAGATGACTAAAACGCCATTCTCCGGAACTATGGAGCGAGCAACAGATTTGTTGGAAATCATACATACGGATGTATGTGGTCCAATGAATGTTGAGGCTCGCGGCGGGTATCGTTATTTTCTCACCTTCACAGATGATTTGAGCAAATATGGGTATATCTACTTAATGAAACATAAGTCTGAAACATTTGAAAAGTTCAAAGAATTTCAGAGTGAAGTGGAAAATCATTGTAACAAGAAAATAAAGTTTCTACGATCTGATCATGGAGGAGAATATTTGAGTTACGAGTTTGGTGTACATTTGAAACAAAGCGGAACAGTTTTGCAACTCACGCCACCTGGAACACCACAGCGTAATGGTGTGTCCGAACATCGTAATCGTACTTTACTACATATGGTGCGATCTATGATGTCTCTTACTGATTTACCGCTATCATTTTGGGGTTATGCTTTAGAGACGGCTGCATTCACGTTAAATAGGGCACCATCTAAATCCATTGAGACGACTCCTTATGAACTGTGGTTTGGCAAGAAACCAAAGTTGTCGTTTCTTAAAGTTTGGGGCTGCGATGCTTATGTGAAAAAGCTTCAACCTGATAAGCTCGAACCCAAGTCGAAGAAATGTGTCTTCATAGGATACCCAAAAGAGACACTTGGGTACACCTTCTATCACAGATCCGAAGGCAAGACTTTCGTTGCTAAGAATGGATCCTTTCTAGAGAAGGAGTTTCTCTCGAAAGAAGTGAGTGTGAGGAATGTAGAACTTGATGAGGTAACTGTACCTGCTCCCTTATTGGAAAGTAGTTCATCACAGAAACCGGTTCCTGTGACTTCTACACCAATTAGTGAGGAAGCTAATGATGATGATCATGAAACTTTAGATCAAGTTACTACCAAACCTCGTAGGTCAACCAGAGTAAGATCCGCACCAGAGTGGTACGGTAATCCTGTTCTGGAGGTCATGTTACTAGACCATGACAAACCTACGAACTATGAGGAAGCGATGATGAGCCCAGATTCCGCAAAATGGCTTGAGGCCATGAAATCTGAGATGGGATCCATGTATGAGAACAAAGTGTGGACTTTGGTTGACTTGCCCGATGATCGGCAAGCCATCGAGAATAAATGGATCTTCAAGAAGAAGACAGACGCTGATGGTAATGTTACTGTCTACAAAGCTCGACTTGTTGCGAAAGGTTTTCGACAAGTTCAAGGAGTTGACTACGATGAGACCTTCTCACCCGTAGCGATGCTTAAGTCCATCCGAATCATGTTAGCTATTGCTGCATTTTATGATTATGAAATTTGGCAAATGGATGTAAATACTGCATTCCTGAATGGATTTCTGGAAGAAGAGTTGTATATGATGCAACCTGAAGGTTTTATCGATCAAAAGGGTGCTAACAAAGTGTGCAAGCTCCAGCGATCCATTTATGGACTGGTGCAAGCCTCTCGGAGTTGGAATAAACGTTTTGATAGTGTGATCAAAGCATATGGTTTTATACAGACTTTTGGAAAGCCTGTATTTACAAGAAAGTGAGTGGGAGCTCTGTAGCATTTCTAATCTTATATGTGGATGACATATTGTTGATTGGAAATGATATAGAATTTTTGGATAGCATAAAAGGATACTTGAATAAGAGTTATTCAATGAAGGACCTCGGTGAAGCTGCTTACATATTGGGCATCAAGATCTATAGAGATAGATCAAGACGCTTAATTGGACTTTCACAAAGCACATACCTTGACAAAGTTTTGAAGAAGTTCAAAATGGATCAGGCAAAGAAAGGGTTCTTGCCTGTGTTACAAGGTATGAAGTTGAGTAAGACTCAATGCCCGACCACTGCAGAAGATAGAGAGAAAATGAAAGATGTTCCCTATGCTTCAGCCATAGGCTCTATCATGTATGCAATGCTGTGTACCAGACCTGATGTGTGCCTTGCTATTAGTTTAGCAGGGAGGTACCAAAGTAATCCAGGAGTGGATCACTGGACAGCGGTCAAGAACATCCTGAAATACCTGAAAAGGACCAAGGATATGTTTCTCGTTTATGGAGGTGACAAAGAGCTCATCGTAAATGGTTACGTTGATGCAAGCTTTGACACTGATCCGGACGATTCTAAATCACAAACCGGATACGTGTTTATATTGAACGATGGAGCTGTCAGTTGGAGCAGTTCTAAACAAAGCGTCGTGGCGGGATCTACATGTGAAGCGGAGTACATTGCTGCTTCGGAAGCAGCAAATGAAGGAGTCTGGATGAAGGAGTTCATATCCGATCTAGGTGTCATACCTAGTGCATCGGGTCCAATGAAAATCTTTTGTGACAATACTGGTGCAATTGCCTTGGCAAAGGAATCCAGATTTCACAAGTGAACCAAGCACATCAAGAGACGCTTCAACTCCATCCGAGATCAAGTCTAGGTGGGAGACATAGAGATTTGCAAGATACATACGGATCTGAATGTTGCAGACCCGTTGACTAAGCCTCTTCCATGAGCAAAACATGATCAGCACCAAGGCTCCATGGGTGTTAGAATCATTACTGTGTAATCTAGATTATTGACTCTAGTGCAAGTGGGAGACTGAAGGAAATATGCCCTAGAGGCAATAATAAAGTTATTATTTATTTCCTTATATCATGATAAATGTTTATTATTCATGCTAGAATTGTATTAACCGGAAACATGATACATGTGTGAATACATAGACAAACAAAGTGTCACTAGTAAGCCTCTACTAGACTAGCTCGTTAATCAAAGATGGTTATGTTTCCTAACCATAGACATGAGTTGTCATTTGATTAACGGGATCACATCATTAGGAGAATGATGTGATTGACTTGACCCATTCCGTTAGCTTAGCACTTGATCGTTTAGTATGTTGCTATTGCTTTCTTCATGACTTATACATGTTCCTATGACTATGAGATTATGCAACTCCCGTTTACCGGAGGAACACTTTGTGTGCTACCAAACATCACAACGTAACTGGGTGATTATAAAGGTGCTCTACAGGTGTCTCCAAAGGTACTTGTTGAGTTGGCGTATTTCGAGATTAGGATTTGTCACTCCGATTGTCGGAGAGGTATCTCTGGGCCCACTCGGTAATGCACATCAATATAAGCCTTGCAAGCAATGTAACTAATAAGTTAGTTGCGGGATGATGCATTATGAAACGAGTAAAGAGACTTGCCGGTAACGAGATTGAGCTAGGTATTGAGATACCGACGATCGAATCTCGGGCAAGTAACATACCGATGACAAAGGGAACAACGTATGTTGTTATGCGGTTTGACCGATAAAGATCTTCGTAGAATATGTAGGAACCAATATGAGCATCCAGGTTCTGCTATTGGTTATTGACTGGAGACGTGTCTCGGTCATGTCTACATAGTTCTCGAGCCCGTAGGGTCCGCACGCTTAAAGTTCTGTGACGATTTGTATTATGAGTTTATTCGTTTTGATGTACCGAAGGTAGTTCGGAGTCCCGGATGAGATCGGGGACATGACGAGGAGTCTCGAAATGGTCGAGATGTAAAGATCGATATATTGGACGACTATATTCAGACATCGGAAAGGTTCCGAGTGGTCCGGGTATTTTTCGAAGTACCAGGGAGTTACGGGAATACGGGGAAGAAGTATATGGGCCTTATTGGGCTTTAGGGGAGAGAGAGAGAGGTAGGCCGCGCCCCCCCCCCCCAGGCCTAGTCCGAATTGGACTAGGGGGAGGGGCTCCACCCCCTCCTTCCTTCTCTTCTCTCTTCCCCTTCCTTCTCTCCTACTCCTATTACTTGGAAGGGGGGGAATCCTACTCCCGGTGGGAGTAGGACTCCTCCAGGGCGCGCTATAGCTAGGCCGGCCCTCCCCCCTCCTCCACTCCTTTATATACGTGGCCAGGGGGCACCTCATAGACACAACAATTGATCATTGATCTCTTAGCCGTGTGTGGTGCCCCCCTCCACCATAATCCACCTCGATCATATCGCAGCGGTGCTTAGGCGAAGCCCTGCGTCGGTAGCATTATCATCACCGTCACCACACCATCGCGCTGACGAAACTCTCCTGTGAAGCTTTGCTGGATCGGAGCTCGCGGGACGTCATCGAGTTGAACGTGTGCTGAACTCGGAGGTGCCGTGCGTTCGGTACTTGGATCGGTCGGATCGTGAAGACGTACGACTACATCAACCGCGTTGTGCTAACGCTTCCGCTTTCGGTCTACGAGGGTACGTGGACACACTCTCCCCTCTCGTTGCTATGCATCACCATGATCATGTGTGTGCGTAGGAATTTTTTTTGAAATTACTACGTTTCCCAACACAAGGGGCCTCCTGGTCCCATAGGTGGCCGCAGTCTCCCGCGACACTAACCAACCTATACTAAGTATATAGGATAAGCAGGTAGGTAACAATAGCAGGCTACAAAATCAGACTATGCATCAGAATAGGAGCAATCAAATACAGTAGCAAATTCTAATGCAGGCATGAGAGAGAAGGAAATGGGAGATATAGGAATGATCAAAGGGGTTTTGCTTGCCTGGAAGCTCTGCCGAGGAGGAGGGGTCGTCATCGATGTAGTTGAACACAGGGGTAATGGCAGCGTTCTCGGGGTCTACCGGATAAGGAGGGGGGAGAAACAATAAATAACAGGCATACAATTGCAACAGAAAGCATGACATGACAGTATGCTATGCTAGGGGTGACATAATGCAGTGCTACACGTTACAGACGAAGCGGCAATTTCTAAACAGATGAATCAGAGGGGATGGATCCATGTTCATCATGCTAGAGGCATGTGACAGATGAGTGGATAGCATATTCGGATTCGTTATATTTTTCTGAGCAACTTTCATATATAAATTATTTTCATGTGACTTACAGATTATTTTATATGATTTTTCAAAGATTTAAACATTTTTTGAAATTATTAGATTTAAATTTATTCAAAAAATAGTTTTATTATATCAGCAGTACGTCAGCAGTCAACCCAGCTAGTCCAGGTCAAACCTCACCGCTGGGTCCCACATGTCATAGACAGAAAGGGATTAACAAAGTTAATCTTTAACTAATTAAGTTAATTAGCCAGTAGGGCCCACTAGGTAGTGATTAATTAAATTAAATAATTAATTTAACTATATTTTAATTAGTTTAGGGGGGTGTCCCACATGTCAGTGGCTGGCGGTACAGTCAGCACGTTGACCACAGTCAACATGGTCAACCGAGGCCAGGGGGCCCACTGACAGTGACCCAGGTGGGCCCCAGTGGATGGCCACGTTGGCGGGCGGCGCCGGAGTGTCTCCCCCAAGCTAAAACATGGTGGCGTGTGTTGGGAGGGTGTCAGGATTTGTCAACCGACGTCCATTCGATGCGCGGGGGGGTGGGTTCGGTCAAGGGCGATGAGCCGCGTCAGATGGTGGGGGTGGCGGCCATCGGGGTGAACCGTAGCAACGACGGCGACCACCGTGGTGGACGCCGGCATTCGAGCGAGGGCGGATTCGGGACTAGCGGCCACGGGAAAGGGCGCGAGTGCGTGCGTTCAAACGAGGTGACGACGCCGCGTCGTTTTGCAGTTTATTATTCATACTAGAATTGTTATTATTATATTTCCTTAATCATGATAAATGTTTATTATTCATACTAGAATTGTATTGACCGGAAAATTAAATACATGTGTGGATACATAAACAAATACCGTGTCCCTAGTGAGCCTCTACTAGACTAGCTCGTTGATCAAAAGATGGTTAAGGTTTCCTAACCATAGACATGTGTTGTCACTTGATAACAGGATCACATCATTAGGAGAATGATGTGATGGACAAGACTCATCTGTTAGCATAGCATATGATCGTTCAGTTTTTTATACTGCTTTCTTAATGTCAAATACATATTCCTTCGACCCTGAGATCATACAACTCCCGGATACCAGAGGAATACCTTGTGTTCTATCAAACGTCACTTCGTAACTAGGTGATCATAAAGGTGCTCTACAGGTATCTCCGAAGGTGTCTGTTGAGTTAGCGTGAATCGAGATTGGGATTTGTCACTCCGTATGATGGAGAGGTATCTCTGGGCATCACAAGAAGCTTGGAAGCAAAGTGACTAAGGAGTTAGTTACAAGATGATGTATTACGGAATGAGTGAAGAGACTTGCCGGTAACGAGATTGAACTAGGTATGGAGATACCGACGATCGAATCTCGGGAAAGTAACATACCGACGGACAAAGGGAACTACGTATGCTGTCATGAAGGTTCGACCGATAAAGATCTTCATAGAATATGTAGCAACCAATATGGGCATCCAGGTCCCGCTATTGGTCATTGACCGGAGAATGGTCTCAGTCATGTCTACATCATTCTCGAACCCGTAGGGTCTGCACACTTAACATTCGTTGACGATATAGTACTATATGAGTTATGTATGTTGGTGACCAAATGTTGTTCGGAGTCCCGGATACGATCACGGACATGACGAGCAGCTCCGAAATGGTCCGAAGGTAAAGATTGATACACAAGATGATAGTATTTGGTCTCCGAAATATTTTCAAAAAGCTCTGAATATTTATCGGATCACCGGGAGGGGTTTCGGGTGGCCACGGGGAGTTATTGGGCTTATTGGGCCAACAAGGGAAGCATACCAACCCACAAGGGGCTGCTGCGCCCCACCTCTAGGCCGCCGGCCCTTATGGAAGGAAAGGAGGAGGGCTGGCCCCTCCTGCCTTCTCCTCCACGCGCAATAAAAGGAAGGGGGGCGCCTAGGGCAGGCGCCCTAGGGCTGCCTCCCCTCCCCTCAACCTATATATATGAGAGGAGGGGAGGGGGCAATACACACCACAATTCCCATGCCGTGTGCGGCGCCCCCTCACCCTCAAGTTCATTTTCCACTCTAAACCGTTGTGCTTGGCAAAGCCCTGCGGAATAGTTTCACCACCACCGTGACCACACCGTCGTGCTGTCAGAACTCATCTACTACTTCGCTTCTCTTGCTAGATCAAGAAGGCGAGGACGTCATCGAGCTAAACGTGTGCTGAACACGGAGGTGCCGTACATTCGGTACTTGATCGGGACGGATCATGAAGGTGTACGACTACATGAACCGTGTTGATAAACGCTTCCGCTTAGTGATCTACAAGGGTATGTAGATGCTCTCCCCCCCTCGTAGCTATGCATCTTCATGGATAGATCTTGCGTGTGCGTGGAATTTTTTTTGTTTTCCATGCAACGTTTCCCAATAGTGGCATTAGAGCCAGGTCTATGCGTAGATGATATGCACGACTAGAACACAAAGGAGTTGTGGGCGGTGATGTTCATATTGCTTCCCATCAATGTCTTATTTTGATTCGGCGGTATTGTGGGATGAAGCGGCTCGGACCAACCTTACATGTCCACGCACATGAGAACAGTTCCACCGACTGACATGCAACTTGTTTTGCATAAAGGTGGTTGGCGGGTGTCTATTTCTCCCACTTTAGTTGAATCGGATTTGACAACGGCGGTCCTTGTAGAAGGTTAAATAGTAACTTCATAATTACCGTTGTGGTTATGCATAGGTAAGAACGTTTCTTGCTAGTTGCCCGTAGCATCCACGTAAAACTTGCAACAACAAAGTATAGGACGTCTAACTTGTTTTTGCAGGGCATGTTGTGATGTGATATGGTAAAGATGTGATGTGATATATGTTGATGTATGAGATGATCATGTATTGTAATAAGTTCACGACTTGCATGTCGATGAGTACGACAACCGGCAGGAGCCTTAGAGTTGTCTTTAATTATTGTATGACCTGCGTGTCAATCTCTAAGCGCCATGTAATTGCTTTACTTTATCGCTATGCGTTAGCAATAGTTGTAGAAGCAATAGTTGGCAAGACAACCCCGACACAATGATGGAGATCAAGGTGTCGTGCCGGTGACGATGGAGATCATGACATTGCTTTGGAGATGGAGATCAAAAGCACAAGATGATGATGGTCATATCATGTCACATATTTTTTTTGCATGTGATGTTTATCCTTTATGCATCTTATTTTGCTTAGAATGGCGGTAGCATTATAAGATGATCCCTTCACTTAATTTCAAGATAAAAGTGTTCTCCCCGAGTATACACCGTTGCTAAAGTTCGTCGTTTCTAAGCACCTCGTGATGATCGGGTGTGATAGATTCTACGTTCACATAGAACGGGTGTAAGCCAGTTTTACACATGCAGAATACTTGGGTTAAACTTGACGAGCCTAGCATGTACAGACATGGTCTCGGAACACTAGAGACCGAAAGGTCGAACGTGAGTCACATAGTAGATATGATCAACATGGAGATGTTCGCCATTAAAGACTACCCCATCTCACGTGATGATCGGACATGGGTTAGTTGATTTGGATCATGTATCACTTAGACAACTTGAGGGATGTTGATTTAAGTGGGAGTTCATTAGTAATTTGATTATTGAACTAAAATTTATCATGAACTTAGTCCTAATAGTTTTTGCAAATCTATGTTGTAGATCAATGGCCCATGCTACCGTTCCCTTGAATTTTAAAGCTAAGTTGAAAGATGATGGTGGCAACTACACGGAATGGGTCCGTAACTTGAGGATTATCCTCATTGCTGCACAGAAGAATTATGTCCTTGATGCACCGCTAGGTGACAGACTTGCTGCAGGAGCTGATGCAGACGTTATGAACGCCTGGCATGCTTGATCTGATGACTACTCGATAGTTCAGTGTGCCATGTTTTCCGGCTTGGAACTGGGACTTCAAATGCATTTTGAACGCCACGGAGCATTTGAAATGTTCCAAGAGCTTAAGTTGATATTTTAGGCAAATGCCCGTGTTGAGAGATATGAAGTCTCTAATAAGTTCTTTAGGTGTATGATGGAGGAGAACACTTCTGTCAATGAACACATACTCAGAATGTCTGGGTACCACAACCACTTGACTCAGTTGGGAATTGATCTTCCAGCAGAGAGTGTTATTGATAGAGTTCTTCAGTCACTGCCACCAAGCTACAAAGGCTTAGTGATGAACTATAATATGCAAGGTATGGAGAAAACAATTCCCGAGCTCTTAGCGATGCTTAAGTCCGCGGAGGTAGAAATCAAGAAAGAGCATCAAGTGTTGATGTAACACCCCAAAAATTTAATCATGTTTTTACTAAATAAAATTTGGCCAGAAATAAATTTTTTTGATTTATAAGTAAGTCTTTTATTATTTCCAGAGTATTTTCTGTTTCTGTTTATCAATATTCTTCCCTCCATATAGAAATTTTTGAAAATAATATTATGGATTTGGTAATTTTCTTAAAAGTTTTCAATTATAGTTTAATAACAGTAATCATTATTTTTATAATAAAATTCGCCTGTAAATAATTCTTTTAATAGCATTATCCTTCTTAAAATTGCTTCTGTTGCACTACAACCATTTAAAATAATTCTTTTTAATTCCACAAAAAATTTATGGGAGGTCATGTGATGCCTATATATCACTTTTATGCAAAAACCCATCTTGGTCTTTTGAAAATTTTGAGTGAAACAAGCTCTTTTCAATTCTGGTCCAGATTCAGTTTTGCACTACAATCCTAGTATTTCTTGCTCCAAAAATTCTAAAAATTTTCCATGCTCTAGTACTTCCTAAAAGATCCTCAAGACCAAAAATTTGGCTCCATTGGAATCTTTTTAGTTCACCAAATATTCCCCTACATTTTCTGTCCAGAATTGGAATTCCTCCAAACTTGCACTAGCAAGTTTTGCATTCTGCCAAAAAAATCATACCACCATCTCTATCATCTAAAGAGGCGCTACCCTGCCAAGTATATCTTCCAACAAAACCATCTAGATAGCTCTAGCATTTTGTCAAACACGTTGTGCGCATGGCAGAAATTGGCAACTCTTTTGAACTACATTATGATCTTGCTCATTTAGCCCAAATATCACGTCCACCATCTCTAGCACTTTCAGGAGCATCCCTCTACCAAAACTCAGCTCACTTAGAACACCCTAGACCCATCTGGCAATTCTTCGAGCATGTTTCGTGCGTGGCCAGAGCGTGCCCGGAGCACGTGTTTTGCACGCATCAGCACCGAGCTCCTACCGCCGCTCTGTTGGCCTCCCCCTATCATCCTTATCCCCCTCTGGATCAGCCCAACCGCCCAGGAGCTCGCCGACACCTCCCCTCGTCCTCTAGCGCCGTCCACGCTGGTCAGTGCCAACCAGAGCCACCGCCCGGCGTTGCCGTCTCTGCCACGTCGCTGCCAGGACGCGTGGCTCGCCTCCTCGCCCGCCAGCGTGCCCCTGGAGTAACTCCGGGCAGCCAGCGCTCCACCGACCACTGCCGACCATGCCCCTGGCCTCACCTACCTCGATAACCGACCACGGCAAGCCATCAATAGCCACCGCCATCTTCGGTCGGATAAGCCCGAGAGGAACCGACCTCCTCCATGGCTATGTAAAGCCTCCCGAGCTCCTCTAGTCACGGCACCACTCCTCCCCTCCCCTACAAGCCACCAGGAGCAACCAGACGACCGGTAGTGGCCGCCTTCCCCGTCTCCGACCACCATGGCCACCGCCTCTTCCCCGATGATTCCCACCTCTCCAGTGCCTCCACCTCCCTATTTTCTACACCAATAGTCTCCTGAAGCACCCGCAGACTCGTCCCCATCGTCAATTTTGCTGGGGGTGGCCCGTGGGCGAAACGCCCAAACTGGCTCCGCCGGAGCTCCTTCGAGGAGCTCGCCGCCGACGAGCTGGTGCTTTTCGAGGGACGTGGCACACACCGGAGGGACCGCACGATCCTCCTGAACTCGATGGTGAGCTCAGCTCCCCGAACGGCGCACCCAATCGCCGACGAGCCTCGCCGGAGATGCCGCCTCTGCTCGGACAGAGAGCAGACGCACGCGGGTTGGTCAAACCTGACCAGTGGGCCAGGCGGGCCCACTGTCAGTGACCCAACGCCGCTGACCCGTCCGTAAGTGGACACGGGTTCCACAGAGACCGTCTTCGCGCTGGGGAAGGCGTACTCGTCGAATACGCTTTCGATGTCGATCCCCTCCTGCGCAGCCGAGTGACTGGGCTCGGCTCAGCTGCACCACATGGCTAAGTATCGCTCAGGGCGCACCTCTGCCCTTTTCCCTTTTCTTTTTCAGTAGGTTTTCAAACAATTCCACAGACACCATTTCTAAACCAAATTTGATGATCCAAATCTCTACAATCTTATAAAATCATGCTCTATTTATATGGGTTATGTGAACATTTTTCCTAAGCCTTGTTCCTTCTGTATTTATTAAATAGTCCTTTTTTTCAATTATTTCAGCTTAGAAATTCCATAGTAAAATCATATTAACTCCAAATAATTTGATTCTTTTTCTGGTATTTCTTATATTTCATCTAGTTTATTTGAGTATTTATTTCAAAAATATTTGAAATAATTTTTTGGCACTGTTTTTGCTTTATGTGGTAAATTAAATATTTTTTAGAATAGGAAATGGAGGGAAGATAAATACTTCAAACTTTTGGAGTGCACCCAATATATCTGCATGCTCAAGGCAAGCATCTTGAACACTTGATATGGTGGATTGCATAGTTAATATTTGCACCATGATTATGTTGAGTTGATATAAAGTTGGCATATTGATAGTTATGCATGCATGACCCCATGAAATATTTTACCTTCATTTAGGCTTGAAGTAAGAGTAAGCATGGCTATTTTTCTTATGTCACATATGCCTGTGCCGGTCCGGACTAAACTGCAGGAAAGAATCAGTCACGAGTAAAGTGACTGTGAGACTGAAATTTCTCGTGGTGACGAGAATGATCAGTAAGGGCATGTCGGGACATGCCGGGTGGTTATGCTGTTGGGTATCACCAAGGAATATATTGTGCTAACCACTGCAGGAAAACTTGAACCTCATGAGTCGACCATAGATCGAGTCTTGTTCCGATAACCCCCATACTTGTTTCGTGCTGCCACTTGTCCCTGCCACAGGTAGGGTATGGTTCAGTAAGTTGATAACCCCTTTTCATGCACACACCGTACAGAGGGCCACGATGAGGGTTTCCAAAGGCCTTGGACTAAATCCTGTCATCGGGTCAGGGGGCATGGGTGTTACCGGCTGTAGCCGAGAGGGAGTGTCCCCTTGGAATCCGCGTGTATTAATAGTGATCCCCTGCTACTCGAGATTGTTGTCTCCCCGACTTGGAGTTTTTTCTGAAACGATGCTTTGGGTGATTCCTGGCATCCGGACGGCTAATCTGGTGCGTGCTGGTTAGGTGTGTTTTCAACCCAAAGACCGTAATGGGAATTAGTCAGTGTCATGGTACTGACTAAAGAAATCCTTTACTTGTGGTTAAAGAGTACACCCTCTACAGAGTTTAAACCTATTCGAATAGCCGTGTCCATGGTTAAGGGCTACAATCTGGGTTGGTCAAGTGTCGGTCTTAGAGTCGGTCTCTGGAGGAAATAATTAAATTGTGCCTAAATTGTTTTTGCTGAATATTTATTGTCACCCTGATGCTATCATGAATATTTTGCTATACTTGTTAATATTACCGTGGTTATACATATTATTGTGAACTAACCCGTTTCTCTTATTTTATATTCCTGAGTGTCTCAGGGGCTGGCTAGACTACCCCGGGCACTCAAATTTTATTTTCAAGACCACTTCGTGGCGTCTCTCGAGTTAACAGGTGGTTTATTCCGCCACTACTCTTGTGGACACCCGATTGGCATTTCTCTTCAAGTCTGACCATGGCGTCACTTGACACCCGACTGGCATTTCCTTTCAAGACCTCTCGTGGCGTCGCCTAAGTTCTCGGATGGTCCTGTCTCGTCCGATTTCTCATTTAGACACCCGTTTGGCATTTCTCTTCAAGACCTACCGTGGTGTCATTTTAGACATTCGACCGGCATTTCCTTTATTTTATTTTCCTTTAACTTTCCTTGTTTATCAATAATATTTTTATATATCCAGTTATTTGCACATGCTAATATGTTATCATGACATGATTTAATTCCTGACAGCATGCCCTTAAGTCCATCACGAACATACGCATATAATTTTTAATTCAACTTGATCACATAATATCTGCTGCATTCGGTATATCATCTGTTCATGATGTTTGCGAGTACATTCAAACATACTCACAGGCTTGTCCCTGGCTATTTACTTGGCCAGGTTAGGATTTCTTCGAGGGTACCACCGCAATGTCCGTGCGGAGCCTAGGATTAGCGGCTACACAGATAGGAGTTATCCTTGTCAGCTGTTCCTGTGGGAATGGAGCCCCATCGACGTTGGAGAACCTCGAGTCATTTCCGTCATCCACCACCGGAATCACTATTGTATCATTAGACCTTTATGGTCTTGTATCCAATTCTTGTAATAGCTTGGTAATCTGTAATAAGGACGTGTCCACCAGTAACAGTAATCCTGGGCTGGTGGTAACATGAGGGGTTAAATTTCTTGGATATGTTGTGTCCCCAAAATCCGGCCACGGTAGTTGATGGTTAACAAAACCACCAGTTTTAAGAAAAACGGCAAGGGAATGAAAGGGAACTTCAAGAAGAATGGCAAGCAAGTTGTCGCTCCCGTGAAGAAGCCCAAAGCTGGACCCATGCCTGAAACTGAGTATTTCTACTACAAGGGAAATGGTCACTGGAAGCGGAACTGCCCCAAATACTTGGCAGATAAGAAGGATGGCAAAGTGAACAAAGGTATATTTGATATACATGTTATTGATGTGTTCCTTACTAATGCTCGTAGTAGTGCCTGGGTATTTGAGACTGGTTCGGTTGCTCATATTTGTAACTCAAAACAGGAGCTGCTGAATAAACGAAGATTGGCTAAGGACGAGGTGACGATGCGCGTCGAAAAAGGTTCCAAGGTTGATGTGATCGCCGTCGGCACGCTACCTCTACATCTTCCTTCGGGATTAGTTTTAGACCTCAATAATTGTTGTTTGGTGCCAGCATTGAGCATGAACATTATATCTGGATCTTTTTTATTGTGAGACAGTTATTCATTTAAGTCAGAGAATAATGGTTGTTCTATTTATATGAGTAACATCTTTTATGGTCATGCACATTTAGTGAATGGTCTATTCTTGTTGAATCTTGATCATAGTGATACACATATTCATAATATTGATTTCAAAATATGCAAAATTGATAATGACAATGCAACATATTTGTGGTACTGCCGTTTAGGTCATATTGGTGTAAAGCGCATGAAGAAACTCCATGCGGATGGGCTTTTGGAATCACTTGATTATGAATTATTTGATACTTGCGAACCATGCCTCATGGGCAAGATGACTAAAACTCCGTTCTCTGGAACAATGGATCAAGCTAATGACTTATTGGAAATAATACATACTGATGTATGCGGTCCGATGAGTGTTGAACCACGCGGCGGGTATCGTTATTTTCTGAGCTTCACAAATGATTTGAATAGGTATGGGTATATCTACTTAATGAAACACAAGTCTGAAACATTTGAAAAGTTCAAAGAATTTCAGAATGAAGTAGAGAATCATCGTAACAAGGAAATAAAATTTCTACGATCTGATCGCAGAGGTGAATAATTGAGCTACGAGTTTGGCCTTCATTTAAAACAATGTGGAAGTGTTTCACAACTCATGCCACCTGGAACACCATAGCATAATGGTGTGTCCGAACATCGTAACCGTACTTTATTAGATATGGTGCGTTCTATGATGTCTCTTACCAATTTGCCTTTATCATTTTGGGGTTATGCATTAGAGACAGCTGCATTCTCGTTAAATAGGGCACCATCTAAATCTGTTGAGACGACACCATATGAAGTATCGTTTGGCAAGAAACCTAAATTGTCGTTTCTTAAAGTTCGGGGATGTGACGCTTATGGCAAACGGCTTCAGCCTGCTAAGCTCGAACCCCAAGCGAAGAAGTGCGTCTTCATAGGATACCCTAAAGAAACAATTGGGTATACCTTCTACCACAGATCCGAAGGCAAGATCTTTGTTGCTAAGAATGGGTCATTTCTAGAGAAGTTTCTCTCGAAAGAAGTGAGTGGGAGGAAAGTAGAACTTGATGAGGTAGTTGTACCTTCTCTCGAATTGGAAAGTAGCACATCAGAGAAAACCTTTCCCGTCATGCCTACACCAGCTAGAGAAGAAGCTAATGATGATGATCATGAAACTTCGGATCAAGTTACTACTAAACCTTGTAGGTCGACCAGAACGCGTACCACACCAGAGTGGTACGGTAATCCTGTCATGGAAGTCATGTTGTTAGACAACGACGAACCTACAAACTATGAAGAAGCTATGATTAGCCCAGATTCTGACAAATGGCTTAAGGCCATGAAATCTGAGATAGGGTCCATGTATGAGAACAAAGTGTGGACTTTGGTGGACTTGCCCGATGATCGGCAAGCCATTGAGAATAAATGTATCTTCAAGAGGAAGACATACGTTGATGGTAATATCACTGTCTAGAAAGATCGACTTGTTGCAAAAGGTTTTCGACAAGTTCAAGGGGTTGACTATGATGAGAATTTCTCACCCGTAGCGATGCTTAAGTCTGTCATAATCATGTTAGCAATTGCCGCATTTTATGATTATGAAATCTGGCAAATGGACGTAAAAAATGCATTCCTTAACGGGTTTCTTAAAGAAGAGTTGTATATGATGCAACCATAAGGTTTTGTCGATCCTAAGGGTGCTAACAAAGTGTGCAAGCTCCAGTGATCCATCTATGGACTGGTGCAAGCATCTCGGAGTTGGAATATACACTTTGATGAGGTAATCAAAGCATTTGGTTTTATAAAGACTTATGGTGAAGCCTGTATTTACAAGAACATGAGTGGGAGCTCTGTAGCATTTCTGATATTATATGTGGATGACATATTGCTGATTGGAAATGATATAGAATTTCTGGATAGCATAAAAGGATACTTGAATAAGAAATTTTCAATGAAATACCTCGGTGAAGCTGCTTACATATTGGGCATCCAGATCTATAGGGATAGATCGAGACACTTAATAGGACTTTCACAAAGCACATACCTTGACAAAGTTTTGAAGAAGTTCAAAATTTGATCTGTCAAAGAAAGGGTTCTTGCCTGTATTGCAAGGTGTGAAGTTGAGTAAGACTCAAAGCCCAACCACGGCACAAGAAAGACAAAAGGATGAAAGTCATTCCCTATGCCTCAGCCATCGGCTCTATAATGTATGCCTTGCATTGTACCAGATCTGATGTGAGCCTTGCCATGAGTATGGCAAGGGGGTACAATAGTGACCCAGGAGTGGATTGATACATCTCCAGTGTATCTATAATTTTTTATTGTTCCATGTTGTTATATTATCATTCTTGGATGTTTTACAATCATTTTATAGCAACTTTATATCATTTTCTGGGACTAACCTATTGACATAGTGCCCAATGCCAGTTGCTATTTTTTGCTTGTTTTTTACTTCGCAGAATATCAGTACCAAACGGAGTCCAAATGAAACAAAACTTTTTGGAGATTTTTTTGCACCAGAAGGCACCTTGGGGGCCAAGAAAGCACCGGAGAAGATTCCCGTGGGGAACACAAGACACCTGGGCGCGCCCAGGTGGGTTGTGGCCCCCACGGAGGTCCCCTGCACCCCCTCTTCTCCCTATAAATTCCCAAATATTCTAGAAACCCTAGGGGATTCGACGAAACGCAATTCCAGCCACCGCAAGTTCCAATCTACACCATCACGGAGGAGTTCATCATCCTCATTGGTGCCTCTCCGATGTTGCGTGAGTAGTCCACCATAGATCTAAGGGTCCGTAGGCAGTAGCTAGATGACTTCTTCTCTCTTTTTGCTTCTTAATACAATGGTCTCTTGGAGATCTATTTGATGTAAGTCTTTTTGCGTGTGTTTGTTGGGATCCGATGAACTTTGAGTTTATGATCAGATCTATATCCATGAATATTATTTGAGTTTTCTTTGATCTCTTATATGCATGATTATTGATAGCCTCATATTTATTCTTTGAATCTTTGGTTTAGTTAGCCCAACTAGATTGACTTTTCTTGCCATGGGAAGAGGTGCTTTGTGATGGGTTCGATCTTGCGGTGGCCTCTCCCAGTGACAGAAGGGGTAGCGAGGCACGCATGTATCCTTGCTATTAAGGATAACAAGATGGGGTCTATTCCTACATGAATAGATCTGTCTACATCATTTCATCGTTCTTATTGCATTACTCTGTTTCTCCATGAACTTAATACACTAGATGCATGCTGGATAGCGGTCGACATGTGGAGTAATAGTAGTAGATGCAGGCAGGATTTGGTCTACTAATCTTGGACGTGCTTCCTATATATTGATCATTGCCTTGTATATCATCATAATTATTCGATCTTCTATCAATTGCCCAACAGTAATTTGTTTACCCACCGTATGCTATTTTCTCGAGAGAAGACACTAGTGAAATCTATGGCCCCCGGGTCTATCTTTTATCATATTGCTTTCCGGTCTATTTTTCATTGCATTTGTTTTCAGATCTATTATTCCAAAACCCCAAAAATACTTTGCTGCACTTTTTATTTGCATCTTTTATTTCATGTTTTATTCGGATCTATTTATCCAAACACATACAAAATAACCTATCTTTTTACCGAGGAGGGATTGACAACCCCTCTTATGTGTTGGGTTGCGAGGATTTTTTCTTTGTGTGCAGCTACCGTTTACATAGTGTTGCTTGGTTCTCCTACTGGATTGATACCTTGGTTTCCTAACTGAGGTAAATACCTACCGTAATTGTACTGCATCATCCCTTCCTCTTTGGGGAAATACCGACGCAATTTCAAGCCGCATCAAAAGGAATTTCTAGTGCCGTTGCCGGGGAGATATCATCAACATCTATCAGGTTCCTAAACACAAATCTCATCTCCTTGCAATTTACATTATTTGCCATTTGCCTCTCATTAACTCCCCCACTTCACAAAAATTTGCCTTTTTATTCGCCTTCTTTTTGTTTGCCTTTTTCTTGTTTGATCTTTTGTTTGCTTGTGTTGCCATGTGCCTTCTACATGCTTGTATCTTCGCTTGCTAAAAATCTATTGATATGGATCCCCATCCACTTGATAATCTTTTCAAAAGATCCAATCATGATGAACCAATTGCTAGTGAGTTAAGTGCACTAGATTATCTTTATGAAGTTTTGCTTGAGATTAGTGAATTTGAAAATTGTGATGAAGATATTTAAGAAGTGATTCATGATAGCTCCTTAAATGAAAAGCATGATTGCAATGATTTTACTATAAATTCTATGAATGTCAATTGTGCTAATAATATGCAAAACCCCAAGCTTGGGGATGCTAATTTTGCTATGTCCACTACTTATTGCAATGATCATGATTGGGGTGATTCTTCTTATGATCTTGAAAATTTATTTAAACCTCATGATGAATATGATATTGATAATAATGCTTGCAATAATATTGAAAGTGGGTTTGGAATAGCGTCAACTTTAAGTAAAAATAATCCCACACATTTGGAGAGTGTTCAATCTTATGAAATTTTTGATAAAAGTGGGCTTGGAGAGGTCATGACGTTATTTGATGATAATCCCACTATTTTGGAAGAGTGTCAACTTTGCATGCATGTGGAGCATGCAATTTTTTTTTATGTGATAGCTATATTATGGAATTTGATTATGATCCTACATGTAATTATAATGAGAGGAAAATATGGTTGTAGAGATTTTCATGTTACTAAATTACCTCTCGATATGTTGAGATTGCTATTGTTTCTCTCTTCTCCCTTGCATATGCTAGTTTTTGCTTGTCTTGATAAACATTTTCCTTATAAAATGCCTATGCATAGGAAATATGTTAGACTTAAACTTGTTTTTCACATGTTTTATGATGCTCTCTTTGTGTTTCAATTATTATCTTTCATGTGAGCATCATCGAAATATTATGCCTAGCTAGGAGCATAAAATGATATAGCGCCTGTTTGTAGGCAACCCAATGAATAAAATTCATGTTTGTCTTTTTCTTTCAGTTCTTGAGTGTTTGCACAATTATGCTACCATTATGATTGTGTTTATTATATTTTAATTAGTGTTTGTGTCAAGTAAAGCCTTCGGGATAGCTTTGGGTGATAGTTGATTTGATCTTTGTAACACCCCAAAAATTCAACCATGATTTTATTAAATAAAATTTGGCCAGAATTAAAATTTTGATTTTGGCTAGGTCTTTTATTAATTTTAGAACCACCATTTTCTGTTTTTCAAAATTCTTTCCTCCATATAGAAATTTTGGAAATAATATTGTGGCTTTGGTAGTTTTCTCAAACCATTTCAATTATAATTTAATAACAGTAAGAATTAATTTCATAATAAAATTTTGCTCCAAAACAATTCTTTTAAAGGCATTTTCAATTCATTAAATGCTTCTGTTGCACTACAACCATTTCAAATAATTCTTTTGAATTTCCACAAAAATTATGAGAGGTCATGTGATGCCTATATATCACTTTTATGCAGAAACCTAACTATGTCTTTTGAAAATTTTGAGTAAACCATCCTCTTTTCAATTCTGCCCATTTCTTGAGTTTGAACTACAACCCAATTTTCTGTTGCCTCAAAAATTCTGAAATTTTTCCCACTCATAGTCCTTCCAACCAAAACATTAAGTCCATGAGATCAGCTCCAATTTCCTCTTTTTATTTCACCAAATATTCCCCAACAGTTTCTGTCCAGAACTGAAATTCTTCTAAACTTGCACTAACAAGTTTTCACTTTCCACAAAACAACTCCACCATCCTCACTGCCATCTAGGGAGACACCACACTGCCAATTTTCACTTCCAACCAAATCATCTAGTTAGCCCTGGCATTCTATGAAACAGGTGATGTGCATGGCAGAATTTTGCAAGCTCACAAACTTGTATTAGGCACTTGCTTAACCTGCTAAAACAAGATGTCCACCACCCTCACCAGACCATGAGCCACCACCCTGATAAGTTGTATTTGCAACAAACCCCAGTAGAGCCCTTGGCATCACTACAAGAAATATGTCAACTTGTGACCTTCTCTCAGTGACCCCGGCTGAATTGGTCGTAAATCCATGGCCATTTCGCTTGGAAGGGCTCAAACCCTGAAATTGCCTTACACCAAATGGTCATAAAGCAGATAAGAGTGGTCAACGACCTTATTTCTACCTGATTACGACCAATATAAATGGTCATGAGGTTGTGAACGTGGATGCATTGGTACTTAAGGTGTCGCTCAAGGTGGGCTTGGACCTCGGTGGAACGAGGCCACCTTCTTTTTTTTTAAATCTATGTGCCATGTAAGCCTCGGCCCATCCAGGAAGAAATGTGGGATGCCCTCATATTACTCAAAAAAAAAACATATATTCGGCCCAACAAAAATGGGAAAATAACAAGTTTTTCATGTATTTAAATTTTTCTAACCAATATCAACAATGTTTTATATGTATACAAAAATGTACAATGTGTAAAAACAAATATAGACATCAAAATGTAAGTATAAAAAGATGTTTTTTTGTTGGGAATATATGAAAATATGTTAATCGCTAATGACTTATTGGAAATAATACATACTGATGTATGCGGTCCGATGGGTGTTGAACCACGCGGCGGGTATCGTTATTTTCTGAGCTTCACAAATGATTTGAATAGGTATGGGTATATCTACTTAATGAAACACAAGTCGAAACATTTGAAAAGTTCAAAGAATTTCAGAATGAAGTGAGAGAATCATCGTAACAAGGAAATTAAATTTCTACGATCTGATCGCAGAGGTGAATAATTGAGCTACGAGTTTGGCCTTCATTTTTAAACAATGTGGAAGTGTTTCAAACTCATGCCACTGGAACACCATAGCATAATGGTGGGTGTCCGAACATCGTAAAACCGTACTTTATTAGATATGGTGCGTTCTATGATGTTTCTACCAATTTGCCTTTATCATTTTGGGGTGTTATGCATTAGAGACAGCTGCATTCTCGTTAAATAGGGCACCATCTAAATCTGTTGAGACGACACCATTGAAGTATCGTTTGGCAAGAAACCTAAATTGTCGTTTCTTAAAGTTCGGGGATGTGACGCTTATGGCAAACGGCTTAGCCTGCTAAGCTCGAACCCAAGCGAAGAAGTGCGTCTTCATAGGATACCCTAAAGAAACAATTGGGTATACCTTCTACCACAGATCGAAGGCAAGATCTTTGTTGCTAAGAATGGGTCATTTCTAGAGAAGTTTCTCTCGAAAGAAGTGAGTGGGAGGAAAGTAGAACTTGATGAGGTAGTAGTTGTACCTTCTCTCGAATTGGAAAGTAGCACATCAGAGAAAACCTTTCCCGTCTGCCTACACCAGCTAGAGAAGAAGCTAATGATGATGATCAATGAAACTTCGGTCAAGTTACTACTAAACCTTGTAGGTCGACCAGAACGCGTACCACACCAGAGTGGTACGGTAATCCTGTCATGGAAGTCATGTTGTGTATGACAACGAAGAACCTACAAACTATGAAGAAGCTATGATTAGCCCAGATTCTGACAAATGGCTTAAGGCCATGAAATCTGAGATAGGGTCATGTATGAGAACAAAGTGTGGACTTTGGTGGACTTGCCCGATGATCGGCAAGCCATTGAGAATAAATGTATCTTCAAGAGGAAGACATACGTTGATGGTAATATCACTGTCTAGAAAGATCGACTTGTTGCAAAAGGTTTTCGACAAGTTCAAGGGGTTGACTATGATGAGAATTTCTCACCCGTAGGATGCTTAAGTGTCATAATCATGTTAGCAATTGCCGCATTTTATGATTATGAAATCTGGCAAATGGACGAAAAAATGCATTCTTAAAGGGTTTCTTAAAGAAGAGTTGTATATGATAACCATAAGGTTTTGTCGATCCTAAGGGTGCTAACAAAGTGTGCAAGCTCCAGTGATCCATCTATGGACTGGTGCAAGCATCTCGGAGTTGGAATATACACTTTGATGAGGTAATCAAAGCATTTGTGTTTTATAAAGACTTATGGTGAAGCCTGTATTTACAAGAACATGAGTGGGAGCTCTGTAGCATTTCTGATATTATATGTGGATGACTATTGCTGATTGAAATGATATAGAATTTCTGGATAGCATAAAAGGATACTTGAATAAGAAATTTTCAATGAAATACCTCGGTGAAGCTGCTACATATTGGGCATCCAGATCTATAGGGATAGATCGAGACACTTAATAGGACTTTCACAAAGCACATACCTTGACAAAGTTTTGAAGAAGTTCAAAAATTTGATCTGTCAAGAAAGGGTTCTTGCCTGTATTGCAAGGTGTGAAGTTGAGTAAGACTCAAAGCCCAACCACGGCACAAGAAAGACAAAAGGATGAAAGTCATTCCCTATGCCTCAGCCATCGGCTCATAATGTATGCCTTGCATTGTACCAGATCTGATTGTAGCCTTGCCATGAGTATGGCAAGGGGGTACAATAGTGACCCAGGAGTGGATTGATACATCTCCAGTGTATCTATAATTTTTTATGTTCCATGTTGTTATATTATCATCTTGGATGTTTACACATTTTTATAGCAACTTTATATCATTTTCTGGGACTAACCTATTGACATAGTGCCCAATGCCAGTTGCTTTTTTGCTTGTTTTTTACTTCAGAGCAATCAGTACCAAACGGAGTCCAAATGAAACAAAACTTTTTGGAGATTTTTTTGCACCAGAAGGCACCTTGGGGGCCAAGAAAGCACCGGAGAAGATTCCCGTGGGGAACACAAACACCTGGGCGCGCCCAGGTGTGGTTGTGGCCCCCACGGAGGTCCCCTGCACACCCTCTTCTCCCTATAAATTCCCAAATATTCTAGAAACCCTAGGGGATTCGACGAAACGCACATTCCAGCCACCGCAAGTTCCAATCTAACACCATCACGGAGGAGTTCATCATCCTCATTGGTGCTCGATGTTGGTGAGTAGTCCACCATAGATCTAAGGGTCCGTAGGCAGTAGCTAGATGACTTCTTCTCTCTTTTTGCTTCTTAATACAATGGCTCTTGGAGATCTATTTTGATGTAAGTCTTTTTGCGTGTGTTGTTGGGATCGATGAACTTTGAGTTTATGATCAGATCTATATCATGATATTATTTGAGTTTTCTTTGATCTCTTATATGCATGATTATTGATAGCCTCATATTTATTCTTTGAATCTTTGGTTTAGTTAGCCCAACTAGATTGACTTTTCTTGCCATGGGAAGAGGTGCTTTGTGATGGGTTCGATCTTGCGGGGGCCTCTCCCAGTGACAGAAGGGGGGAGCGAGGCACGCATGTATCCTTGCTATTAAGGATAACAAGATGGGGTCTATTCCTACATGAATAGATCTGTCTACATCATTTCATCGTTCTTATTGCATTACTCTGTTTCTCCATGAACTTAATACACTAGATGCATGCTGGATAGCGGTCGACATGTGGAGAGTATAGTAGTAGATGCAGGCAGGATTTGGTCTACTAATCTTGGACGTGCTTCCTATATATTGATCATTGCCTTGGATATCATCATAATTATTCGATCTTTATCAATTGCCCAACAGTATTTGTTTACCACCGTATGCTATTTCTCGAGAGAAGACATAGTGAAATCTATGGCCCCCGGGGGTCTATCTTTTATCATATTGCTTTCCGGTCTATTTTTCATTGCATTTGTTTTCAGATCTATTATTCCAAAACCCCAAAAATACTTTGCTGACTTTTTATTTGCATCTTTTATTTCATGTTTTATTCGGATCTATTTATCCAAACACATACAAAATAACCTATCTTTTTACCGAGGAGGGATTGACAACCCCTTTATGTGTTGGGTTGCGAGGATTTTTTCTTTGTGCAGCTACCGTTTACATAGTGTTGCTTGGTTCTTCCACTGGATTGATACCTTGGTTTCCTAACGAGGTAATAAACCTACCGTAATTGTACTGCATCATCCCTTCCTCTTTGGGGAAATACCGACGCAATTTCAAGCCGCATCAAAAGGAATTTCTAGTGCCGTTGCCGGGGGAGATATCATCAACATCTATCAGGTTCCTAAACACAAATCTCATCTCTTGCAATTTACAATTATTTGCCATTTGCCTCTCATTAACTCCCCCACTTCACAAAAATTTGCCTTTTTATTGCCTTCTTTTTGTTGCCTTTTCTTGTTGATTTTGTTTGCTTGTGTTGCCATGTGCCTTCTACATGCTTGTATCTTCGCCTGCTAAAAATCTATTGATATGGATCCCCATCCATTGATAATCTTTTCAAAAGTCCAATCCTGATGACCAATTGCTAGTGAGTTAAGTGCACTAGATTATCTTTATGAAGTTTTGCTTGAGTAGTGAATTTGAAAATTGTGATGAAGATATTTAAGAAGTGATTCATGAAGCTCCTTAAATGAAAAGCTGATTGCAATGATTTTACTATAAATTCTATGAATGTCAATTGTGCTAATATATGCAAAACCCCAAGCTTGGGGATGCTAATTTTGCTATGTCCACTACTTATTGCAATGATCATGATTGGGGTGATTCTTCTATGATCTTGAAAATTTATTTTAAACCTCATGATGAATATGATATTGATAATAATGCTTGCAATAATATTTAAAGTGGGTTGGAATAGCGTCAACTTTAAGTAAAAATATCCCACACATTTGGAGAGTGTTCAATCTTATGAAATTTTGATAAAAGTGGGCTTGGAGAGGTCTGACGTTATTTGATGATAATCCACATATTTTGGAAGAGTGTCAACTTTGCATGCATGTGGAGCATGCAATTTTTTTTATGTGATAGCTATAATGGAATTTGATTATGATCCTACATGTAATTATAATGAGAGGAAAATATGGTTGTAGAGTTTCATGTACTAAATTACCTCTCGATATGTTGAGATTGCTATTGTTTCTCTCTTCTCCCTTGCATATGGTAGTTTTGCTTGTCTTGAAAACATTTTCCTTATAAATGCCTATGCATAGGAAATATGTTAGACTTAAACTTGTTTTTCACATGTTTTATGATGCTCTCTTTGTGGTTCAATTATTATCTTTCCTAGTGAGCATCATCGAAATATTATGCCTAGCTAGGAGCATAAAATGATATAGCGCTGTTGTAGGCAACCCAATGAATAAAATTCATGTTGTCTTTTTCTTTCAGTTCTTGAGTGTTTGCACAATTATGCTACCATTATGATTGTGTTTATTATATTTAAGTGTTTGTGTCAAGTAAAGCCTTCGGGATAGCTTTGGGTGATAGTTGATTTGATCTTTGTAACACACCCAAAAATTCAACCATGATTTTATTAAATAAAATTTGGCCAGAATTAAAATTTTGATTTTGGCTAGGTCTTTTATTAATTTAGAACCACCATTTTCTTGTTTTCAAAATTCTTTCCCCCATATAGAAATTTTGGAAATAATATTGTGGCTTTGGTAGTTTCTCAAACCATTTCAATTATAATTTAAAACAGTAAGAATTAATTTCATAATAAAATTTTGCTCCAAAACAATTCTTTTAAAGGCATTTTCAATTCATTAATGCTTCTGTTGCACTACAACCATTTCAAATAATTCTTTGAATTCCACAAAAATTATGAGAGGTCATGTGATGCCTATATATCACTTTTATGCAGAAACCTAACTATGTCTTTTGAAAATTGAGTAAAACATCCTCTTTTAATTCTGCCCATTTCTTGAGTTTGAACTACAACCCAATTTTCGTGCCTCAAAAATTCTGAAATTTTTCCACTCATAGTCCTTCAACCAAAAACATTAAGTCCATGAGATCAGCTCCAATTCCTCTTTATTTCACCAAATATCCCCAACAGTTTCTGTCCAGAACTGAAATTCTTCTAAACTTGCATAAAAAGTTTTCACTTTCCACAAAACAACTCCACCATCCTCACTGCCATCTAGGGAGACACCACATGCCAATTTTCACTTCCAACCAAATCATCTAGTTAGCCCTGGCATTCTATGAAACAGGTGATGTGCATGGCAGAATTTTGCAAGCTCACAAATTGTATTAGGCACTGCTTAACCTGCTAAAACAAGATGTCCACCACCCTCACAGACCATGAGCCCACCACCCTGATAAGTTGTTATTGCAACAAACCCCAGTAGAGCCCTTGGCATACTACAAGAAATATGTCAAATTGTGACCTTCTCTCAGTGAACCCGGCTGAATTGGTGTAAATCCATGGCCATTTCGCTTGGAAGGGCTCAAACCCTGAAATTGCCTTACACCAAATGGTCATAAAGCAGATAAGAGTGGTCAACGACCTTATTTCTACCTGATTACGACCAATATAAATGGTCATGAGGTTGTGGAACGTGGATGCATTGGTACTTAAGGTGTCGCTCAAGGTGGGTTGGACCTCGGTGGAACGAGGCCACCTTCTTTTTTTTAAATATATGTGCCATGTAAGCCTCGGCCCATCCAGGAAGAAATGTGGGATGCCCTCATATTACTCAAAAAAAAAACATATATTCGGCCCAACAAAAATGGGAAAATAACAAGTTTTTCATGTATTTAAATTTTCTAACCAATATCAACAATGTTTTATAGTATACAAAAATGTACAAGTGTAAAAACAAATATAGACATCAAAATGTAAGTATAAAAAAGAGTTTTCTTGTTGGGAATATATGAAAATATGTTAATCATGTATTTGAAAAAAGTTAAACATATATAAACAATATGTACAATGTGTCTTAAAAAATGTAGACATGTGTTCAAAATATTAGACATCAAAATATTTATTAAAAATGTTAATGATGTAACTAAAAACCGTTTAATATCTATAAAAAATGTTTCTAGTGTACACAAATTTGTTCATAAAATGTGGTCTAATATTCTTGAAAAATGGAGAAGTTTTTTTACAAAAAATATTTGTTAGGTTCTTCATAAAAAAACTCATTTTGGTAACTCGAAAAATGCAAAATGAATATGCCGAAATTTGTCTTTTTCACGAGAGGTGGATCAAAAACTTTTTTACACCCAACCATTTGGTCAATTGTACATTAACTATGGCCTAGTATTTTAGAAATTTGATTTTGTCCAATTTTGCGACAAATATATGGTAGGTTCTTCAAAAAAAACCTCATTTTGGGCACTAAAAAAATGGAAAATTGATTTTTTCCAAAGAAAATAAAAACTCCCTAGGAAACATTGTTCGTCATTGCAAGATGCACCCTTGTGCACTATATGAGATCATTTGAACAAACTATGCCATGAATTTTTTATGCCCGTTTCAAAATGCGGTCAAAACGGCGGGCTTGACCGTTCCTAGCTAGTGGTTGAATCTTGGAAAACTTTTGATGTTTCTCTGATTAAATAGATACTTATGTACCTATAAATGATTTTTGGAAAAAATAAAGAGCAAACTATGAGGCAGCTGCAGTACAAATTTGACCCGTTCCTACTGAATCGGCAGAAATTTGTCTTTTTCACCAGAGGTGGATCAAGGCTTTGGACACCCAACCATTTGGTCAATTGTGAATTAAATATGGCCTAATATTTTAAAAAATTGATTTGGTCCAATTTTGCAACAAATATATGGTAGGTCCTTCACAAAAAAAACTCATTTCAAGCACTCAAAAAATGGAAAATGAAATTTCCGTGCAAAGAAAATGAAAAATCGCTTAGGCAACATTGTTTGGAATTCCAAGATGCACCCTTGTGCACAATATGAGATCATTTGAAAAAACTATGCCATGAATGTGGCCATAAGATTGATCATTTGGCTTGAAAGCCATGAATCTTCATGCATGATAGCTCATTTCTGAGAACACTTTTTTAAAATAATTGCCGTATTACAAGTTTATTATTTTTTCTGGCAACTTGGTCACATATAATGACACAGTGCGAAGGTTTTCCAATTTTTTGATTTTTTTTGAATTTTTTATGCCCGTTTCAAAATGCGGTCAAAATGGCGGGCTTGACTGTTCCTAGCTAGTGGTTGAATCTTGGAAAAATTTTGATGTTTCTATGATTAAATAGATACATATGTACCTATAAATGATTTTTGGAAAAAATAAAGAGCAAACTATGAGGCAGCTGCAGTTCAAATTTGACCCGCTTCCTACTAAATCGGCAGAAATTTGTCTTTTTCACCAGAGGTGGATCAAGGCTTTTGACACCCAACCATTTGATCAATTTTGCATTAAATATGGCCTAGTATTTTAGAAAATTGATTTGGTCCAATTTTGCAACAAATATATGGTAGGTCCTTCACAAAAAAAAACTCATTTCGGGCACTCAAAAAATGGAAAATGAAATTTCCGTGCAAAGAAAATGAAAACTCCCTTTGGCAACATTGTTTGGAATTCCAAGATGCACCCTTGTGCACAATATGAGATCATTTGAACAAACTATGCCATGAATGTGGCCATAAGATTGATCATTTGGCTTGAAAGCCATGAATCTTCACGCATGATAACTCATTTCTGAGAACACTTTTTCAAAATAATTGCCGTATTACAAGTTTATTATTTTTTCTGGTAACTTGGTCACATATAATGACACAATGCGAAGGTTTTCCAATTTTTTGATTTTTTTTGAATTTTTTATGCCCGTTTCAAAATGCGATCAAAACAGCGGGCTTGACCGTTCCTAGCTAGTGGTTGAATCTTGGAAAACTTTTGATGTTTCTCTGATTAAATAGATACTTATGTACCTATAAATGATTTTTTGGAAACAATAAAGAGCAAACTATGAGGCAGCTGCAGTTCAAATTTGACCCGCTTCCTACTGAATCGGCAGAAATTTGTCTTTTTCACCAGAGGTGGATCAAGGCTTTTGAAACCCAACCATTTGGTCAATTATGCATTAAATATGGCCTATTATTTTAGAAAATTGATTTGGTCCAATTTTGCTACAAATATATGGTAGGTCCTTCACAAAAAAACTCATTTCAGGCACAAAAAAAATGGAAAATGAAATTTCCGTGCAAGGAAAATGAAAACTCCCTTAGGCAACATTGTTTGGAATTCCAAGATGCACCCTTGTGCACAATATGAGATCTTTTGAACAAACTATGCCATGGATGTGGCCATAAGATTAATCATTTGACTTGAAAGCCATGAATCTTCACGCATGATAGCTCATTTCTAAGAACACTTTTTTAAAATAATTGCCGTATTACAAGTTTAATATTTTTTCTGGTAACTTGGTCACATATAATGACACAATGCGAAGGTTTTCCAATTTTTTGATTATTTTTTGAATTTTTATGCCCGTTTCAAATTTCGATCAAAACGGCGGGCTTGACCATTCCTAGCTAGTGGTTGAATCTTGGAAAACTTTTGATGTTTCTCTGATTAAATAGATACTTATGTACCTAGAAATTATTTTTGAAAAAAAATAAAAAGCAAACTATGAGGCAGCTGCAGTTCAAATTTGACCCGTTTCCTTCTGAATCGGCGGAAATTTGTCTTTTTCACCAGAGGTGGATCAAAACTCTTGACACCCAACCATTTGGTCAATTGTGCATTAAATATGGCCTAGTATTTTATAAAAATGATTTGGTTCAATTTTGCAACAAATATATGGTAGGTCCTTCACAAAAAACAAATTTTGGGCACTCGAAAAATGATTAAAAATAGATACAAAGATAAAAAATGCATACAAATTGGTGCTCATCCGTAAAATGTGGTCTAACTTGAGTGAAAATTTGTGTGATGCCCTTTTGCAAAATAGTTTTGATAGCTACTTCACAAAATCCCTCTATTTTTAGTACTTGGAAACTATTTTAGATCACTGATTTTCCGAACCAATCAAAACTCTTCCCACGGATCGATGACAAGGCGCCCATCCATCCATCCATCCATATCTCCATCCCACATCCATCCATCCATCTATCTACAGAAAAAAAGAAAAGAAAGAAAAAGAGGTACCCCCCCCCCCCCCGAGCCCAAACCCTAGATCAGATCCCCCCATCGCACCCTCCTCCTTCTCCAATCTCCCCGCCGCTGCCGCCACCTCCTCCCCGTACCCGCCCCCTCCCGATCCAGTCCTCTCCCACCCACCGCTGACCTCGCCGTCCTCCTCACCCACCGCCGCCGACCTCGTCCCTCCCTCCCCTCCCCGCATCTCCCGGCCACCTCTACACCCGAGGAGATCGAGCAAGCGCCCAAGCGCGCCCATCCTCGCAGCCTCCTCCCACGATTCCCCGCACCCAAGCGCCATGAGAGGAGCTCCTCCTGTGGTTTTGCACGCCGCCGCCGGCGACCACCAGCCACAGCTTGCCGGAGCCAGCAGATGAGTGCCACCCTTCTTCTCTGTTCTCTTCTTCCCGTGCTCTCTTTCTTCCTCCTTTTTCTCTCTCACACATCTCGATTTCTCTCTCTGTCTCAAACAGTGCACTTCGCCGCCATGGACGCTCGCGTCCCTGACCTTGTAGCGCGCCGCCCTGATGCCAAGTCCCTCCTCGCCGTTCCTGCGCCGCCGAGCCGAAGCCTCGCCCAAGTCCAAGGGCCGCCGCCGTTTGCCTCCTCGCCATGGCCTCCCCTGCTTCGTCTGCTTCGCGGACAAAGATCCTTCTCCGTCAACGTGTCCTCCCGCCGTCTTTGTTCGCTATCGGGCTCGATCGACTCCAGCAGCACCCCCACGGTGACGCTCCGCTCGGCACCCGAGGTATATCCCGGCTTCATCGATTTTAGATATCTGCTTGTTCCCGCGAGTTAAGATGGATCTAGCGCCGTACGCAGATGCAGAGGTCTTGCGTCTCTGTTGCTCGAGTTATCTATTGTCGTTCGAGTATATCTGCCTGCTTCCTTTTGACTGGGTTTATCGTGTATGCAGTAGTAGTCATGTCCACGCGTTCTTGTTTTGAGGCGACTCCATCCCGCTCGTGATAGCAATTTGTTTAAAACCGCAAGGCAGCTTTGCTTTCTGCAGTATCTCCTGCCTTGTTTTGTTCTGTGCAGTACGTCTTGGTTGGTCAAAAGCTACTAAAATGTTTGCTGTTCTGTCGACCGAGGCCTGAGGCAGAGCAAAGGCTTGCCGATTATGCTTACAACGCCAAGTTGCAATTAGCTGGGATGTGTAGCGTGGCTAGCTTGTGTTGATTGGTTTTGAGATATAATTGGAAACTGATTGTGTGTCAGTACTACAAACGTGATGATTTTTTTGAATAGCAAATGTGCTGATGGAAGTGTCCTTCCATACGTGATTCTGATTTGCACTTCTCGGTCAGAGGCATCTCCAGTACGTGACACACTTTGGATGTGCAAACGAATATGTGCGTGTTTCACATATTACGTGAGCAAATTTTGTTAGTTCTCGGCCATTATAATTAGGATCCACAACTTGTTTGCCACGCTTTGCTAGGCTGTTTGGGAACGTATGTCATAGATAGGCGTAGTTTTCTTGACTAAAACTGCACACTCTAGATATTATGTGCTGTGGCTATTGTTTTAGCCTGCTGGTATCTCTTTTCTTTTATGCATCTGCCACTACTATCCCTATTACTGCAACTTGGTTTTACCTTGTCCATCAGTCAATGATCGTTACCTGTTTGCATCTGAGATTGCATAATATTGGAGGAACATGCTTAATTGGCCTGTGCATTTGGCAGATATAGTAGTGTTCATTCTACTACTAGCATCCTGTACTGTTTAGTTGGTATTAGGTATTATATATTTTTCTTCTAGCCCAGAATTATTTATTTTAGATCTTGTTGCATGATGTGTCATGTATATGACTAGTACTACTATTTCTGCATGTTTATATGTTTGTGCATTGACTAGCTTAGGTAGCACAATAGTGTTCTGTTGAAATTTGAGGCATATCTTTGTTCATAAGTGTCTTTGTTCCCATGCAGTGTGCTTTGAAACATAGGGCGAATCTTGTGGAGGAGTAGGGCGAATCGGACATTGTCTCGCTTGTGCCGCTGTGGTAAAAACAGAGCACCACTCTTACTTGATGTGCATGTGTTCATACGGCAAAATGATTGAGATCTGTTTGATTTGTCTCTTCTCTGTGTAGATAACATGCTGAATACTGTTCATGTGACTGTGTATGAATCTTCTGTACGTGCAGATTATCAGGCATTGTTTAATGCTGTTGAGGGTGTAACAGAGGTGAGGTTTCTACTGCTGTTGAAACAAATAGCCGAAGAAGTCACAGTTTTTCTTCCTGTCTGTGCAGTTCTTCTGTGAAGCCATAGTCTTATGTACTTACAAATTTCTGGTTGACGTGCAGTGTTTCAACCAACAGCAGAAAAATCAGTTTGATGTATGGATGCTTCATGCGGTGGTAGCTAATGATCTCTGTACTGATGATAGTTTTGTGGTAAGCGTACTGTGGTAAAATGCAGATGTTGATTATTTCCTCACCCACGAGAGAGCAATGAAGTCCATTGCACTGTTAGGAAATTCCCTTTGTCCCATAATTGTCTTGTTATATATTCCCCCTATTCCTACATATTCCTGTGTAAGGAAATGTATTCCTGAGATGATCTATTGTGTTATGTAATCTGGGGAGATGTTTTATGTGATGAGATGTGATGAATGATTTGAATTCGACCTAGAGTTTTCCTGATTCGAATACAAAATAATGTTGGATGTATGTGTGTAACTGGGCTAAAGAGGTCTTGGGCCCAAACAATTATCAACATCAAAAGGCTGGGCCAAACATTATCTTTCAGAAGGCTGAGTTCTAGTACTAGACAAATAACTAAGCTAAAAAAGGCCACGCCCCAACAAGCACTTCACCAATTCAAAAATGAAACAAAAAAAAAAGAAATGTATAGTAAAAGGCTGAGGCCCAAAAAACTAGATGAAGCTCAGAAAACAAAAAGGCCGAATTGTAGGTCCTGGCCCATGAACCTGACCAAAAATTGACAGAAAAAAAATAAAAAAAGGCTGAATTGTTGGGCTCGGCCCATGTAAAGCGTCGAATTGGACCGGGCTGAATCTTACCAACGACCTTTTCAATTGGTCAGAATTTTGCCACGTCAGATTGCCACGTCGGATCCGACGTGGCCTGGGCAGACAGCCAGTGACCAAAAAATTGGTCGTTGAACCAACGACCTTTCCCATTTCAGAAAAAAGGTCGTTAATTTCAGTTTACAACGGCCAGCTTTTGACCATCTGTTTTTGGTCACAAAAAGGTCGCAAATGAAAAACAATGACCTTTTAGCGACCAATAGTGATGGTCGCAAGTTGACATATTTCTTGTAGTGCATTTCAACGAGCATGCCGCGTGCGTGCCCAGTGCGCGCCTACTGCGCGCCCAAGCGCCGCGAGCTACCGCACGTCCCCAACACTGCCTCCCCCGGCTCCCTGGCATGCCCGAGACACAACCTGGACCAGGATCAACCTCCCCCGCGCCGGAGCTCACCCCTGGCGCCGCCCTCCAATGGCCAACAACGCCATTGACTTCCGCCTGTTGCTGTCACTCAACCAACCGAGACACCTGGCGACCCCGCGAGTGAACTGATCCGTCCAGGGACGGTGGCCTCCTCCAGAAGCCTGCCCACGTCGCGCCACCCCTACAACCACCTTTCCGGCGCCATTAATGGCCTCTGCCACCATGCTTATCATCGGGAGCCTGTGGAACCGCCATACTCGAGCTATAAAAGCCACCCAGGGGCCATCTGTGCAACGACACCACCTCACTCACTCTCCCTACACTCCCCTAGCTGAAGCTCTTACCTCCCGGAGCCTCATGGCAGAGCACGCGCAGGGACGCGAGCAGAGCGCTCCGCGGTCGCCTCAACGGCGAGCAACCATATATATGCATATAGCAGTTGAACACGCAAGGAAAAGCTGTCCACAAGCCGAGTGCTTGGAGGTACGCTAGCAGAGCGCATCGACGGACGCGAGCAGAGCGTGCCGCGGTGCCTAACGGTGAGCAAAGTGTGCCGAGGGACGCGAGCAGAGGCCGGCACAGTGATACGTGGCAAAATAAGACGAACTGTGCGAGCGATGATGGAGACATCAAGCATGAATCATATTAGAGTTGCGTTTGTGATACGTGGCATACAATTGATCCACACGAGCTGTTTGTGAAGGAATAAGTCGTGTGTGTTGTGGGCAAACGCTTGCTGGTATACAACCATTTGCGATTGAAGAATTCATGACTGACGGGTTCCGTAGTGTGGTCCGTGTGCGATGTGATATGCTCTATCTACACAACATCAACATATATACTTATAAGAATAGCATTGCATAACCAAATTAAGCATACAATTACATAAGTGACTACACACATAACATTTCCAAACACCAAAGTAAGCAATTACATGCATACTAAATTAGGAGAAACGAGCATCTAATCATCTACATCTTGTTGCACCGACGTTTGCCATTGCTCTGCTTCCGGCTGCATCCCTGGTCGTGAATGGTTAATAAAATCTATGTCTATTGCATATTAAGGTCAAAATAGTACTACCAATATACGAGTCTCATACGATGCCATTTCAACGATTGTACCACAAAAGCCCGAAATATTACAATGTTCAAATTCCAGAGTTACATGGCTCAAATTCGAAGATTATAAGGTTCAAACTGATATTAGAAATGAAATTCAGCTCGTTCAGCTGCAAACACCCGTGCTGATCAGCTAAACATGGATATAAGAGAGGTTCAAACTAAAATTACCAATAGTAAGGCCAGTTTTGAAACCTCATCATTTTTGCAAAGGGATCAGCCGCTCACAAAGTCATGTATGGGGTTGACACAATGACTTCCAATTACATTGTCATATGCAGTTCCAATATGAAGTTTAGCTTTTTTGGAGGCTCTTCCATTCTGCATGTGCCGCCGGCTCTGATCAACAAACCATTCATAATTTCTACGTAAATGCATGTTCAACCTCATTACCTTCAGCACCCTTGCTCTGGCAACAAAGAACCTGGCGAATATAATCTCCGATAAGGTCCCTCTGTAGGAGTTCAAAGTAATTTTTGAGAGATGCAGATCTAGGCATTTCGATATGATTGTCATTATATTGTATCACATTATCCACCACCGGTCCTATTATTATTTGCAAAAGAAGAGAACATGTTAGTGCCTACATGCAGTTTTGAACACTACTACAGGCCTATTTGGTTTGCATGATTTGTAAAATGCGCCAACGTGCCATCTTCGATCTGACATGATTAACATGGGCATTTGATTATAATCTAGAAAAATGTAGCCTCCTTCACAAGGGGTTGGAGTGGATGAAAAATTCCCTAAGAAAACTATTATAGATGAATCCAAAGGAGAAATTTTTATGGATTGTAACCATATGAATCAAGCAACCAATATGGGGTGGGGGTGGGGGATGTATGTCCTGAAATCCTCCAAAATTCCTTCAGAAATTGTAGTGCATTGTCATTGTAAACATGGGAAAAGGTGCCAAAAATTGAACTCCCTTATGGTTAACATTTAACATGAAAGGAACAACACCTCGATATACAGCTTCTTCAGGCATGGAAAGCATCTCAGGAAACTAACAAACTTGGTCCAGGTTGGGGCCGATAGATTCTAGTGCCAAGACCTTCACTGTGCGTAGAATCTGGGTGAAGCTTTTCTGGATGACAGATGAACATACATATTAAAATTAGAAATAATGTTGATATCAAGAAGGAGAGGTAGAAGGCGGCTGTTGTACCTGAAAGTAGGAGTATTTGACAGACGAGTAGCCCACCACTGTCAATTTCGGCGCAGAAATGACATTGATTCTTGTTGGACCTTGTTGATCAACTACAAGTAATCTCTCAAGTGAAGGTGTGTCCTCAATGACCATATTGTGGTCCACCTTTTGTGATCTCTCATTGTGGCACCAGCAACACACATAAATAGTTCAGAGAGTCCTGGAGGTAATGTGGAAGCTACTCGACCAATTCATCGCCTGAAGACGAAGGAAATCAAGTGTAGTACAGCAGCAGAGCAGGCGCTCCATGTCATCCTTTGGGATGCAGACGGCGACGAGCTCGATGTGCTTCAGTCGTGGTAGAAAAAGAGTGGGCGCGTCATTAAGGAGGCACTACTGGAATCAGAATCTTTGTCGTCACCCGCTTCTTTGCCGTCTGCTAGCTGATGGCACAGATGGTCTTTGCCATCATCTTACAGAAAGCTGACGGCAAAGAAGGAGCAGATGGCAAAGATATTGTTTGCCGTCAGCCGTATCTTTTCCGTCCGCTAGCTGACGGCATAGAAGCTTTGCCGTCAGCTAGCGGACGGCAAAGAGGGAGGGTGGCCCACTAGCGAGTGCCACCTAACGGCCACTTTCTTTGCCGTCCGCTAGCCGACGGCAAAGCTTCTTTGCTGTCTGCTAGCAGACGGCAAAGAAGCTGGCCAAACTAACATCCGTTAGCTAGGCTCTTTGCCGTCTGCTAGCAGACGGCAAAGAACCGTGCCCTAACTAAAAAGCCAACACCCGCGCCCCACCCCTCTTTCTGTCCCCTCTCTCTCTCCGCCCCGTGCCCTAGCCGCCGCCGCCCAGCGCCACCCCCGTCTCCGGCCGCCCCGCCCCCGTGCAGCCGCCACCCCCGTCGCCGAAGCGACCCCATCCTCCGCCCCGTGCCATCCCCGTCGCCGCCCCGCCGCTCAGGCGCCACCACCGCGGCCGCCCCGCTGCTCCGGCTCCCCCTCCTCCACCCCGACCGCCCCGGCGCCCCTCTCCTCCGCTACCGCGGTCGCCCCGATGCCCCTCTCCTCCACTACCGCGGCCACCCCGCCGCTTCGGCGCCCCCTCCTCCACCCCGGCCGCCCCGGCGCCCCTCTCCTCCACCACCGCGGCCGCCCCATCGCTCCGGGGCCCCCTCCTCCACCCCGGCCGCCGCGACGCCCCTCTCCACCACCCCCGTGGCCGCCCCGCCGCTCCGGCGACCCCTGCTCCGGTGAGAACTTGTATCTTTTTTCTGTTTTTTTAGATTTAGTTTAGGTTTAGTTTAAATTAGGCTTGGTTTAGTTTAGGTTTACTTTACATTTTGATTCTGTTTTTTAAGTTTTGGTTTACATTTAGTTTAATTTAAATATTCATTGGACAGCATGTCTTTGTGCCTTCTGTTTTCGCTGACATTCTTTTATTCGAATTACTTGTATGTGATGTTTAACATACATATCAGTTTGGTTCGAGTGAGACATGCTGATCTGTTGGATTTTTGATTAGTTAATCAAGATTATTTTGCTGATTGTCCTTAGGCTATACATATCTCCTAGTGCTAGAAACTGTAGAATACCAGCGCCACATAACCAAAATATGCATGGTAAGTAAGTATTCACTGTGATGGCCGTGTTGAGAACATGGGAATGTTTTCTTTAAATAAAACCTGGGTATGCTCAGAATTTTGTACCCATTAATTGTAGTTGTCTATATTTCACTTGGCAAAAAAAATTATTAAATGAATTATGATATTAAATGAATTATGATATTGGTTACACTTGAACCTTGTGTCACTTGGCAAAAAAATTTATTAAATGAATTATGATATTGGTTGAAGTGTGACAGTAGAAGACATAAGGTCAATGGCATGTCATGCAGAATTGTAGTTGTCTATATTTCACCAAATCTCAAATAATTTTTCTACCAAAAATAAATGACAAAATATTGGTTACACTTGAACATTGTGTTATCTTTGAATATCACCATCAATATCATTGGTAGTGGTAATGTTTTCTTATTGGTATCACCATCAATTTGGTTTACATTTTCAGTTTTGTTTCATGTCTAAAGAAATCCCTAGTTTTGAAGGGTTCTAGCTGTTGCCATCATATGTCCACAAGTGCATTGCTTTTTGAATATGAAATGATGACTCGGTGTAGTTGATTATCTATTGCTGAAAACTTCTGCTGCTGTAATGTTGTTTGATAATGTTGTAAGGGTAGTAATTGATATCTTTTGCTACTTATCAAAGATGTGGGGAGGCCGCCACCGCAGGCTGCGCTCTGCCACACCAGAGTACGACTTGGAAGGTTTTGAGTTCTTCGCGATCGTACTTGAGAATTCCTACAGGAGGCAGGTATATAAAAGGAGAGATCTCCCCTTCACCCATCTCTTTATCATAACTCTGCTGTTTGCTACATCACTCCTTGACCCACGCTACAGAGGCTGCCTGACACTTTTATGAAGATGCTGGACGGCCATCGGCCAAAGAATGTGAAGCTGCGACAAGCCGGCACCGGACTTCGCAGGCTTTGGGACGTGGAGGTGGTGATCAGGAACGACCACATGTACCTGTATCGTGGCTGGGAGCAGTTCATCCGTGCCTACGACCTACGCGATGGGTACTTCCTTGTCTTCAGGTACGACGGTGACGCCATGCTCACCGTGAAGGTGTTCAACACGACTATGTGCCGCATGCACTACCAGGACGACGACGATGCCAGTACGCTCTGCCTCTTCTTCCTCTCCATTTGGCTTTGTCTCACACTGATTGTTAAAAAACCTTTGTTGCATTTGGTCAGGCAATGGGAGCAGCAGCAGCGACTCTGGCTACAGCAAAAGAAGCAACGAGTCTGGCTACAGCGAAAGCAGCAGCGTGGATGATCCGGAATGGAGTGGGGAAGAAGAGGAGCAGAGTGGGGATGAGGAGGTGCAGCCTATTCTGTCTGACGATGACCTCGCGATGGTGGTGGCTGACGATGGCCAAGCGATGGTGGTGGCTGACGATGGGTAATAGATGGTGGTGGCTGAGGATGACCTAGCGATGGTGCTGCCTGAAGATGGCCTCGCGATGGTGGTGGTGCCTGACAATGACCTCGCGATGGTGGTGGCGCCGGCGATCCCACAGCCGGGCGACATGACCATGCCAATTGTGGTAGAAGGGTACATCCCACTGCCTCACCGCTCTAAGCGCATCAGGATGATGAAGGAGAAGGAGAAGAAGGAGGAGTGAAGTATGTCAGGTATGTCAGATCTCCAAAATGATCTATACTTAGCTTTGTTTCCTCCGAAATGACCTAAGTTAGCTCTAATATGCTAAGTTAGCTCTAAGTTAGCTCTAAAATGCTAAATTAGCTCTAATATGCTTAGTTACCTGGGTTAGCTCAAGAAAGACCTATACTTAGCTTACTTATATCAAAAATGGCATAATATGCTTAGTTAACTAAAAAATGGCATAATTTGCTAGGTTAGCTCCAAAATGACCAATTTTACCTAGGTTAGCTCCAATATGATCCATTTTACCTAGGTTAGCTCCCAAATGACCAAGTTTACCTAGGTTAGCTCCAATATGATCCATTTTACCTAGGTTAGCTCCAAAATGACCTATTTACCTAGCTTAGCTCTAAAATGACCTACACACTTAGCATTTTTACCTAGCTTAGTTAAAGAAGAAGAAGAAGATAAAGAAGAGGAGAGGAGAAAAAGAAAGAGAATATAAATTCTTCTTCTTTTTCTTCTTCCTTTTCTTCTTTTTCTTCTAGCTAGTCTTCTTCTTCTTCTTCTAACTTTCATGTTTCCCAATTTGCAGATTTGCTTTAGATGAGGAAGCTTGCATTGATGGAGTGTACTCTTCTCCTTGTGCTTCCTTTTTGTTTATGGAAACTTGTTGGAAACTTCTTTTGGATATGTATGTATATATGGATATGTTGTTGAAACTTCTTTTGGATATGTATGTATATATGGATATGTTGTTGGAAACTTCTTGTTGGAAATCATTGTATGTTGGATATGTTGTTGGAAACTTGTATGTTTCTTATGTTGTGGAAAACTTATTGTTGGTATGCTTGTTGAAATTATTTTGAAATGTGTGTATATATATATATATATATCTGTGAAATTCGGTCAAATTGAATGAATTTAAGAAAAAACAGGGGCTATATAGGCACTTTGCCATCTGCTGGCAGACGGCAAAGAGCTTTGCCATCAGCCAGCTGACGGCAAAGCTACCACAAGGCAGCTACCTGTACAACCTAGGGGGCACTTGGCTAGCCTATATTGTTTCTTTGTCGTCCGCTAGCAGATGGCAAAGCACGCCGTTAACCCCTTAACGGCCCTAAGCTACCACGTGAGCCATCCAGGTCCTTTGCCGTCTGCTGGCGGACGGCAAAGACCATTTCATCTTTGCCGTCCGCCAGCTGACGGCAAAGAGCCCTTCGCCGTAGCCTATTCAGCCAGACTTGTTGCCGTCTGCTGGCTGACGGCAAAGGTCTTTGCCGTCCGCCAGGCATGCCTTTGCCGTCAGCCATGGCAGACGGCAAAGTGCCTGATTCCTGTAGTGGGGGATGGCAGTTCATGAACTTGGCGAGGCGCAGCGTGGGCGCGAAGCGGAGCGCGGACACTGGCGGCGAGCGCATATGCCCATCATTAAAACTGAGCTCCTCGAGCTGATCTAGGGAGGGGGATCGGAACCACTCATCAAGCTTGGCTCAGGCCTTGCCATTGGAACGGAACTTGCCCATGATAATGCCTCTGATTGGGCCATTGTGACTGTCGAGGATCTGGCAGAACGCATCCAAGATTTTACGATAGCCATGGCAGAGCTCGTGGGCGTCGAGGAGGTCGAGAGGGGTGGAGAGCCATGGGGGGCGCCACCGTAGGGAAAGGGCAGTTGTCCTCACCCCATATTTGATTGGGAGGAGGGATATGATGACTGTCAACATATCACCGGGGAGGCTGCTGATGAAGTCTAAGCCTGCTGGAGTTGCTTGCGATTCTTTCTCGACCCGCCTCCGCTTGTTGGCAGCCTCTTTCTCCACCTCGTTAGCGGCGACTGAAACATCTGTCTCCATATTCACACCGTGCTCCGGTGCTTCAGCAGCCCCGACGTTGCCACTCCCTCCGATGGGGTGCTTTGGCGGCATCCTCATACACTGACGACTTTGAGGACTGAGAGCGGCGTCGAGGATGCGAGCGAAGAGAGAGGATTGTGTGTGTGGTGAGGATGGGGGGTGCCGGCTTTGAGGACTGAGAGCGGCGTCGAGGATGCGGGCGGAGAGAAAGGATTGTGTGTGTGGCGAGGATGGGGGGCTGCGGCCGCTCAGGCGCGCAATTAATACGGACCAGTGGGAGCGAGGCGGGGGGCGATCAAAGGCTGTCTCGCTTCCCGGTGAGCCTGCGCGGCAGACTTCTGGCATTCCTATACCATCATTTCACACAGCTACTCGCACGCCTCTCGGTGACACTGCGCAGTGAAAACGCCTCCCGTCAATTCACATGCCTGCACGCACGCCTCCCGATTTGCCTGCACGGCGGACTGCTCGCATGCGCCTCGTCAACTCACGCCTGTTCGCACGCCACACGGGGCACGTATAATTTTTTTGTTTTTTGATGATTCATTCTGCCGCTTTACTGCTTAACCGAAGCATGGCATGGTCTAACGCACACGGTCCAAATAACTATTCCGTATGAGATATTGGTTGCCAGTTATTAACAATCTCCCATTTGTAAGTAGATTATATCAAAACTTGTCGCAAATTTGACGAAAAAATACAATATCATAGTCTATATGTGTCCATATATGACACCACGATAAGTTTCATGAATTTCAACTATGTTTTGGATTTACTGAATTTTAAAAATCAATATTCTCAATGTTTTGAAATTTCTTTCACGGGGAAACATGCACCAAGGGACACACATATGATTTTGTAATCCATTTTGGTGCACATGTAGCTCAAATTTGATTTTTGTACATTAAATCCCTAGGAAATCAATCAATGTATAAAACGGGTCGAATGATCTCTGTTTTTTTTTAACTTTAACATGAAACTCTTTTGGTCACATGTTCACTGTAGAAATTTTTTGACATGCCTCAGAATGGAGGTGGTGGTAGTGGTGGGGGTGGTGGTGGTGTGTGTGTGTGTGTCTGTGTGTGTCATAACCTCGCTCCATGTGGGGACTTTCCGGTTCCCGAGGCAGGTGCCACATCAAAGTTGTGCATTGGTATTCAAACATCACGCAATACCATGCAGGCAGTGGTTGCCCTATAGGAACTCACTCGTGTGCGGCGCTTCCATCTGTGGGCCCACGAGAGGTCGAACTCCATCACTTTGACCCAACGAGAGAGAGAGGCACATTTGACGAACAAGCAAGAGGATTAATTCTTTTAGGGATGTGTTAGGGTATGAGTATATATATAGTAGGCATCGAAGGGGAGATGGGACCAACATATACTAGGTGTCACACATGAACCTCAGTCTGTGTGGGGACTTTACGGTTTTTGAGGCAAATGCCACATCAAAGGTTGTGCATTAGGTATTCAAAACATCACAACCACACACCTCTCCATATATATGTTTTGGCACACATGCAAGCAATGGTAGTTGTCCTATGGCACTAACTCGCATAGTAATCGGCGATGCTTCCATATGTCGGCCCGCTTGGTCCATCACTTTCACCGACAATGAGAGAGGTTAATTATTTTGACTTAGGAGGGGATTAATTTTTTGCTTGTCCCGTGATATAGGTGAGATTACATATCAAATAGCACATGTGTACACATGAATCCATCCCGCTGGATCGATAGGGGGTGAGCACACGATACGTCATGAACCTCTTGCTCTGTGTGCACTACTGGAATCAGCTGCTTTGCCGTCTGCCATAGCATACGGCAAAGGCATGCTTGGCGGACGGCAAAGGCTTTGCCATCCGCTAGCAGACGGCAAACACTCCGGCAAAGCTGATGCCGGTAAAGGCTGCTTTGCCGTCTGCTGGCAGACGGCAAAGAGCTGCTTCTTTGCCGTCTGCTGGCAGACGGCAAAGACCTTTGCTTCTTTGCCGTCTGCCAGCAGACGGCAAAGAGGCCAAATAGGTCAGCCCAGGTTGCACAAGCTGCTGCCACGTGGCCACTTTGCCATCTGCCAGCAGACGGCAAAGTGGCTATATAGGCCCTTTTTTCTTTTTTTCTTATATCAATTCATTTTCACAGAAATTCAAACACACACACACACACACACACACACACACACATATATATATATATATATTCAGAATCACATAATAAGGCAAACATTATGCTTATCCACCACATATATATTGCATAGGGTAAACATCAAACATAGTTTCACCATGTTCATCCATAATAAGGCAAACATCAAACATCCAATACATATATATTGCTGTCTCCGCGCCGCCTGTGTTTGCCATCTCTAAATGCCAACAGGTCCAGGTTGTGGTCATCAGCCTTCTTCATGCCATCAGCATGATCACCATTGCCTCCCGCACCCCGTCATCATCAGGCTGATTTGCTGCTGCTGCTGCTGCTGCTCGTCCTCGTACTCCATCTGCATGGACAAGAGCAAGTTAGTTGAATGGCATGCACGATAAAACTGCAAGGCATATATATTCATCTACATTAATTCTACAACACTACAGATTTTCCATGGATGGGTTTGACTTCAACAGAGACTGAAAGAAGAGCATTTTCATCCAGGTCAACGACCAGAAGAAGGAAAAAGAATGGAATATTCATTCATGATCGACTATTTAATTGATTGAATTTGTCATTCAATGGAACAAAACTAAAGATTGTGTACGTAGCAAACTGAACAAATAGCAGGTTAATCACATTCCACAAATGGTACACGTCTCACTAATGAAACAACTCTATTTTGGCATCACTCGGTGCAAAATATGCATGCCAAATTGCCAATTAGACATTATTCAGATGTTTCATATGGGCACATTCTACGGAGATATGTGGATTGTACTGATGCGCTCGCAATCGCTGGTTCCATTTAAGCGAGCTATGTACCAAATGGTTCCAGACACAACAAAAATATCTATAAAACTATTTGGCGGTTCGTCTTTTCAGAATACTCACAAAGAAGTTTTAAGAGCAAGATACTACACTGATTCATAGAAGGGCAGTGTCCATCCATGACAGAGGCCGGAGGTAATATATCTTCCATTTTCTAAAAGAAAAGAAGGGCAAGTGAAGCTTCAGGGAGAATTAGGATGACTTGATTACCCAAATAGCAAATTTTACTCATGGGCATCTCAAAATTTCATCAGCTGCAGAGTTTGTGTTGCAAATTTTTGGCTACCTCCAGATATCATATCCGAAAAGCCAGTTTGAAGGGTAAACCACTTGCGGTAAAAGTCTAGGCTACAATGTTGAAAGTTCTATCAAGTTCATGACTCTACTATTAAGATCTCCAAAGTTCTACAAAAGTACATAAACAGACAACAGCAAAAGCAATACTGATGTCCAAGTGGGCCAAATGTGAGAGAAGAATACCACAATAAGCATCATAAAAGCATACTAAGTTAAGGTGCATGTAAGAGAAGAATACAACAATAAGCCATCATAAAAGCATGTTAAGGTGCATGGATCTCACAAACCACAAAATTCAGGAACTTACTCCCAAGGAAGATCACTAACAAGCATCCAGTCAGCATCCTTGTCTTCATAGGTAAGTACATACTCTTGGTCCTGAAGAGCATCAGCCCTAGAACCATCAGTGAGCCTGTCTCTCGTCGATGTTTTGCAGGAACTGCTTTTTCCTGTAACGCCACAATTTTAAATATAAACTAGTAAATATGCCCGTGCCTTGCTACGGGCCGTTGTCCGAATCATGAATTGTAGCCCGTGCTTGCAACAGTTTTAGAAAATAAATTGGAGTTAGTTGACCTGTCCTTGTGCACTACTTAGCTGTAGCTTGCAGTCCATCTGTTTCTGCCTCGCCTTATATTCTATTGGTGCGAAATTATTGGACAATGCTACTATCAACATGCAGCGCTATTCTTTAAAAAAAAGAAAATGGCACTATTTCGGTATGTATGTGAAGCTAGCCTATAAAGTTTCACCAGATACAGATTGCACAAATAAAAAGATAACTTATCAGTCAAGCTGAATAATCCTGACAAAAATATGCCACTTCCATCGATTATACATGAATTGATCAAAATTTATTATTGGACTTGGATCAAAATAAACCAAAACTATAAAATTAGACAATTAAATTTCAAAAAGTGGACAGCTAAAGGTAAAGTAGAAACGAAATTTAATTTGTGTCAAGTAGGTCAAATCAGAACTATAAAATGTCATTTCTGAAATGGTTGCCAAGTATAGTGTCAACATCTAATAAAGAAGGAGGAGCTTTGCATTGTGTTTCGACTGGACGGTGCACATTGGTGACCTTAATGTAAACATCATGTCATATGAAGAACATTATAGGTTGACTCTGCAACCTTGTTTTTTGGGACTCAACTTGATACATCATTCCTTCTCCAGATGCGCATGCAATTGCCACACACAAATTCTTTCCATAATACTGCATAAAATTTGTTAATAGTAATAATGTAGTGCACATCTTTGTAAGTTTTTTTTGCCCCGTTGTTGTCAACTCTACTACAAATTATCATAGCCTACACTCGAAGTGCCGCTAAAATTAGGTGAAAAGGAGTCATCATAAAAATATGTAGCTACTATAGTGAATTATCTTGTTCTCAAAATTCTGAACTATTTATCGGCTCCAATTTGCCATGTTCTCATCTAAACAGTAACCAATTTGATACTATTATGAATCGGAATATATATGTGATTCTTTTAAACAAAGATAATTGTACTTAACAGGGCCATAACAAGAGGATAGCAACCGGCATTTGTTATTACCGTAAAAGAAAAAGGCAAGGCAAGCTTATATCAGTACACGGCAAAACATGAAATTTTCAACTGGTGCAAATTAAAACTAACTTTACAATTAAACTGCCCTTTGAAAAAAAGGTAGAGTAACAAGAACAATCGATGCAAGCCAAAAATTGCTTATTGTCCTACTTTCCTTAGTAGTTGATACCAGAATGCGGTAAAACAAAATTTTAATGCCAGATTTCAGTGGCACAAAAATCTTTTATCGTACTACATTCCTCGCCATTTTCAGCGCCACATAACTCTGATCAGGCTATCCATCACCGAGGTTTCCAAATAAAAAACTACAGTTTGCCTAGCACTGGTTAAAGTTAAGAAGATGAACAGGTAATAAAATCCATATTCAACTAACACGGACAATAAAAGTTATCTGGATATGCACATCTCCATTCATGTTGAAAGAAATAAAAGAGAAGCGATATTCACCTTCTGTTTGATGTATTACAAGGAGTGAAGTGTGTTGATGCCACAATTAGTAGCATCTACTTAGGCATATAGATACTTTCAGATTTTGGCGGATTAGTTTTTAACCTTGCTGGGTTAACATCCAGACTGGAGGCGAACTTTGTTATAATAATTTGCTTGAATTCTTACATGACTTGCACTTAGTGATCAATGTTTTGAGAGACCACAGTTAACTATTATTCTATCGCAATTATAAAGTACACCATACTTTCTCTTCCATTAGTCATTTCTAATTTTAGAATTAAAGCAGACATCTGTCATGGTATCCTGCAATGCAGCTAATTATCTATTAATGAATAAAATAGAAGAAAATAAAATAGAACTATAGAGGAAAAGAGGAAAAGCCTCTAAATCTGTGTAAAGAAAATAGAACTATAGAGAAAAATTGCAATGTAGAATGACCATCCAATCCAAGTGATAACTATTCGTTTATCCTCACATAGTTTTCACTACCAAGGAGAGGAATTTACCCAGCAACGACCAACAAAACTGATATGAAATCCTAAACTGAACACTGGTGTGGTCCTACATGGTGGCCGCCGCCTTAGAGAACTCTGGGATGCCGCTCCGCTTGAAACCATTTACCCAATTTCTCCTATCGGCCTTCTTGTACTAAACCTACAGCAGGCTACCCGGGTCGACAACAAGACGTATGAAAGTCATCCTTTAAGCTCTACGTACAAACGGCGAATGTTGTACTCCTACTTATTTAACCTTCAAACATCCGTTTATACCACTGTACTTCCCCAAGAAGATTTTCATGCTACTGCACAATGATTAGAAAGTGAAGGATCAGAAGCATGGATGAGTTGTATAATCCTGGAAAAACAGCCATCTTGAGGAAATATTACAACATGTCATAAAAAAAAGCAGAGTTGTTTCAGCAGGCTAGTTGAATCTGTGGTATTATGTGCTCCACTATCTACTGCACGTTTTGCAGGTAGAAACAGCAGGAGTTTTTCATCCTTGCTCTTAACAGTAACAATTGAGTTATTTAGTCCAAGCTAAAAGGTAGATGAATATTAACACAAGCATACCTGAACCATCGAAATAAAGCGCTGCTTATGCTCGAGGTTAAGTTTGCTGCTACTGAAGCCCATCGCTGCATCCTCCTCGCCATTACCACCTCCATGGCCGTCCTTGCTGTTACCTCTTTTTCCTCATCCCCAAGGAGGATGTCCCCGTGCCTAGTCTTATGCTCATTGCCATGGACTGCCTAGGCGCTGTGCTGGCGCTGCTCGCCGAGGCAGGGCTGACGACGCAGGGTCCGCGTGCGGGAGCCCCTGCTCCGCTGCCAGTGTCTGTAGCAACGTTGCCTTGACCGATTTCGATGACTAATTCGGCTGATCCCATATGGGCGCCCACCCCTCGACCATCTCCGACGAGCTGCCAACGGCAGCTGCGATGGCCAATGGCTCCTCCTCCTGCTGCGGAGGCGGTTGGGGCGCGCTTGCGGTGGGCGTGTTGGCGGCGAAGAGGGCGAGCACCGGCTCATCCCCGGCGGGAGGCTGCGGGGGAGGCGACGGTTGGGGCCCGTTTGCGGTGGGCGTGGCGGCAGCGGACAGGGCGCGCACCGGCACATCCGCGTCGGCGCTGGCGCTGGGGGGAGGCGACGGAGGATCCTGCGGCGGATCCGGCGGGGGCGGGGTCCGTATCCGGGGGCCTGGAGCGGGCACGCTTGGCGGGCGCCGAGTCCGATGGGCGGGTGCGCTTGGAGGAGCGGGAGGGCTTGAGATTGGGATTGGGATTGGTGGCGGCCGGGGTGGATGAGCGGGAGGAGCAGGTGCGGCCGAGGGAGGGGGCGGCGGGGGCGCGGTGCGGGAGAGAGAGAAGAGAGAGAGAGAGAGAGAGAGGAGGTGGGGGCGGTGGGGGTCGGGTGCGGGAGAGAGAAGAGAGAGAGAGGAGGTGGATAGCCCCACCTCTTTGTCGTCCGCCAGCTGACGGCAAAGAGGTCTTTTGCCGTCTGCTGGCAGAAGGCAAAGAGGCACCTCTTTGCCGTCTGCCAGCAGACGGCAAAGAAGTGGCCCGTGTGACCTAGCCAGCGCAGTACCCTGTGGGGCCCACTTTGGTCTTTGCCTTCTTTGCCGTCTGCCAGCAGACGGCAAAGAAGTGGCAGATGGCAAAGACCCTCTTTGCCATCAGCTGGTTCTTTGCCGTCTTCTTTGACAAGATAGATGGCAAACACCCTCTTTGCCATCAGCTGGCAGACGGCAAAGAGCTGGCAGATGGCAAAGACCCTGATTCCAGTAGTGGTGGGACCTATGCGATTTTGAACACATGCACCACATCAATGTTGTGCATTAGGTATTAATTCAACACATATGCATGCATCACGCACCTCCATAAATATGTTTGGGACACATGCATGCAATGGTTATCTTTGCACACTCTCACTCGCTTGGTTACATATGGGCGGCAAGCCTATATATATTTGTGAGCCCACGTGGACGTCCATCATTTCGACCGATGATGAGAAAGGTTATGAGGGTGGATTCTTCTTCTTTGGTTCGTGTTAACGTATAGTAGCAGGTCAATCATTCTAGGCCTAATTAAGTTTGAGCGCATGCATGCAACGCATCGTGAACCCTCGATCAGTGTGGGAATTTTATGGTTCCAAAGCATGGTGACACATCAAATTTGCGCATTGCATATTCAAACACCAGTACCACACACACCACTTCCATACATAATTGGGCCACATGCACAGAGTGGTTTTTGTCTTCAGACAGTACTCCCTCGCGAGTTTATCGGCGACAAGCTAGCCCATTTCGCGGGGCCGTGTGGACGTCCATCACTTTGACCAACAACGAGCGAGAGAGGTTGTACGATCAAGTTGGATTCTGTTTGGTAAATGTTACAGTACGTCTTGGTGAGATGCCCTTCCCCAGACACGTGTGTGTGTGGGGGGGGGGGGGTACTTCGTACTACCCGCAACCTCCGTGGGGTCGGGGAAGTCCGGTTATTTTGCAAGGCACACGTGCCACATCAAAGTTGTGAATGGTATAGTTAAATATGACACCACACCCTTTTCAGACATATAGTATTGGGCCACCCGCAGGTGGTTCGTATGTGGTCTCACCCATCTCCCGCCACTAGCACACATTTATGGGTCAGGACACGGTCCACCTTTGTCCGGAAGCGAAACGGGAAGTTTGACCATATATATGATGGACTCCTATAGGTTTTCAGTTACGGTAGGGTGAGATTTCAAACCTAACTATATGGGGGCATGCATTCATAGCTAGGATTCCCTTACCGCCGACATGAAGTGGGGTTCGTAGGGGGTGGCTGACTAGCAATACTGTGCGCGTTGTGTGACAGGTGCCACATCAAAGTTATGCATTGGGTATTCGAACATCAAACCACCCTTTTCGTACATATATTTGGTCCACATGCAAGCGTGTTCATGTTCTGACCCTTTCCCATGTTATTCTTTTTGCCAAATTTATAAACAACACACGAGTTGGATGCAGAAACCTTCTGTGATTAGGTACGCAACAGACACGGTTCGGTCAGACTACCCGTGTGCCACACCCATGCCCCTGCAGTCACTCACATGAGCACAGTAGATTGGGTTCCACGAGGCTTGACTCCTGCTCTCGAAAATATATACTGCATCGTAATCTCGAAAATATCTACCCGCGTAGAGGGTTTTTCTGTTTGATAGCACAAAATTCATATGTGTGGACCGTGTGTGATGTCTGTTACTCCCGCTATGCTTCAATCATTTGATCCAAATTTTCAGTAGCCCTGGATTTTTTTAACTGGAGCCCCGGCATTTTACTCCCGCCTTCATCCCTCGCAATCTCAAAAATATCTGCTCGGCTGGAGTGGTTTTTCTGTTTGATAGCACACGACTATTATGTTTTAACTGTGTGTGATGTTCATTACCCCCGCCCCGCTCTGCTTCAATCCCTTGATCCAAATTTTCGGTAGCCCCGCCATTTTACTCCCGCCTAGTAAAAATTTCAGTACCCGCGGCATTTCCTCAAACACCTCCTTGGACCCCCTCCACACACACACCCCAAATCCTTCGCTCTCCCCAAATCCCCCGCTCACACACATACATACCACCGCTCCCTCGCTCCAAACCTAGCTAGGTCACCGCCGCCGCCGCCGCGCCGCCTCCATTGTCAACCTCTGCCGATCTGCCCGTGCAGTTTACCCATCGATATACATACCCTCGCCGCTGTGAGTTTCGTAGATGACGCCAGTGAAACGCCCCCTTTCCCAGAGATCCCCACGCCCCTCCCCCACTCCAGAGCATCACAGGCTAAGCCCGGCTACGCTTCCCGGGGAGCTCGAGGAGCGAATGGCCCAAAAGAGCTTTACCGCGGCCTCTTCGCCCGACGTCGGTGAGGTGGCCGCCGAGGAAGCTGATGACGCTGACTGGACCTGGATTGAGCCTTTCAATCAGCGGGCTAGAGTATTCTGGCATGTCGTGGTCACCAGCTACGACATTGAGGTCGTCGACACCGACGGCTTGACACAGGTTATGTCACAGGTTAAGTTGCCCACCCCCAACCCTTCGGGTTCGACAGCCGTCGGTCTCATCGATAGCCCTGTGGCTGATCTCCTGCGGCTTGTTTTGAACAATTTGCCATCCTTCATCACCATGGAGCCCCTATTGTCATTTCTGAAGGACACGTTCTGTGACGCTGGCTTGGGATCCTCAGCTGGCAAGTTAGACCTCATCGACAGCGACCATGAGGAGGAGCCAATCTGTGACAAGTGAGGAAACCCATGATTTGTGTTCTCGAACCCCTTTTGTACACTGGTATAACGAGGTGCTATACAAATGGGTTTTAACCCCTTTCCACGATGGTGTTCTAAACCGTTGCCTAGTGAGTGACTGCGATAGGGGGGTCCTTCCCACACGACCCAGAAACCATCGGGGATAGGCCCTCCTGGTACACATGCTCGCCAAAATGAGGTCGTGTGTGATGGGCGAGCGATCATATACGGTTATACATACAGTTGTGCTAAAAAATACAATTATACAGGCCAAATCGTTTCCGGTTGTAAGTACATCCCACATAGTTAGTCCCGGCTAAACGTTTCCGTTCATATGTACATTCCACACAGTCAATCCAAGGAATACGTTTCCGTTATTATGTACATCCCACACAGTTAATTTAAGAAGTACGTTTCCGTTCGTATATACATCCCACACAATCACTCGAAGGAAAACATCTCCGTTCGTAGGTACATCACACACAATTTTCCCCATTAAATCGTTTGTGATAGCATTGCCATTGCACACGATATTAACAATTTTATCGTTTGCATTATTGAATGCATCGCACATGGTGCGTAGAAGAAACTGCGTGGCAAAGGCTGTCCATCACACACAGTTTTTATGTGGTAAACATTTGCGCAAGGTGGCCTAACGTAAACAGTTTTCAAGAGGATGTCGTGTGTGATTGTAAATTGATCCAACACGGTTTATTCCTAGAAACTGTGTGCATCTCAATAACCGTTTGCAGTAGAAAAAACCCAATTAGCAGGCTAATTGCCATATTATTAATAATCCATTTATTAATCTAACTGACATTTCATATTAAGCACACAATATATTTCATTTTCATTTTAAGGAAGCAGGATTTCATAATTGAAATACGTCAGAGTACAACATCATATAGCTTCGGCACTCAGCTACCCCATTACACAACTTCACCAGCACCAAGTTTCACATGCAACATCTGTAACCTTTTGACATTAGCATCATAGACGGTACATAGACAGATGGATCTCATCTGGAAAACTGCTGAAGCGGAAGGCAAATATTGAGCCTTCATTGATGTTGAAGGTCTTTGCAACTTTAGGCGAGTGCCTGTCCATCCTTCGTCCTCTTCAGGAACACTTCAATATTGAACCGTGGATGTTGTATGAGTACCTTCCTTGCCTCTTGACCATATAGGTGGTTTGAGAGGTAATCATCAGTGAACTGCTTTGGAAAGGCCTGATAACAAGGATATGCATAAATATCTTCTCTAGATTTGAAATGGCACAAAGGAATTAAAAAGACAAGGTATAACAGTTAGTACCATCCCGTAGTGAACTGATGTCTTCTTCATTGTGTAGACGAAGATGTTGTTTTTTGTCGCTAATTTCTTTATCGTGACAATCTTTCTGAGTTTCTTGACATGACTGATATTCATGGACAACTCATTTCCACATATGCAAAAAGGGTCAAACAGTGGGTCAAAACCTCTGACAGCAGGACCTACATGTGCAAGACCAAATTGTTAAAAACCTAATATTTAAAAACAAGAAGTGGAAAGGTGTGTTATTAACTGCAATAGGCCTAATATTTAAAAACAAGCAAACATAGTAAATCAAACTTGTATTGTGCAAGTCCAAGTACACTAGTTATTGGCCCTGTTTAGATCCATGGGTTAGAGATAGTTTGAGCTAGTTTGGGCTCAAATAGCATTAAAGTATCCAAACACGAGGGCTGGTTTGAGCTAGTTGCGTCAAACCCACCCAAAACAACTATCCCACCCAAGAGGTGCTGATTGGGGCTAGTTCTCCTAGTGCATTTATTGTCAATCTAACACTGTCATCCAAACACCTCTTTGGCTAGAGTTAGTTCAGGGTTAGTCATTGTTTAGTATCATTGTTATTTAGGAAACATAGGATAGCGTAGGATTTATTCTACCTTGACTTATACTCCAAGATGACCATGTACTCCTATATATATGCCCACTAGGCTCAAGCAATACAATCAACTACTCCACCAATCTCTCTCTCCCTTTTAACTATCATGAGCTAGAAACTAACTCTAACCTCTAGCTAAGTTAGAGTATCCAAACGGTCCCATTGTTAAATCAAATGGAAAGGTGTGTTACATACCCCCTCCGGTCCTTTTTACTCTGCATATAAGAATTGTCTGAAGTCGAACTTCATAAAGTTTGACCTTATTTATATGAAAAAATATCAACATCTACCATGCTAAAGTTATACTCCCTCCGTCCGAAAAAACTTGTCCCTCAAATGGATGTATCTAGCATCAAGTTAGTGCTAGATACATCCATTTGAGGAACAAGCTTGGGACAAGCTTTTTCGGACCGAGGGAGTACAATATGAAAATGTAAGTCATGACACATGTACTGATATTTATTTCATATTGTGAATGTTGGTATTTTGTTCTATAAAGTTGGTCAAACTTTATGAGGCTTGACTTTAGACAAATCTTATATGCGAACTAAAAATATTCAGAGGGAGTACAACATGCTTAACAGCAACCAAATATAGTCATTCATAGAGCTATTGTTAAATTTGGTATTGATGAAATTGAACTGCACAGTTCATACTAGGACATATAGAACATCACACTGTTAATAGCTGAAATAAACAAGGCATACTACGAACAACCAAAGATGGCAATTGAAACTGGACATATGCTAACTACAAACAACCAAACAACCATAAACCGTAGAAATAAACAAGGCGTAATGCAAACAACCAAATATAGCAATAAATACTGGACAGGTTCTCACTACAAAAGGGGTTCGTGAAAACAAATCATGGGTTTCCTCACTTGTCATAGATTGGCTCCTCCTCGTGGTCGCCGTCGTTGAGGTCTGACTTGCCAGCTAAGGATCCCAAGCTAGCGTCATAGAACATGTCCTTCAGAAATGACAAAAGGGGCTCCATGGCGATGAAGGATGGCAAATTGTTCATAACGAGCCGCAGGAGATCAGTGGCAAGGCCATCAATGAGATCGACGGTTGTCAAACCTGAAGGGTTGGGGGTGGGCAACTTAACCTATGACATAACCCACGTCAAGCCGTCAGTGTCGACGACCTCGATGTCGTAGCCAGTGACCGCGACATGCCAGAATACTCTAGGCCGCTAATTGAAAGGATCAATCTAGGTCCAGTATTTATCGTCAGCTTCCTCGGCAGCCACCTCACCGACATCGGGTGAAGAGGCCGCGGTAAAGCTCTTTTGGGCCTTTCGCTCCTCGAGCTCCCCGAGAAGCGTAACCGGGCTTAGGCTGCGATGCTCTGGAGTGCGGGAGGGGGTGGGGATGGGGATCTCTGGGAAAGGGGCGTTTTGCAGGCGTCATCTAAGAAACTCAGGGCGGTGAGGGTATGTATATCGATGGGTAAACTGCACCGGCAGACCGGCAGAGGTTGACGATGGAGGTGGCGCGGCGACGGCGGCCACCTAGCTAGGTTTGGAGCGAGGGAGGGGTGGTGTGTATGTGTGTGAGCGGGGGATTTGGGGTGAGCGAAGGATTTGGGGGGTGTGTGGGGGGGTCCAAGGAGGTGTTTGAGGAAATGCCGCAGGTAATGAAAATTTTACTAGGCAGGAGTAAAATGGCGGGGTTACCAAAAATTTGGATCAAGGGATTGAAGCAGAGCGGGGCGGGAGTAATGAACATCACACACGGTTAAAACATAATAGTCACGTGCTATCAAACAGAAAACCACTCCAGCCGAGTAGATATTTTTGAGATTGCGAGGGATGCAGGCGGGAGTAAAATGCCGGGCTCCAGTTCAAAAAAAATCCGGGGCTACTAAAAATTTGGATAAACTGATTGAAGCAGAGCGGGAGTAACCAACATCGCACATCGTCCACACATACGAATCATGTGCTATCAAACAGAAAAACCCTCTAGGCGGGTAGATATTTTCGAGATTACGAGGCAGTAGATATTTTCGAGAGCGGGAGGCAAGCCTCATGGAGCCCAATCTACTGTGCTCATGTGAGTGACTACAGGGGCACGGGCATGGCACACGGGTAGTCTGACCGAACCGTATCTGTTGCGTACCCAATCGCAGACGGTTTTCGCATCCAACTCTTGTGTTGTTTATAAATTTGGAAAAAGAATAACACGGGAAAGGGTCAGATTACGAACACACTTGCATGTGGACCAAATATATGTATGAAAAGGGTGGTTTGATGTTCGAATACCCAATGCACAACTTTGATGTGGCACCTCTCGCACAACGCGCACATTATTCACTACTAGGGAAAACCTTACCAGTAGCGCTGGATTTTGAGCTACCAGTAGCGCTGGTACACGCGCTACTGCTACGGCGCTACAGCTAATTTTTAGTAGTAGCGCTCTTTTTCCCAGCGCTACTGGTAAATTAACATAGCAGTAGCACGTCTATTTCGTACCCACGCTACTACTAATGAAATAGTAATAGCGCATCTAGTATTTCCCCCGCGCTACTACTAACTAATTAGAAATTAAAATAATAAAATGCACCAATTCCATTTTGTTTCTGTCAACACGTCGGTCGAGGTAGGGGCTGACGAGGCACCGTCCCTGCGTGCGTTCGATGCAGCAGTGTAGCTCATCCAGAGCTGTGACGGCGGCGGCCAGTGTACATGATGCAGGAGGGGCGCTAGGTGGCGGTGTCCCGAGCAGATTCAGGAGAGGGCGAGCTAATCCATGGGGCGGCGAGGTCGATCTGGCCGGCAGCTCCATGGAATCTTTGGGTGGTGGCTGCTTCTTGCTTGTCTCCTAGGCATAAGAGAGAGAGGGATGAGAAGATCAGAGAGATAGCTTCAGGAGGGAGAAGAGAGGAACCAGAGGGAGAGGAGGAAGGGAACGGGCAATGAGACCTGTGTGGTGGCGAACCGCTGGTCACCGACGAGGTGAAGTGCGGCAGGGAGCTGTGCGGAGGAGGAGCTCAGGCGGCGTGAGGCTGAGCGCGCAGGCGGGTGGCTCATCGGGTTGGGCATGGCGGGCTCCTAGTGCTCCTGTTTCAGAGAGAAAAGAGAGAGTCCCGTGAGGGAAAGAGAGATTTAGAGGAGAGAGAGAGAAGAACGAGAGGGATGGAGAGAAAGCAGGAAGCACGTGACTGCGTTTGTGTTTCCTCCCATGCCACATCATGAATCCAAGTGATTTGGTGCTCAGCCAATGCGAACGAGTCCTACTGTGTTTTGTGTTTTCTGCGCCCAATAGCCGTAGTGCAGATTTATACCCACGCGCTATTACCAAGTGGGGCTTGGGCTCATCTATCAATAGTTGTAGCATGGGGTATAATGCCTGCGCTACTACTATCTAGTTAGTTGTAGCGTGGGTTTATACCTCGTGCTACTACTATGTCATGTCCCAGGGGGCATGGTGGAGACCACTTAGTAGCAGCGTGGGTTTATAACCTGCGCTAGTACTATCAACTTATTAGTAGCGTGGGGTTTATACCCCGCGCTACTACTAATTAGCAGCAACGCGGCCCATAAACCCTCGCTACTGCTAAGCATCTTTCTATAAGGTATTTCTTAGTAGTGATTGCTAGTCAGCCACCCCCTACGAACCCCACTTCGTGTCGGCGGTAAGGGAATCCTATCTATGAATGTATGCCCCCAGATAGTTAGGTTTGAAATCTCACCCTACCGTAACACAAAACCTATAGGAGTCCATCATATATATGGTCAAACTTCCCCTTTCGCTTCCGGACAAAGGTGGACCATGTCTCGACCCAGAAATGTGTGCTTGTGGCGGGAGATGGGTGAGACCACATACGAACCACCTGCGGGTGGCCCTATACTATATGTATGAAACGGGTGTTACATCATATTTAACGATACCATTCACAAATTTGATGTGGCACATGTGCCTCAGAAAATAACCGGACTTCCCCGACCCCACGGAGGTTGCAGGTAGTGCGAAGTACCCCCCCCTTCCACACACACACACAAATGTCGGGGGGAGGGCATCTCACCAAGACGTACTGTAACACGGACCAAACAGAATCCAACTTGATCGTACAACCACTCTCGCTCATTGTTGGTCAAAGTGACGGACGTCCACACGGCCCCGCGAAATGGGCTAGCTTGTCGCTGATAAACTCGCGAGGGAGTATTGTCTGAAGATAAAAACCACTCTGTGCATGTGGCCCAATTATGTATGGAAGTGGTGTGTGTGGTACTGGTCTTTGAATACGCAATGCGCAAATTTGATGTGGCACCATGCTTTGGAACCATAAAATCCCCGCACTAATCGAGGGTTCACGATGCATAGCATGCATGTGCTCAAACTTAATTGGGCCTAGAATGATCGACCTACTACTATACGGTAACACGAACCAAAGAAGAAGAATCCACCCAGGTAACCTTTCTTGTTGTCGGTAGAAATGATGGACGTCCACACGGGCCCACAAATATATATAGGCTTGCCGCCCATATATAAGCAAGCGAGTGAGAGTGTGCAAAGATAACCATTGCATGCATGTGTCCCAAACATATTTATGGAGGTGCGTGATGCATGCATATGTGTTGAATTAATACCTAATGCACAACATTGATGTGGTGCGTGCGTTCAAAATCGCATAGGTCCCACAAAGAGCAAGAGGTTCATGATGTATCGTGTGCTCGCCCCCCCCCCCCCCCCCCGCCTCGATCCTGCGGGGTGGATTCATGTGTACACACATGCTATTATATATGTAATCTCACCTATATCGCGAGACAAGCAAAAAATTAATCCCCTCCTAAGTCAAAATAATTAACCTCTCTCATTGTCGGTGAAAGTGATGGACGAAGCGGGCCGACAGATGGAAGCATCGCCGATTACCATGCGAGTTAGTGCCACAGGACAACCACCATCGCTTGCATGTGTGCCAAAACATATATATGGAGAGGTGTGTGGTTGTGATGTTTTGAATACCTAATGCACATCCTTTGATGTGGCATTTGCCTCAAAAATCGCAAAGTCCCTACACAGAGTGAGGTTCATGTGTGACACCTAGTATATGTTGGTCCCATCTCCCCTTTGACACATACTATATATATATAATCTTACCCTAACACATCCCTAAAAGAATTAATCCTCTGTTAAATGTGTGTCTCTCTCTCGTTGGGTTAAAGTGATGCAGGACAACCTCTCACGGGCCCACAGGTGGAAGCGCCGCATGCGAGTGAGTTCCTATAGGGCAACCACCGCCTGCATGGTATTGCGTGATGTTTGAATACCAATGCACAAGTTTGATGTGGCACCTGCCTCGGGAACAGGAAAGTCCCCACATGGAGCGAGGTTATGACACACACACACACACACACACACACACCACCACCACCACCACCACCACCTCCATTCTGAGGCATGTCAAACTTTTTCTGCAGTGAACATGTGACCAAAGGAGTGTCGTGTTAAAGTTTAAAAAAACAAAGATCATTCGACCCGTTTTATACATTGATTGATTTCCCAGGGATTTAATGTGCAAAAATCAAATTTGAGCTACATCTGCACCAAAATGGATTGCAAAATCATATGTGTGTCCCTCAGTGCATGTTTCCCCATGAAAGAAATTTCAAAACATTGAGAATATTGATTTTTAAAATTTAGTAAATCCAAAACTTAGTTGAAATTCATGAAACTTATCATGGTGTCATATATGGGCATCAGTAGACTGTGATATTGCATTTTTTTCGTCAAATTTTAGACAAGGTTTGATATAATCTACTTACAAATGGGAGATTGTTAATAACTGGCAACCAATATCTCATACGGAATATTTACTCGGACCGTGTGCGTTAGACCATGCCATGCTTCGGTTAAGTAGTAAAGCGGCAGAATGAATCATCAAAAAACAAAAAATTATATGTGCCACGCACCCCGTGTGGTGTGCGAGCAGGCGTGAGTTGACGAGACGCATGCGAGCATTCCGCTGCATAGGCAGATCAGGAGGCGTGCGTGCAGGCGTGTGAATTGACGGGAGGCATTTTTGCTGCACGGTGTCACTGGGAGGCGTGCGAGTAGCTGTGTTTAATGGTGGTATAGGAATGCCAGAAGTCCACCGTGCAGGCTCACCGGGAAGTGAGATAGCCTTTGACCGCCGGCCACCTCGCTCCCACTGGTCCGTATTAATAGCGTGCCCGAGCGGCCGCACCCCCCCATCCTCGCCACACACACAATCCTCTCTCTCCGCCCGCATCCTCGACGCCGCTCTCTATCTTCAAAGCCGGCACCCCCATCTTCGCCACACACACAATCCTCTCTCTTCGCCCGCATCCTCGACGTCGCTCTCAGTCCTCAAAGCCGTCAGTGTATGAGGATGCCACTGAAGCGCCCCATCGGAGGGAGTGGCGACGCCGGGGCTGCTGAAGCACTGGAGCATGGCGTGAATATGGAGACAAAGGTTTCCATCACCATCGACGAGGTGGAGAACGAGGCTGCCAACAAGCAGAGGTGGGTCGAAAAAGAACCGCAAGCGACTCCAACAGGCCTAGACTTCATCAGCAGCCTCCCCGATGATATGTTGACAGTCATCATATCCCTCCTCCCAATCAAACATGGGGAGGGGACAATCGCCCTTTCCCGGTGGTGGCGCCCCCTATGGCTCTCTACCCCTCTCGACCTCCACGACGCCCACGAGCTCTGCCATGGCTATCGCAAAAGCTTGGATGCGTTCTCCCAGATCCTCGGCAGTGACCATGGCCCAATCAAAGGCCTTATCACGGGCAAGTTCCATTCCAACGGCAAGGACCAAGCCAAGCTTGACGAGTGGTTCCGATCCCCCGCCCTAGATCAGCTCGAGGAGCCCAGTTTTAATGATGGGCATATGCACTCGCTGCCAACGTCCGTGCTCCGCTTCACGCCCATGCTGCGCCTCACCAAGTTCATGAGCTGCAATTCCCCCCCCCCCCTTAATGACGCGCCTGCTCTTTTTCTTCCACGACTGAAGCACCTCGAGCTCGTCACCGTCTGCATCCGAAAGGATGACATGGAGGGCCTGCTCGGCGGCTGTACTGCACTCGAGTTTCTTCGTCTTCAGGCGATGAATTGGTGGAGTAGCTTCCACATCACCTCCAGGACTCTCCGGACTATTTATGTGTGTTGCTGGTGCTGCAATGAGAGATCACAAAAGGTGGACCACAATATGGTCATTGAGGATACACCTTCACTTGAGAGATTACTTGTAGTTGATCAACAAGGTCCAACAAGAATCAATGTCATTTCTGCCCCGAAATTGACAGTGGTGGGCTACTCGTCTGTCTAATACTCCTACTTTCAGGTACAACAGTCGCCTTCTACCTCTCCTTCTTGATATCAACATTATTTCTAATTTTTAAGATGTATGTTCGTCTGTCATCCAGAAAAGCTTCACCCAGATTCTACGCACAGTGAAGGTCTTGGCACTAGAATCTATCGGCCCCAACCTGGACAAAGTTGTCAGTTTCCTGAGATGCTTTCCGTGCCTAAAGAAGCTATATATCGAGGTGATGTTCCTTTCCTGTTAAATGTTAACCACAAGGGAGTTCAATTTTTGGCACCTTTTCCCAAGTTTACAATGACAATGTACTACGATTTCTGAAGGAATTTTGGAGGATTTCAGGACATACACCCCCTAACCCCACCCCATATTGGTTGCTTGATTCATATGGTTACAATCCATAAGAATTTCTCCTTTGGATTCATCTGTACTAGTTTTCCTAGGGAATCTTTCATCCACACCAACCTCTTGTGAAGAAGGCTACATTTTTCTAGATTGTAATCAAATACCCATGTTAATCATGTCAGATCGAAGATGGCACGTTGGCGCATTTTACAAATCCTACAAACCAAATAGGCCTGTAGTAGTGTTCAAAACTACATGTAGGCACTAACACGTTCTCTTCTTTTGCAGATAATAATAGGCCCGCTGGTGGATAATGTGATACAATATAACGACAATCACATCGAATGCCTAGATCTGAATCTCTAAAAAATTACTTTAAACTCCTACTGAGGGACCTTACCGGAGATTATATTCGCCAGGTTCTTTGTTGCCAGAGCAAGGGTGCTGAAGGTAATGAGGTTGAACATGCATTTACGTAGAAATTATGAATGGTTTGTTGATCAGAACCAGCTGCACATGCAGAATGGAAGAGCCTCCAAAAAAGCTAAGCTTCATATTGGAACTGCATATGACAGAGTAATTGGAAGTCATTGTGTCAACCCCATACATGAATTGTCGGTGGCTGATCCCTTTGCAGAAATGATGAGGTTTCAAAACCGGCCTTACTATTGGTAATTTTTGTTTGAACCTCTCTTATATCCATGTTCAACTGATCAGCACGGGCATTTGCAGCTGAATGAGCTGAATTTCATTTCTAATATTAGTTTGAACCTTGTAATCTTCGAATTTGAGCCATGTAACTCTAGAATTTGAACCTTGTAATATTTCGGGCTTTTCTGGTACAATCGTTGAAATGGCATCGTATGAGACTCGTATATTGGTAGTACTATTTTGACCTTAATATGCGATAGACTTAGATTTTATTAACCATTCACGACCAGGGATCCAGCCAGAAGCAGAGCAATGGCAAACGTCGTCGCAACAAGATGTAGATGATTAGATGCCCATTTCTCCTAGTTTAGTATGCATGTAATTGCTTACTTTGGTGTGTGGAAATGTTATGTGTGTAGTCACTTATGTAATTGTATGCTTAATTTGGTTATGCAATGCTATTCTTATAAGTATATATGTTGATGTTCTGTCGACAGAGCATATCACATCGCACACGGACCACACTAGGGAACCTGTCGGTCATGAATTCATCAATCGCAGACGGCTGTATACCAGCAAGCTTTTGCCCACAACACACATGGCTTATTCCTTCACAAACAGCTCGGGTGGATCCACTGTATGCCACATATCGCACACGCAACTCTAATCTAATTCGTGCTTGATGTCTCCGACATCGCTCACATAGTTAGTCTTATTTTGCCACGTATCACTATGCTGGCCTCTGCTCGTGTCCCTCAGCGTGCTCTGCTCACCATTAGGTGCCGTGGCGTGCTCTGCTCATGTACCTCCACGCGCTCGGTTTGTGGACAACTTTTCCTTGCGTGTTCAACTGCTATATGCATATATATGGTTCCTCGCCGTTGAGGCGACCGCATAGCGCTCTGCTCACGTCCCTGCGCGTGCGCTCTGCCAGCGGTAGGGGCCTACGCACGATCATGTTGGGGGCCCCATATGCATGCGGTTCTGCAGCGCGCATCGCCATGATGCAGTTACGTGCTGCAATTTAGAACTGCCATCTGGGGGTGCGGGTATTCCAGGCCGTCCGGCTTCCCCAGTAATTCCCGCGGCCATTATAACCTTAGTCTCTTCAACCTCTTGATCTCGCCCCACAACACAACAAGCACACCCACGACGACACATACAGAGAGGATATCTAGCGGCACCCCAATGGAGTTCGGCGAGCATAAAGTGGAGACCCATGCGAGGGAGACGGATCTCTCGGTGGTATACACCAAAGACCCGACCGTGGTGGACGACTACATCAACACCGTGGAGCAGTTGCTTGCTCGAGACAAGTACAAGGTGGTCGGCATCGACCTCCAGTACACCGATGGTCATCCTGGCAAAGATCAGAAGGTTACCGTCGCCCATTTGTGCGTGTGCAATCATGTCCTCATCTTCCACTACTGCATGGGCACAGAGCCTTGCGACTGTTTTGCTAGGTTTGTCAACAGCACCAACTACAAGTTCACTACAGTGGAAACCTACAATGATGTAAAGGTGCTCAAGGTTACGGGCTTGGCCTGCAAGAACCTTGTCAAAATCTGTGACCACTATAGGGTTTGGGGCAGCACGAAGGACTCCCTGGTTGAACTCGCCTTGGCCATCATCGACCCCTACTACAAAAACATGAAGCAGTATGCCAAGAGAACAGATCCCGTATCCTGGCACAGGGCCTGGACGCGGCAACTGGATGAACCTCACCTCAGGTTCGCGGCCTAGAGCGTGTACACATGCGACGAGATGCACAGGCGGATCGTTGACATGAGGAACTACCTCGTTACCGAAATCGACGAGGCCGGATCGAGCCACAAGCAGAGCAGTAGTGGCAAGTGTCCCAAGAAGTAGATGGTGATCAGATGATCGTTTATCCTAGTTAATTATGCATGTAATATATAGTTGACTTTGGTGTGTGGAAATGTCATGTGTGTAGTAGTCACCTATGTAATTATACATGTAATAGTTTACTTTGGTGTGTGCAAATGTCATATGTGTAGTAGCCACCTATGTAATTGGATGTTTAATTTGGTTATGCAACCATGTCCTTATAAGTGTGTGTGTGTGTATATATATATATATATATATATATATATATATATATATATATATATATATGTTGTTGTTCTGTATGCAATCCCAACGCACACCACACACGTCTTATTAGCAGCAATCGTCTGTGTTATTATCAGTCTTCGCACACATTTCTGATTAAAGACCTGTTTGCCGTGTATCACACACATCTTTTTAAATTGAACTGTTTCTGTTATCTTGGCTCAACACACACAGTTCATCCGAGTGAACTGTTTGCCCTCTATCGCACATACCTTGATCTGGCTGACTGTTTCTTCTGTTCCGCCTAATCACAAATAGTTCATCCGAGTGAACCGTATGCCGTCTATCGCACACACCATCAACTGGCTGCCCGTTTCTATTCTTCTGCCTCATCGCAAACAGTTCACTGAACTGAACTGTATGCCCCGCATCGCACACACAACTAGATTCTGAATCGTGTTTGATGTAACCGCCATCGCAAACGTTTTGCATCTTTTTCGATGGTTTTTTTACATCACCGTTTGCGATTAATGCATCGCACATAGTTTCATCGAAGGGTCTCTGATCTTAGTGTCGTGTTAGCAGCATCCTCCAGTAGTGGTAGTGAGAACTTGTCCAGTATTTATTGCTATATTTGGTTGTTTGCATTACACCTTGTTTATTTCTAAGGTTTATGGTTGTTCGGTTGTTTGTAGTTAGCATATGTCCTATTTCAATTGCCATCTTTGGTTGTTCGTAGTATGCCTTGTTTATTTCAGCTATTAATAGTGTGATGTTCTATATGTGCTAGTATGAACTGTGCAGTTCAATTTCATCAATACCAAATTTAACAATAGCTCTATGAATGACTATATTTGGTTGTTGTTAAGCATGTTGTACTCCCTGCGAATCTTTTTAGTTTACATATAAGATTTGTCTAAAGTCAAGCCTCGTAAAGTTTGACCAACTTTATAGAACAAAATACCAACATTCACAATATGAAATAAATATCAGTACATGTGTCACGACTCAAATTTTCATATTGTACTCCCTCCGTCCGAAAAAGCTTGTCCCAATCTTGTTCCTCAAATGGATGTATCTAGCACTAACTTGATGCTACATACATCCATTTGAGGGACAAGTTTTTTTGGACGGAGGGAGTATAACTTTAGCATGGTAGATGTTGATATTTTTTCATATAAATAAGGTCAAAATTCTTATATGCAAAGTAAAAAGGACCGGAGGGAGTATTGAACACGCATTTCCATTTGATTTAACAATGGCACTGTTTGGATACTCTAACTTAGCTAGAGGTTAGAGTTAGTTTCTAGCTCATGAAAGTTAAAAGGGAGAGAGAGATTGGTGCAATAGTTGATTCTATTGCTTGAACCATGTGGGGATATATATAGGAGTACATGGTCATCTTGGAGTACAAGTCAAGGTAGAATAAATCTTACGCTTTCCTATGTTTCCTAAATAATAGTGATACTAAACAATAACTAACCCTGAACTAACTCTAGCCAAAGAGGTGTTTCGATGACAGTGTTAGATTGCCAATAAATGCACTAGGAGAACTAGCCCCAATCAGCACCTCTTGGGTGGGATAGTTGTTTTGGGTGGGTTTGACGCAACTAGCTCAAACTAGCCCTCATGTTTGGATACTTTACGGCTATTTGATCCCAAACTAGCTCAAACTAACTGCAACCCATGGATCCAAACAGGGCCAATAACTATTGTACTTAGACCTGCACAATACAAGTTTGAATGACTACATTTGCTTGTTTTTAAATATTAGGATTGTTGCAGTTAATACCACACCTTTCCACATCTTGTTTTTAAATATTAGGTTTTTAACAATTTGGTCTTGCACATGTAGGTCCAGCTGTCAGAGGTTTTGACCCACTATTTGACCCTTTTTGCATATGTGGAAATGAGTTGTCCATGAATATTAGTCAAGTCAAGAAACTCAGAAAGATTGTTATGATAAAGAAATTAGCGACAAAAAACAACAAGATCTTTGTCTGCACAATGAAGAAGATATTAGTTCACTACGGGATGGTACTAACTATTATACCTTGTCTTTTTAATTCCTTTGCTCCATTTCAAATCTAGAGAAGATATTTATGTATATCCTTGTTATCAGGCCTTTCCAAAGCAGTTCACTGATGATTACCTCTGGAACCACCTGTATGGTCAGGAGGCGAGGAAGGTATTCATACAACACCCAAGGTTCAATATTGAAGTGTTCCTGAAGAGGACGAAGGATGGACAGGCACTGGCCTAAAGTTGCAAAGACCTTCAACATCAATGAAGGCTCAATATTCGCCTTCCGCTTCAGCAGTTTTCCAGATGAGATCCATCTGTCTATGTACCGTCTATGATGCTAATTTCGAAAGGTTATAGATGTTGCATGTGAAACTTGGTGCTGGTGGAGTTGTGTAATGGGGTAGCTGAGTGCCGAATCTATATGATGTTGTACTCTGACGTATTTCAATTATGAAATCCTGCTTCCTTAATATGAAAATGAAATATATTGTGTGCTTAATATGAAATGTCAGTTAGTTTAAAAAATGGATTATTAATAATAGGGCAATTAGCCTGCTAATGGCCAATTAGCCTACTAATTGGGTTTTTCTATTGCAAACGGTTATTGAGAAAACACCGTGGGCGATGACCTTAGGCAACGCACATAGTTTCTAGGGATAAACCATGTTGGATCAATGAAGAATACCGCACGGCATCCTCTGGAAAACTGTTTGTGTTAGGCCACCTTGCGCAAAGGTTTACCACATAAAAAGTGTGTGTTATGGACAACCTTTGCCACACAGTTTCTTCTACGCACCGTGTGTGATGCATTCAATAACGCAAACGATAAAATTCTTAATATCGTGTGCAATGGCAAGGCTATCACAAATGATTTAATGGGGAAAATTGTGTGTGATGTACCTGCGAACGGAAATGTTCTCCTTGGAGTGACTGTGTGGGATGTATATACAAACGGAAACGTACTTCTTAGATTAACTCTATGGGATGTACATACTAACAGAAATGTATTCCTTCGATTGACTGTGTGGAATGTACATACGAACAGAAACGTTTAGCCGGGACTAACTGTGTGGGATGTACTTATGACAGGAAACGATTTGGCCTGTATAATTGTATTTTTTAGCACAACTGTACGTATAACCGTATTTGATCGCTCGCCCGTCGCATACGACCTCATTTTGCCGAGCATGTGTACCAGGAGGGCCTATCCCCGACGGTTTCTGGGTTGTGTGGGAAGGACCCCCCTATCGCAGTCACTCACTAGGCGACAGTTCAGAACGCTTTCATGAAATGGTGTTAAAAACCGTTTGTATAGCACCTCAGTGTACCAGTGTACAATAGTTATCCAGGAGTGGATCACTGGACAAAGGTCAAAAATATCCTTAGGTACGTAAAGAGGACTAAGGAAATGTTTCTCGGTTATGGAGATGATAAAGGGTTCATCGTAAAGGGTTAGGTCGATGCAAGCTTTAACACTGATCCAGATGACTCTGAGTCTCAATCTGGATAAGTATTGAATGTGGGAACAGTTAGCTAGAGTAGCTCTATGCAGAGCATTGTAGACATAGAATTTGCAAAGTACACACAGATCTGAATGTTGCAGACTCGGTGACTAAAACCTCTCTCACAAGCAAAACGAGGTCATACCTTAGAACTCTTTGGGTGTTAATCACATGGCGATGTGAACTATATTATTGACTCGAGTAAACTCTTTGGCTGTTAATCACATGGCGATGTGAACTATGGGTGTTAATCACATGGCGATGTGAACTAGATTATTGACTCTACTGCAAGTGGGAGACTGATGGAAATATGCCCTAGGGGCAATAATAAAATGGTTATTATTATATTTCCTTAATCATGATAAAGGTTTATTATTCATGCTAGAATTTTATTGACCGAAAACTTAAATACATGTGTGGATACATAAACAAATACCGTGTCCCTAGTGAGCCTCTACTAGACTGCTCGTTGATCAACAATTGGTTAAGGTTTACTAACCATAGACATGAGTTGTCATTTGATAACGGGATCACATCATGAGGAAAATTATGTGATGGACAAGACCCATCCGTTAGCATAGCATTTGATTGTTCAATATATTTCTATTGCTTTCTTAATGTCAAATACACAGTCCTTCGACTATAAGATCATGCAACTCCTAGATACCGGAGGATTACCTTGTGTGCTATCAAACATCACAACGTAACTGGGTGATCATAAAGATGCTCTACAGGTATCTCAAAAGGTGTTTGTTGAGTTTGCCTAAATCGAGATTAGGATTTGTCACTCCGTGTATAGGAGAGGTATCTCTAGGCCCTCTCGGTAAAACACATCACAAGAAGCTTGCAAGAAAAGTCACTAAGGAGTTAGTTATGAGATGATTTATTACGGATTGAGTAAAGAGACCTGCCGGTAACGAGTTTCAACTAGGAATGAAGATACCGACAATCGAATCTCGGGCAAGTAACATACCGATAGACAAAGGGAATTACGTATGTTGTCATAAGGTTCGACCGATAAAGATCTTCATAGAATATGTAGGAACCAATATGGGCATCCAGGTTCCGCTATTGGTTATTGACGGGAGAGGTGTCTCGGTCATGTCTACATAGTTGTCGAACCCGTAGGGTCTGCACGCTTAACGTTCGTTGACGATATAGTGTTATATGAGTTATGTGATTTGGTGACCGACTATTGTTCGGAGTCCCGGATGAGATCATGGACATGACAAGGAGCTCCGGAATGGTTCAGAGTTAAAGATAGATATATAGGACGATGCTATTTGGACACCGGAAAAGTTTCGGGAGCTACCGGGTAGTCATCGAATCACCGGAAGGGGTTCCGGGAACCCCCGGGAGGTTAATGGGCCATATGGGCCAAAGGGGGGAACACACCAGCCCACAAGGGGCTGGCGCGCCCCTCCTAAGGCCACAGCCCTTGGGAAGAGAAGGAAAGGGGGGAGTCAACCTCCCCCTTCCTTCCCTCTCCTCCCCTTTCCTTCCCCCCTTGTGCAAACAAGGTAAGGGGGGCGCCACAGGGCAGGAGCCCAAGGCGGCCGGCGGCCACCCTTGGGGCGCCACCTGGCTGCCTCCCCTCCCTCCCACCTATATATATGAGGGAGGGGGTGCCACACATAGGCCACGACAATCTCTTAGCCGTGTGCGCTGCCCCCCTCCAGAGTTTCGTCCCTCGGTCATATTTTCGGAGATAGCTTCACCGCCACCGTCACCATGCCATCACGCTACCGGAACTCATCTACTACTTCGCCCGTCTTGTTGGATCAAGAAGGCGAGGACTTCACCGAGCTGAACGTGTGCTGAACGCGGGGTGTCGTACGTTCGGTACTTGATCGGTTGGATAGCGAAGAAGTTCGACTACATCAACCACGTTAATAAACGCTTCCGCATACGGTCTACGATGGTACGTAGACACACTCTCCCCTCTCATTGCTATGCATCTCCATGGATAGATCTTGCGTGTGCGTAGAATTTTTTTGTTTTCCATGCAACATTCCCCAGCAATGATATGATCTATCCATGAATATTATTTGAGTTTTCTCTGAACTCCTTTATGCATGATTGTTATAGCGTCGTATTTCTTCTCTGATTTTGATTTATCTTGCCATGGGAAGAGGTGCTTTGTGATGGGTTCGATCTTGCGGTGCTCAATCCCAGTGACAGAAAGAGACATGACATGCATGTATCATTGCTATCAAGGTAACAAGATGGGATTTATTTCATACGTGAGTTTGTCTTCTCTACATCATGTCATCTTTCTTAATAAATTACTCTATTTTTCAATGAACTTAATACACTAGATGCATGCTGGATAGCGGTCGATCTGTGGAGTAATAGTAGTAGATGGAGAATCGTTTCGGTCTACTAATCTTGGACGTGATGCCTATATACATGATCAATGCCTTGGATGTCATGATAATTATTTGATTTTCTATCAACTGCCCAACAGTAATTTTTTACCCACCGTATGATATTTTCTCGAGAGAAATCTCTAGTGAAAACTATGGCCCCTGGGTCTATTTTCTATCATATATTAAAACCAAAAATACCTTGCTGCAATTTTCTTTTTTTTTGTGTGTTTTTGTTAGAACTATTTATCAAAACCTATACAATTTAATATATCTCAGTACCGTTGAGGGATTGACAAGCCCTCTACGCGTTGAGTTGCGAGTATTTGTTGTTTGTGTGCAGGTGTTGTTTACATAGTGTTTCTTGGTTCCCCTACTTGATTGATAACCTTGTTTTCATAACTGAGGGAAATACTTATCTCTATTGTACTGCATCATCCCCTCCTCTTCGGGGAAATCCCAACGCAGCTCACAAGTAGCACACCTATGCACGCGAACATTTATCATAACATATTACATCGTGTAGGATAGTCGTAATATTACAAGTTTCAAACTGATATTACAAATGCAAGGAGTAATGCTGCATCTACAACGACGCAATTATTAGGAAGTTTATGTAAGAACTTTCGTTACTTTAGGTGGACGCAGCATTATCGTACAAACTAAAATCCACCGCCCTGACAAGTCACTAATGGGCAAATAAATTTTTGAGTCTCTTGTGACTTGAGGTTTCAAAAACAAACTCAGCCTCTATGGAGCCTTTGTCATTTAGGCTTAGATGGTTGCGGTGATCAGCACACCATTCATTGTTGCGCTAGAGAATGCCAAACCTCATTACCTTGAGTAGACTTGCCTCCAGAACAAAGATCCCAGCCAATTTAGTCTCAGATGTGGTGCCTTGGTAGTCGATCAAATCAATTTCTATAAGATGGAGATCAAGGCAATCGATGAGATTTTTATTTTGCAGCACATTTTTCACTTTTGGGTGTTTTTTTATTTGCAAAAGATGAGAACATATTAGAGCAGCTGGCTCTATAAGATTGCCGCGTCATCAAGAGCTACCAATTTCATTCTCTCATATGATAGGGTTGGCTATAGGGTTGGCTCTAAGGCTAGTGCTAACTTTTCACTCTCTCTCCTTCTCTTAATTTCTTCTCATTTACTCATTTTACCTGGGAGCACGTTGTTACGTCGCCAACGTATCTATAATTTTTACTTGTTCCATGCTGTTATATTATCATTCTTGGATGTTTTACAATCATTTTATAGCAACTTTATATCAGTTTTTGGGACTTACCTATTGACATAGTGCCCAATGTCAGTTGCTGTTTTTTGCTTGTTTTTTACTTCGCAGAATATCAGTACCAAACAGAGTCCAAATGCAGCGAAACTTTTTGAAGATTTTTTTGAACCAGAAGACACCACATGGGCCACAGAAGTACCAAAGGGGCGGCCCGAGGTGGGCACAACCAACCAGGGCGTGCCCAGGAGCCTAGGCGCGCCCAGGAGCCCAGGCGCGCCCAGGGAGGTTGTGCTCCCTTCGGTGACCTCCCGCACCACCTCTTCGCCCTATAAATTCCCAAATATTCCAGAAACCCTAGGGGAGTCGACGAAACACAATTCCAGCCACCGCAAGTTCCAGAACCAAGAGATCCAATCTAGACACCATCACGGAGGGGTTCATCATCCTCACTGGTGCCTCTTTGATGATGCGTGAGTAGTTCATCATAGACCTACGGGTCCGTTGGCAGTAGCTAGATGGCTTCCTCTCTCTCTTTTGATTCTCAATACAATGGTCTCTTGGAGATCTATTTGATGTAACTCTTTTTTTGCGGTGTGTTTGTAGGGATCTGATGAACTTTAATTTTATGATCAGATCTATATCCATGAATATTATTTGAGTCTTCTGATGCATGATTATTTATAGCCTCGTATTTCTTCTTCGAATCTTTGGTTTAGTTAGGACAACTAGATTGATTTTTCTTGCCATGGGAAGAGCTGCTTTATGATGGGTTCGATCGTGCAGTGTTCTTTCCCAGTGACAGAAGGGGCAGCAAGACACGCATCTATTGTTGCTATTAAGGATAACAAGATGGGGGCTATTCCTACATGAATAGATCTTGTCTACATCATGTCATCGTTCTTATTGCATTACTCCATTATTTCCATGAACTTAATACACTAGATACATGTTGGATAGCGGTCGATGTGTGGAGTAATAGTAGTAGATGCAGGCAGGAGTCGGTCTGCTAATCTTGGATGTGATGCCTATATATTGATCATTGCCTTGGATATCGTCATAAATATTCGATCTTCTATCAATTGCCCAACAGTAATTTGTTTACACACCGTGTGCTATTTTCTTGAGAGAAGCCACTAGTGAAATCTACGGCCCCTAGGTCTATTCTTTATCATATTTGCCTTGAGATCTATTTTTATTCGCTTTTGTTTTCAGATCTATTATTCCAAAAACCCAAAAATACCTTGCTGCACTTTTTTGTTACTTATTTTATTTCATGTTTTACCAAGAGCTATTTATCCAATCTACCACAAATTTATCTATCTTTTTACCGAGGAGGGATTGACAATCCCTCTTACGCGTTGGGTTGCGAGGATTTGTTCTTTGTGTGCAGGTACCATTTACATAGTGTTACTTGGTTCTCCTACTAGATTGATACCTTGGTTTCATAACTGAGGGAAATACCTACCGTAGATGTGCTGCATCATCCCTTCATCTTTGGGGAAATACCGATGTAGTTCAAGCGACATCAAAAGGAATTTCTGGCGCCATTGCCGGGGAGACATCATCAACATCTATGAGGTTCCTAATCACAAATATCATCTCCTTGCAATTTACATTATTTGCCATTTGCCTCTCATTTTCATCTCCCCCACTTCACAAAAAGTTGCCTTTTTATTCTCCTTCTTTTCGTTTGCCTTTTTCATATTTGACCTTTTGTTTGCTTGTGTTGCCATGTGCCTTCTATATGCTTGCATCTTCGCTTGCTAAAAATTTATTGGTATGGATCCACTTGCTAATCTGTTTAAAAGATCCAATCATGATGAACCAATTTCTAGTGAGTTGAGTGCACTAGATTATCATTATGAAGTTTTGCTTGAGATTCATGAATCTCAAAATGGTGATGAAGAAATTTATGAAGTGATTCACGATAGCTCCTTGAATGAAAAGCATGATTGCAATGATTTTACTATAAATTCTTTTAATGTCGATTGTGCTAATAATATGCAAAACCCCAAGCTTGCGGATGCTAATTTTGCTATGTCCACTACTTATTGCAATGGTCATGATTGGGGTGATTCTTCTTATGATTTTGAAAATTTATTTAAGCCTCATGATGAATATTATATTGATAATAATGTTTGCAATAATATTGAAAGTGGGTTTGGAAGAGCGTCAACTTTAGGTAAAAATAATCTGACATATTTGGAGATTGTTCAATCTTACAATTTTTTTGATGAAAGTGGGTTTGGAGAGGTCATGACTTCAGTTGATGTTAATCCCACCATATTGGAAGATTATAAATCTTTTATGCATGTGGATCATGAAGAGAAAATTTTAAATGATAGCTATATTATTTAATTTGATTATTATCTTACATGTAATTAATATGAGAGAGGAAAATATGGTCGTTGAAATTTTCATGTTATTAAATTTCCTCTCGTTATGTTGAGATTCCTATTGTTTCTTTCTTCTCCTATGCATATGTTAGATATTTCTTGTCTTCTAATTTATTTTCTTATAAAATGCCTGTGCATAGGAAGAGAGTTAGACTTAAATGTGTTTCTGACATGTTTCATGATGCTCTATTTGCGTTTCAATTATTATCTTTTATGTGAGCATCAATAAAATCTTATGCCTAGCTAGGTGCATAAAACGATAGCGCTTGTTGGGAGGCAACCCAATGAATAAAATTTACTTTTGCCTTTTTCTTTCTGTTCTTGAGTGTTTGCACAATTATGCCTCTGTTATGATTGTGTTTTTTATGTTTTAATTAGTGTTTGTGCCAAGTAAAGCCTTTGGGATAGCTTTGGTGATAGTTGATTTGATCCTGTTGAAAAACAGAAAGTTAGGCGTCCAGTAACAGAATATTAAAAATTCACGAAACCGACGAAAAATCCTGAATTTTTTACACAAGATTTACATCCACATTTACTCAGTTATCCCACTGTTTCAGAATTTTTTGAGTTACGGAAGTATGAGAACAATTTTCATCTTTATAGAATGTTCTATTTTTGACACATTCTGTTTTCTTTGCATTGTGTGCTTATTTTGATGAATATATGGAATGTATCGGGGGGTATAAGCCACGCAAAAGTTACAATATAGTAGATATAATGCAATAACAAAATTTGAATGGGTTTTCTAAAGTACTTAAAGTAAAGATTGGTTTTCTTATACTAACGGATCTCACGAAGGTTTTGTTAAGTTTTGTGTGATTCAAGTTTTCAAGTTTTGGGTGAGATCGTGATGGATGAAGGAATAAGGAGTGAAAAGAGCCTAAGCTTGGGGATGCCCCATGGCACCCCAAGTTAATATTCAAGGAGAACCAAGCAAGTAAGCTTGGGATGCCCCAGAAGGCATCCCCGGTTTCTTCTAACGACCATCGGTATTTTACTTGGAGCTATATTTTTATTCGTCACATATCATGAGTTTTGCTTGGAGCGTCTTGTATTATATGAGTCTTTGCTTGTTTTGGTTTTTAGTTTGTCACACGTATCCTTTCTGGACACACCTATTTGAGAGAGCCAAAATTATGCTATGATTTGTTAGAATTGCTCTATATGCTTCACTTAAATTTTTTGAGCTATGGAATTGCTCTAGTGCTTCACTTATATCTTTTTTAGCATGATGTGCTTTAATATTTTTGAAGAAATGCTCTCATGCTTCACTTAGATTAATTTGAGAGTTAGTAAATTTTTGAAGAAATTCTCTCATGCTTCACTTATATTATTTTGAGAGACGAAAACTTTTATGCTCATGTTCTTCACTTAGATTTTTTTAGCTTGTCAAAAGCAATTGCAATATATGAAACTAGTCCCAAAGTGATAGATATCCAAGAGGGATATAATAAAAACTTTCATGAAGATCATTGGACAAAATAAACTTGATTACTTGTAATAGTTTTGAGATATGATGATAGTGATATGTGAGTCATGTTGGTGAGTAATTATGCTTTAGTAAGAATATTGGTGTTAAGGTTTGTGATTCCCTATGCAAGCACAAAATTCAATAGTTATGCAATGAAATTACATCCTACTTGTTGTGCATTATTCGGTGTTCGTTATGCTTAATTCTTGCTTATGTGATTTTTTGTTTCTTGGTTGGTTGCTTCTCAATCTATTTGCTAGTCTCCACTTGTACTAAGTAGAAATACTACTTTTGCATCCAAAATCTTTAAACCCAGTTTTGCCATATGAGTCCATCATACCTACATATATGCGGTATTTCCATGTCGTTCTAAGCAAATTTGTATGTGCATTTCTAATTTTCAAAATGAATTTCCTTTTTGTGTGCTCGTACCGCTCATGAAGCGGCAGGGGGTGGACAATATTTTCCATGCTAGATGTGTTATTCTCAAGATGAGTGTTTATTCACTTGTCATTGCATGAGAGTATGGCAGTAATAGGGATGCCCAGTCCTGAAATGGAAAAGAAATTTACTTTATGTTGTAAAATAATAAATTCATTGGAAAGTGTTGGTATGGACGGTACCCGTGGATACGACTAGCCGTGGAATGTGAAAGTATGGTGGAAAAAGGAATAAACTTTATTTTATGTTTGGGAACCGCCTATGATATATCTAGCATGGAAAGTGTTGGGAATTACTCGGTCATTTTCGTTGACGGGAAAAGTATACCTCTAAAAAACATTATCTCTCAATTTAAGCCTTGAGCTCTGGCACCTCTACAAATCCCTACTTCCCTCTGCGAAGGTCCTATCTGTTTACTTTATGCAATTTTTATTTTTATTTGAGTCTCCATCTTCTCTTATAAAGCACCAACTAAGGGGCACTATGATCGTACTTGAGCATTGGATGTAGCTAATATGCGAGTGTGTTTCATGAATGTATCAATGATTGAGCATGATGGGCTAGGGATAACTTTCTTCAGTGTTGATATTTTGAAACACATGGTTGCTTGTTGATATGCTTGAGTATTGAAATCTTCATGTCAAAACTAGACTATTGCTTTGAATCATATAAAAGTCCAAATGTCCATGCTACAAAAGAAAAGAATATGTGATGAACATGTTAGGCAGCATTCCACATCAAAAATTCTGTTTTTATCATTTACCTACTCGAGGACGAGTAGGAATTAAGCTTGGGGATGTTGATACGTCTCCAATGTATCTATAATTTTTGCCTGTTTCATGCTGTTATATTATCATTCTTGGATGTTTTACACTCATTTTACAGAAACTTTATATCATTTTTTGGGACTAACCTATTGACATAGTGCCCAGTGCCAGTTGCTATTTTTTGATTGTTTTTTACTTCACAGAATATCAGTACCAAACGGAGTCCAAACGTAGCGAAACTTTTGGAGATTTTTTTTGGACCAGAACACACCACATGGGCCAGAGAAGTACCAGAAGGGAGGCCCGAGGTGGGCACAATCCACCAGGGCGTGCCCAGGAGCCCAGGCGTGCCCAGGGGGGTGTGCCCCATCGGTGACCTCCCGCACCACCTGTTAGCCCTATAAATTCCCAAATTTCTAGAAAAACTAGGGGAGTCGATGAAACACAATTCCAGCCGCCGCAAGTTCCAGAACCACGAGATCCAATCTAGACATCATCACGGAGGTGTTCATCATCCTCATTGGTGCCTCTCCAATGATGTGTGAGTAGTTCATCATAGACCTATGGGTTTGTAGGCAGTAGCTAGATGGCTTCCTCTCTCTCTGTTGATTCTCAATACAATGGTCTCTTGGAGATCTATTTGATGTAACTCTTTTTTTGCGTTGTGTTTATTGGGATCCGATGAACTTTGAGTTTATGATCAGATCTATATCCATGAATATTATTTGAGTCTTCTTTTGATCTCTTATATGCATGATTATTTATAGCCTCATATTTCTTCTTCGAATCTTTGGTTTAGTTAGGCCAACTAGATCAAATTTTCTTGCCATGGGAAGAGTTGCTTTGTGATGGGTTCGATCATGTGGTCTTCTTTCCCAGTGACAGAAGGGGCACCAAGATACGCAAGTATTGTTGCTATTAAGGATAACAAGATGGGGGCTATTCCTACATGAATATATCTCGTCTACATCATGTTATCATTCTTATTGCATTACTCCATTTTTCCATGAACTTAATGCACTAGATGCATGCTAGATAGCAGTCGATGTGTGGACTAATAGTAGTAGATGCAGGCAGGAGTCGGTCTACTAATCTCGGACGTGATGCCTAAATGTTGATCATTGCCTTGGACATCGTCATAATTATTCAATCTTCTATTAATTGCCCAACAGTAATTTGTTTACCCACCGTGTGCTATTTTCTTGAGAGAAGCCACTAGTGAAATCTACGGCCCCCGGGTCTATTCTTTATCATATTAGCTTTGAGATCTATTTTTATTCGCTTTTGTTTTCACATCTATTATTCCAAAAACCCAAAAATACCTTGCTGCACTTTTTTGTTACTTATTTTATTTCACGTTTTACTGCGAGCTATGTAACACCCAAAAATTTAACCACATTTTTTTATTAAATAAAATTTGGCCAGTAATAAAATTTTGATTTATAATAAGTCCTTTAATGATTTTAGAGCCTTATCTGTTTCTGACATTCAAATTCTTCCCTCCTTATAGAAATTTTTGGAAATAATATTGTGGGCGTTGGTAGTTTACTTAAACCATTTCATTTATAGTTTAATAACAGTAGGAATTTATTTCATAATAAAATTTGCCCCAGAATAATTCTCTTAATAGTATTTTCAATACTTTAAATGCTTCTATTGCACTACAACTACTTTAAATAATTCTTTTAAAATTCCACAAAAAAATTATGGGAGGTCATGAGATGCCTATATATCACTTTTATGCAAAAACCCAACTTGGTCTTTTGGAAGTTTTGAGTGTAACTCCATCTTTTCCATTCTGTCCATTCTCTAGGTTATAACTACAACCCAAATTTTCCTTGCTCGAAAAATTCTGAAACTTGTCCATCTTATAATCCTTCCAACGAAACCCTTAAGTCCAAAATTTTAGCTCCATTGGAATGTTTTTAGTTCACCAAATAATCCTCTCAATATCTGGTCCAAAACTGAAATTCAGTAAAACTTGCACTAGAAAGTATCTCTTTTTGCCAAACCAAGTCCACCATCATCTCTTCCTTCTATGGAAACATCAACCTGCCAAGTATCACATCCTCAAATGTTCCCTAACTAGCCCTAGCATTCTGTCAAACAGGTGATGTGCATGGCAGAATCTGAAAACTTCCTAAGCCACCATGTGGGATTTGCGACTTCGGCTAAAGAAACCTGTCCACCATCCTTTTCGTCCACGGTAGCACTATCCTGCCAAAACTCATCTTGGTTGGACCACTGTAGCCCACCCAGGCATTTTGTCGAGCAGCTCATGTGCATGCCCAGTGCGTGAGCAGAGCGCCCGGATTGCAGCTACTGGCACCGAGCTCTGCCACGTCCTTGCCGCCACCCCTTGCGCGTGATCCGTCTAGATAGCTTCGTGGAGGATCCACATCGAACACTGACACCGCCCCTTGGCCACTTGCGCCGACCACCGCCGCCCATGACGACCGAAGCCGCCGCCCGACGACGGCCACTCTGCCACGTCTCTCCCCGGACCTCTCCCTCTTAATGGCCAATGGCCGATCAATCCGTAGCTCACCATCTCCCCACCGACCTCCTACCGGCCTCGCTGACCCTAGCCACCACCCCTAACCACTTCCCTGGCGTAGTTATGGTCGCCGCCGCCGTGCTTATCTTCGGGCGCTCCTGAACCGACCTCCCTCGCCTATATAAGGCCTTACCAAGATCGCCTTGCTGCACACAACCTCTTCCACACCTTCTGTAAGTCTTTCCAAGCAACAAAACGGCCAGAGAAGGCCATCCCCTCCCTCTCCGGTAGCTACTGCCGTTGCCCTTGCCTCGAAGAAACCGAGCTAACCCGAGCCTTCCCCCTTTCCACTCTCTACACCAGAAGCTTTCTCGTGGTCCCACAAACCCATTCCCCCACCAAATTTCGCCCGAGATCAGACATGGGCGAAAGCCCCAAATCGCCGCCGCTGAAGTTCTTCAGATGAGTTCACCGCCGACGACCCTGTGCTCCCCGGCGAGCACATCGGGTACCCAGAGGATCGCCATGGTCTCCTTGTTCCGTACATGTGCTCAGCTCCCCGAGTGATGCCGCCGTTCACCGGGAATCGTCGCTGACGATCCTTGCCCCGGCGGCACTCCGACGCCACCGGGAGAGAAGGGGAGAGAGCCCCCTGCCTTCTTCTTCTTCCTTGGCCTCCCCCCAAGATGGGAGGAGAGTTCCCCCTCTGGTCCATGGCCTCCATGGCGGTAGATGGGCAGGAGCCCCTCCGAGATTGGATCTCCCTCTCTGTTCTCTTCTGTTTCGCGTTCTCCAGATCTGGCCCTTCACTGTTTCTTAAATTCCCGGAGATCCGTAACTCCGATTGTGCTGAAATTTTTACACGATTTTTTTCCATAAATTATATTTCTTGTGCCATAAGAAGGGTCCCAACCAACGTTCGAGGACGACATAACACACCTAGGCGCGCCAGGGGGTTCCTGGAGCACCCTGGTGGGTTGTGGTCACTGTGGGGCCCCGTTTGCGTCGATTCCATGTCCCAAAAATCACATATATTCCAAAATAATTCTCCGTAAATTTTTATTGGGTTTGGACTTCGTTTGATATGGATTTTCTGCGAAATAAAAAACATGCAACAAAGAGGAACTGGCACTGGGCACTGGATCAATAGGTTAGTCCAATAAATCATATAAAAAGTTGCCAAAAATATGTGAAAGTTGTATAATATTGGCATGAAACAATCAAAAATTATAGATACGACGAAGACATATCAGCACCCCCAAGTTTAATTCCTACTCGTCCTCGAGTAGGTAAATGATAAAAAAAAGATAATTTTTGATGTGGAATGCTACCTAGCATAAACTTGATCATATATCTAATCATGGCATGAATATTAAGACATAAGTGATTCAAAGCAATAGTCTATAATTTGACATAAAGACATCAATACTCAGGCATCCCATCAAACAATCCTGTCTTTTAAAATATCGATGCTAAAGAAAGCTATCCCTACAAAATCATATAGTCTTGTCATGCTCTGTCTTCTTAACACAAAGTATTTATCATGCACAACCCCGATGACAAGCCGAACAATTGGTTCATACTTTTTAACGTGCTTCAGCTTTTTCAACTCTCACGCAATACATGAGCGCAAGCCATGGATATAGCACTATGGATGCAATAGAGTATGATGATAGGGGTAAATATAGAGAAGACAAAAAGTAAGAAAGTCTCACATCAACGCGGATAACCAACGGGCTATGGAGATGCCCATCAATTGATATCAACGTGAGGAGTAGGGATTGCCATGCAACGGATGCACTAAGAGCTATAGGTGTATGAAAGCCCAATATGAAAACTAAGTGGGTGTGCATCCAACTTGCTTGCTCATGAAGACCTTGGGCATTTGAGGAAGCCCATCATTGGAATATACAAGCCAAGTTCTATAATGAAAAATTCCCACTAGTATATGAAAGTGACTACATAGGAGACTCCCTATATGAAAAACATGGTGCTACTTTGAATCACAAGTATGGTAAAAGATAGTAGCAATGCCCCTTCTCTTTTTTTCTTTTTTTTCCTTTTTTTCTTTTTCCTTTTTTTTATTTTCTTTTTTTCTCTCATGTCCGGAGTCTCATCCTGACTTGTGGTGGAATCATAGTCTCCATCATCCTTTCCTCACTGGGACATGCTCTAATAATGAATAATGATGATCATCACACTTCTATTTACTTATAACTCAAAAGAAATAAAAATTACAACTTGATACCTAGAACAAAGTATGACTCTATATGATTGCCTCTGGCAGTGTACCAGGATGTGCAATGATCTAGCATAACAACGATATAAAAAAACGGACAAGCCATGGAAATATCATGCTAGCTATCTTACGATCATGCAAAGCAATATAACAATGAATGCTCAAGTCATCAAAACGGAGGTGGTGGAAGTTGCATGGCAATATATCTCGGAATGGCTATGGAAAGGCCATAATAGGTAGGTATGGTGCCTGTTTTGAGGAAGATATAATAAGTCTTATATGTGATAGAGCGTATCATATCACGGGGTTTGGATGCACCTGTGAAGTTTGCACCACATCTTGAGGTGAGAAAGGGCAATGCACAGTACCGTAGAGGCTAGCAAATTGCAAAAAGGTAAGAGTGCGTATAATCCATGGACTCACATTAGTCATAAAGAACTCATATACTTATTGCAAAAGTTCGTTAGCCCTCGAAGAAAAGTACTACTAAGCATGCCCCTAGGGGGATAGATTGGTAGGAAAAGACCATCGCTCGTCCCCGACCACCACTCATAAGGAAGAGAATCAATAATAAATCATGCTCCAACTTGATAGCATAACGAGAGACTATACGTGCATGCTTTGGGAAACACAAACCTTAACGCCAATATTCCTACTAACCACAACCATTTACTAGTACCTCCCACATATTACCATCTCTATATCGCAAAACTATTGCAAGGAATCAAACATATCATATTCAGTGATCCATAAGTTTTATGTAGTATTTTATGACTAACCATGCAAATGACCAATTCCTTTTGACTCTTTAAATAGGTATAAGTGAAGCAAGAGAGTTTAATTCTTTCTTCAAAAGACCGTGCTCTAATAAGTATAAGTGAATCAAAAGAGCATTCTACAAATAACGGTTTTCTATGTGAAGAGAAACAGGCAATCCAAACTTCAAATGATATAACTGAAGCACATGAAGCATTCTATAAAGCCATACTCGAAAGATATAAGTGAAGTGCAATGAGCATTATATAAATCGACGATGGACTATCTCATACTAGCATGGTGCATAAAACAAAAAATGAAAAATAAACACAAAAGACGCTCCAAGATTCACACATATCACATGAACGAAACGAAGAAGAAAACATACCGATACTTGTTGAAGAAAGATGGGATGCCTTCCGGGGTATCCCCAAGCTTAGATGCTTGAGTCTCCTAGAATATTTACTTGGGGTGCCTTGGGAATCCCCAAGATTGAGCTCTTGCCTCTCCTCCTTCTCCTCATGTCGAGACCTCCTCGATCTTTGATCACTTCATCCACACAAAACTCAACAGAAACCTCGGTAAGATCTGTTAGTATAATAATGCAAATCACTACTCTAAGTACTGTTGCAAACCAATTCATATTTTGTTTTTGCATTGTATCTACTGTAATATAACTTTTCCATGGCTTATACCACCGATAAAAATCGATGGTTTCATCAAAACAAGCAAAACAATGCATCAAAAACAGAATCTGTCTTAAATAGGACAGTCTGTAGCAATCTGAACACCTACCATACTTCTGTTACTCCAAAAATTCTGAAAAAATAGGAAAAAATAAAAAAATTGTATGGAAATACTGCGCAAAAAGTTTCTGAAACCTTTGACATTCCATTAAAAAATGTAAAATCATGTACTACAGCCAAAGTTTCTGTTTTTGCACCACACATACCAACAAGCAATCTAATCATCCTCAAGGCAAATGTTGACACATTATTTTTATAATACAATGGATTTGTACAAGGGGATAATTATGTTTGTGAGAATATTCATGAAATTTTTACATTGTTTCCATGAGCATGAACACAAGTGTTCAAGGTCGACCCTCACTTCTCCAATGCATCACCTTTCAATCGCTTCTCTTTTAGTGAAGTTTTAAGTTCCCCTCTATATTTTTTTGTTTTTAAACTTTATAAAAGCACTCAACAGAATAAAATGACTCTCTAAAACCTCCGGGTTGTCTCCCTGGCAGCACTTTCTTTAAAGCCATTAAGTTAGGCATAAAGTGCTCAAGTAATGAATCCACCCGAATCCCAAGGTATATCAAAGCCAATTTTAATTAGCAATGATTTGGCATTTAGTAGTGAGCATAAAGCAACATAAATCATGCAATGACGAAGTCTAACTCTCTTCCTATGCATTGGCATGTCATAAAAGAACAATTCATGCACATCAAGTAAAGGCCAATACATAGCATAAGCAGTTTCTTGCAATTCTTTCGTGTTGGAAACATAGAGAGGCGGAGATATAGTTCCTCTCTCATAATAATTGCAAGTAGGAGCAGCAAGCACATGCATATTATATTCAACAAAATTATCATGTGCAATGGTAAAAGGCAACCCATCAATGTAATCCTTAATAAGAGCAAACTTCTCCGATATAGTGTAGTTGGGAGAATTCAAAAAGATAATAGGACTATCATGTGTGGGTGCAATAGCAATAATTTCATTCTTAACATAAGGAATAATAGTAAGTTCATCTCCATAAGCATAATTCATATTGGCATCTTGGCCACAAGCATAACAAGCATCAAGTTCATCAAAAAGGGATATTTCAAAAGAATCAACGGGATCATAGCAATTATCATAGCATTCATCCTTCAGTAAGCATGAAGTGAAATTAAACAATGTACGAGTTGGAGGGTTACTCTCATTAGAAGGTGGGCACGGGTAGCTAATCCGCTCTTCCTCCGTTTGTTCTTCCCTCTCCTCATCATCTTTTTCATCCAATGAGCTCACAGTTTTATCAATTTCTTCTTCCATAGACTCCTGCAAAATATTAGTCTCTTCTTGGACAGCGGAGACTTTCTCAATAAATATATCAATATCGGAATTGTATTTGTAATTATCATAGCAATATTTAAGGATGGCAAAATTTTCAAGTCTATAAACATCATCATCAAAAGCTTCATACTTTAAAAACAAAGATTCAATTTCATAAGCACCCTTAAAAGCACCAAATTCTTCTATTCGTTCCACATCATAATAATCATATCTACCATTGGCATAAGAAGCCAAGGTTTCATTATCATTAAATTTGCATGAAAAGGGAAGGTGTGGAGCATTCATCCTAGAGCAACAAGTAAAATCATATGTCTGGCATAAATTCCAAGCATACCAATGCAACATATCAATTTGATCCCATAACAGTTTCCCTTTTTGTGTCAAGCGATAATCCCTAAAGTATTCACGTTGGTCCAACGTGTCTCCCATTATCATGTTGAATGGGGTTTTCTCAGGATTATCAAAGTAATGCATAATATTTTTCACATAACGAGCATCGAGGGTTTTAGGAGGTTCCCCATCACCATGAGTATCAAGTACAACTAAATTTTTTGGTGTTTCGTGTTCCATATCCATAACTAAAGATAGAGAACAACTTAGAATAGAAAATAAAAACAACTTAGTGATAAAACAAACAAGCACACACGAGAATATTCACCCCACGCTATTGCTCCCCTGTAACGGCACCAGAAAAAGGTCTTGATAACCCACAAGTATAGGGGATCGTTTGTAGCCTTCTTCGATAAATAAGAGTGTCGAACCCAACAAGGAGCTAAAGGCAGAACAAATATTCCCTCAAGTTCTATCGACCACCGATACAACTCTACGCACACGTGACATTTGCTTTACCTAAAACAAGTATGAAACTATTTTGCGAGAATAAAACTACGAGTACTTTGTGAGAATAAAAACTACAAATAAATTGCAAGGTAATAAAAGTGGATAGCTTTTGTCAACAAGAAAGTCATTTGTCCCTAGGCAATCGATAACAAGTACTGGTAATCATTCTTGTAATTTTATATGAGGGAGAGGCATGAGCTAACATACTTTCTCTACTTGGATCATATGCACTTATGATTAGGCCCCTAGCAAGCATCTGCAACTACTAAAGATCATTAAGGTCGTGAAACCCAACCATAGCATTAAGTATCAAGTCCTCTTTATCCCATACGCAACAACCCACTTACTCGGGTTTAAGCTTTTGTCACTCTCGCAACCCACCCTAAGCAAATCATGAACATATTGCAACACCCTACAGCGGGGGCCCCTCATGTTTGCGCGAGAAGGAGGGCACCGTCGGACAACACCACAAATAAAATATACAATCATACCAACCAAGATCATGATTAACCCATAGGACAAAACGGATCTACTCAAACATCATAGGATAGCCAAATATCATTGGGAAATAATATATGAAGTTGAGCACCATGTTTAAGTAGGGATTACAGTGGGGAAGAGAGGTGTTGCACTGCTGCATAGAGGGGGAAAGAGTTGGTGTTGACGGTAGCAAGATTGTTGATGTAGATCTCCGTCACGATCCTTCCTCCGGTGACACTCCGACGCCACCGGGAGAGAGGGGGATAGAGCCCCCTCCTTCTTCTTCTTCTTCCTTGGCCTCCCCCCTAAATGGGAGGAGAGTTCCCCCTCTGGTCCATGGCCTCCATGGTGGCGGAGGGGTAGGAGGCCCTCCGAGATTGCATCTCCCTCTCTGTTCTCTTCTGTTTCGCGTTCCCCAGATCTAGCCCTTCACCATTTCTTAAATTCCCAGAGATCCGTAACTCCGATTGTGTTTACACGATTTTTTTCCATAAATTATCTTTCTTGCGCCAGAAGAAGGGCCCCAACCGACGTTCGAGGAGGGCATAAGACACCTGGGTGCACCAGGGGGTGCCTGGTGCGCCCTGGTGGGTTGTGGTCACTGTGGGGCCCCGTTTGCGTTTATTCCAAGTCCAAAAAATCACATATATTCCAAAATAATTCTCCGTAAATTTTTATCGCGTTTGGACTTTGTTTGATATGGATTTTCTGTGAAACAAAAAACATGCAACAAACGGGAATTGGCACTGGGCACTAGATCAATAAGTTAGTCCAATAAATCATATAAAAAGTTGCCAAAAATATGTGAAAGTTGTATAATATTGGCATGAAACAATCAAAAATTATAGATACGATGGAGACGTATCACCGCCGTTTAAGTGGAGACGGTTTTCCCCGAACCTATGTTCGCGCTGGGAAGGCGTATTCCTGGGAGTACGCCATCGACGTCATCGGTCCTCCACACAGCTGATTGGCTGGGCTCGGCCCAGTAGCCCCAGAGCTATTCAGCGCTCAGGGTGCGCCACTACCTCTTTCCTTTTTCTTTTTCAGCATGTTTTTAAAATAATTCCACAGACACCATTTCTAATCCAAATTTGATGATTCAAATTTCTAAATACTGATAAAATCATGTTCTATTAATCTAGATAGGGTGAACAGTTTTCCTAAGCTTAGTTTTTGTTGGATCTATTAAATAGTCCACTTCTTCAATTATTCCATTTTAGAAATTATATAGGAAAATCATATGAACTCCAAATAATTTGTTTCTTTTTCTGAAATTCCTTATATTTCATCTAGTTTATTTAAGTTTTTATTTCAAAATTTTCCAGACAACTTTTTAGCACTGTTATGGCTTTATGTGGTAATTGAATATTTTTGAAAATAGGAAAAATGGAGGGAAGAGAATTTTCAAAACTTTTGGAGTGCCCCCAACACTTCTGCATGCTCAAGGCAAGCATCTTGAACACTTGATATGGTGATTGCATGGTTAAATGTTTGCAAGAATATATGAGTCATGCATAGGTTGAATTCAAATAAAATTTGCATGCATGTAGAGTTGGCATATTTCATCATACCGTGCATCGTGTGCTTGTCATGACTAACTTGCAGGAGTAGGCATAGTAAAATACCGTTACCGGCAGAAGGGTGATCACGTTGGAACATGATCATACCTTGTTGGTTACGCATGTGGGAGCATGCAAGGGTTGTGGCCCTATCCTGGTTATACGGTTGAAAGAAAACTTTGTTATGCTAACCACTGCAGGAAACATAAGCCTCCTGAGTCGACCGTAGATCGAGTCTTGTTCCGGTAACCCCCATACTTGATTCATGCTGCCACTTGTCCCTGCCACAGGTGGGGTATGGTTCAGTAAGTTGTTAACCCCTTTCCGTGCACACACCACATAGAGGGCCACGATGAGGGTTTCCACGATCATGGACTAATTCATGTCATCGGGTCAGGGGGCATGGGTGTTTCTGGTTGTAGCCGAGAGGGGGGCACCCCTTGTAATCCGCGCATATGAATAGTGATCCCATGCTATTCGAGATTATAGTCTCCCCGACTTAGAGTTTTTCTTGAACGATGTTTTGCGTGATTCCTGGCATCCGGAAAGTTAAGCTGGTGTGTGCTGGTCAGGTATGTTTTCAACCCAAAGACCGTAATGGGAATTAGTCAGCGTCTCAGTGCTTGCTAAAGAAATCCTTTACTTGTGGGTAAAGAGTACACCCTCTGCAGAGTTATATCTATTCGAATAGCCGTGTCCGCGGTTAAGGACTACAGTCTGGGTTGGCCAAGTGTTAGTCTTACAGTCGGTCTCCGGAGGAAATAATTATAAATCAAGCATGAATATTTGCAGAATGATTATTGTCTCTACTGATATTGTTATCATGAATATTATTGATTGTATGAATATTATTGTGGACTAACCCGTTGCTCTCTTTTTATTTTTTGAGTGTCTCAGGGGCTGGCTAGACTACCCCGGGCATTCAATTTTATTTTCAAGACCTTACGAGGCGTCTCTCGAGTTTTTGGCGGTCCTGTCTCGCCGACTCTCTTGTAGATACCCATCTGGCATTTCTTTTCTCGTGGGTTATCAGGCGTCTCTCGTGGCGTCGCTTGGATTTTTGGGTGGTCATGTCTCACCCGAATTTCCTTTTAGACACCCGTTTGGCATTTCTTTTCAAGACCGACCATGGCGTCACCTTTTTGACACCCGACTAGCATTTCTTTTCAAGACCTCTCATGGGGTCGTTTGGATTCTCGGGCGGTCCTGTCTTGCCCGGTTCTCCTTTTAGACACCCGACTGGCATTTCTTTTACCTTCTTCTGGATTCTCGGGCGGTCCTGTCTCGCCCGATTCTCCATTAACTTTCTTTGTTTGTCACTAACATTTTTTATTCTCATTACTCTACACATGCTAATATTTTTATCATGCCATGATTTAATACCTTCAGCATGCCTTTAATATAGTTCAGCATGAGCATATGTATATAGTCTAGTTCGTCATGACCATATATTATCTGCTGCATTCGGTATATCATTTGTTCATAATGTTTGTGAGTACATTCCAACGTACTCACTGGCTTGTCCCTGGCTATTTACTTGGCCAGGTTAGGATTTCATCGAGGAGTACCACCACGACGTCCATGCGGAGCCTAGGATAGCCGCCACGTGGGATAGGAATTATCCAGGCCAGCCATTCTTGTGGGAATGGAGCCCCATCAACGTTGGAGAACCACGAGTCGCTTTCATCACCCGTCACTAGATATCATTGTTGTATCATTAGACCTTTATGGTCTTGTATCCAATTCTTGTAATAGCTTGGTAATCTGTAACAAGGACGTGTCCGCCAGTAACAGTAATCCTGGGGCTGGTGATGACACGAGGGGTTAATTTCTGGGATGTTGTGCCCTGGAATTCTAGCCCCGACAGCCTTGGTATCAGAGCCAGGCTGACCATTGGTTAATCCTATCCTAGCCTGGTCATTATCCATAGGTTTCAACACCGTGCATATCCTTTCCAATCCAGCGTCAAGCTCATCCTATCTGATAGCCTGCACAGTGGCAAGCCGACATCTTTTGGACAGTCGGTGCCCAACCTATCATCCTAGCCCATAGGCCGTGTGCCTGTGGCCGACACCTGAGTTGTCCCATCCACAAGTGTGCGATGGAAGACTCTGCTGGCTTATAAAGGAAGCCTTGCCCCAACTGAGCACATCACAGCCCTCACTCGCAGCCTAATTTCCAAACCACCAAGATGCCTGGCCCCATCGTTCACTACGAGACCACCGCAGTCGAGCTTGAAGGCTTTGTAGCCGTCCTCACCAATCTCACCCGTCGTGCTTTTGGCATCGAAGAGCCGCCGGAGTATGTCATGTACCAGGAGCACACGAGTGATTCCATCCATCACTTCTGAGCCATGGTGCACATCTACGGGAGGAGCATCACATCAGAGCATCCCTACCGGTTCAACGAGAGGACGACCTCCGACAAGCCCCAAGCCATCCAACTTGCGGCATCTGTCGCCGAGGGTTAACTGCCGCTCTTTCTACTACTACCCTAGCCGTGAAGGCTATGGTAGACCGACCCAAGTCGCCAATGGAGACCAACAGTCGGATCCTGCTATGGTGCATCTGGTGCGCTACCTAAGAGCGCAAGAGGCACTGTTCGATCAGGTCACTTTTGACCTGATTGAGACCCGCAGGACGCTCGCTCTCCTGACCCCGGCAAGAAGTGAAGCTGCACCCACCACCGACATCCCGATAGTGTTGCTTGGGAGGCCTGTTGAGCCCCCAAGTTCCGCCCATGTTATCTACCCGGGAAGTGCCATCGCCTCACCCAGGGAATTCTGTCGTCTCTTGGAGGCCTACTCCAATGGGACGGTGACCTCGACACCCCGCGAAGGACACCACCTCTACCCCAGCCCTGTAGCTCCCCAACCTATCCCGGCCAGCTCTGACAATGAAGCACACAAACAGGACTCGGCATCCACAAGACGTGCCCGGCTAGATATCAACCAGGTGAACTGAGTCCACCAGAGTTGTTGTCAAGCCTGAGTGGCCCGGTTTTTCCTATAATTTCGCTCTAGCAGTTGTATGGTGTAGTAAGTTTGTAAACCACCTGTGTGTCATCATCTAAATAATACCATGTGTGACCCAGCATAAATTGTTTGACGGGTGGTTGTGGAGTAAATTCTAGATATCACTTCCGAACCCCTCTGACCGACACGCACAGTAATATGTCACATTCCTTTTGGGGATTGAGGTCCCAGACTTTGACCCCACAACAGGACCGATACACAGACGTACTGGCACCGCTTCATTTTTTTAACCCAGGTACTCTATAAGAGGCCACTCCCATATCCAACACCAGCAACCATCAACCTCGAGCACTGCCTTCTTCCCATTCATCCATCCATGTCTCACCCCGGAGCTTACCTGAGAACCCCCAATGCAAGCCCTGGCAGTTTTGTTAAGGTTTTGTGGGATCTGACCCGCAATACCCTTGGTTCCAGCCATCCACCCCAGTACGAGTTGTTCAAAATGAGGATCACCCCTGATTCCTCAAAATACTGGGCAGTTGTGCACATCCCACCAGAGGATTTAAATCAAGGCCCTCCATATGTTGTCTTCGTCAGGAGATCCTTGCCAACCTCAGGCATGGCTATCGAGGCTGCTGCTTATGAAGCAGTTACCCGTCTTTGATTCACGGTACCCACTGCCAGTGAAAGGAAATACTACTATTTCCCGAGCCGCGCAACTTCTGGAACAGAAGCCATGTTCCGATGTGAACGTATAGAGAGAGATCCAGCTCTGTCCAATCTCATTCAGTATGTGATGGCCCAGGAGCGTTTCACCCAGCAATTACTGGAGTATCTCCACTATCTTGCTGTTCTGAATCCTCGGATCACCATTGGCGGACCTCCTCTGCCAACTCAGGAGGGACACATTCTTTGTTTGGTCCCTCAACTTCCTCCACTCCCTCCGAAAGAAGTGGAATGTGTTCCAGCACCGGGAACTCTTCCGCACGACCCTGTAGATCTCACTTTCGGACTGTAGATGGTCATGAGTGCGTTCGTGTAGCATGTGGTGCTTGTTTGCATGATGTGACCTTTGTATTGTTCTTAGGGCGTATGTCATGAATATATTGCCATGATTGCATTTTGCATATGAGTGTTTTATTTGCTGTGATATGCATTTAAATCTTCTGCCCTTAACAAATCTCGAGGACGAGATTTTCTTAAGGGGGCTAGAGTTTGTAAGACCCCAAAAATTTAACCACATTTTTTTATTAAATAAAATTTGGCCAGTAATAAAATTTTGATTTATAATAAGTCCTTTAATGATTTTAGAGCCTTTTCTGTTTCTAACTTTCAAATTCTTCCCTCCGTATAGAAATTTTTGGAAATAATATTATGGGCTTTGGTAGTTTACTTAAACCATTTAATTTATAGTTTAATAACAGTAGGAATTTATTTCATAATAAAATTTTCCCCAGAATAATTCTCTTAATATCATTTTCAATACTTTAAATGCTTCTGTTGCACTACAACTACTTTAAATAATTCTTTTAAAATTCCACAAAAAAATTATGGGAGGTCATGAGTTGCCTATATATCACTTTTATGCAAAAACCCAACTTGGTCTTTTGGAAGTTTTGAGTGTAACTCCATCTTTTCCAATCTGTAGGTTATAACTACAACCCAAATTTTCCTTGCTCCAAAAATTCTGAAACTTGTCCATCTTATAATCCTTCCAACCAAACATTTAAGTCCAAAATTTTAGCTCCATTGGAATCTTTTTAGTTCACCAAATAGTCCTTTCAATATCTGGTCCAAAACTGAAATTCAGTAAAACTTGCATTAGCAAGTATCTCTTTTTGCCAAACCAACTCCACCATCATCTCTTCCATCTATGGAGACATCAACCTACCAAGTATCACATCCTGAAATGTTCCCTAACTAGCCCTAGCATTCTGTCAAACAGGTGATGCGCATGGCAGAATATGACAACTTCCTAAGCCACCATGTGGGATTTGCTCCTTCTGCGAAAGAAACCTGTCCACCATCCTTTTCATCCACGGTAGCACTATCCTGCCAAAACTCATCTATGTTGGACCACTGTAGCCCACCCAGGCATTTTGTCGAGCAGCTCATGTGCATGCCCTGCGCGTGAGCAGAGCGCCCGGATTGCAACTGCTGGCACCGAGCCCTACCGTGTCCTTGCCGCCACCCCTTGCGCGTGATCCATCTAGATGGCTTCATGGAGGATCCACATCGAGCGCCGACACCGCCCCTTGGCCGCTTGTGCCAACCACCGCCGCCCACAACGACCGAAGCCGCCGCCTGACAACGGCCACTCTGCCACGTCTCTCCCTGGACCTCTCCCTCTTAATGGCCAACGGCCGAGCCATCCGTAGCTCACCATCTCCCCACCAGCCTCCTACCGGCCTCGCTGACCCTAGCCACCGCCCATAACCACTTCCCCGGCGCAGTTATGGTTGCCGCCACCGTGCTTATCTTCGGGCGCCGCGAAACCGACCTCCCTCGCCTATATAAGGCCATACAGAGATTGCCTCGCTGCACATAACCTCTTCCCAACCTTCTGTAAGTTTTCCCAAGCAACAAAATGGCCGGAGAAGGCCATCCCCTGCCTCTCCGGCAGCTACTGCCATCGCCCTTGCCTCGAAGAAACTGAGCTAACCCGAGCCTTCCCCATCTCCACTCTCTACACCAGAAGCTTTGTCACGGTCCCACAAACCCATCCCCCCACCCAATTCTGCCCGAGATCAGACCTGGGCGAAAGCCCCAAATCACCGCGGCCGGAGTTCGTCAGATGAGTTCACTACCAACGACCCCGTGCTCCCCGACGAGCACAGCGGGTACCCAGAGGATCGCCATGGTCTCCTGGTTCCGTACATGTGCTCAGCTCCCCGAGTGATGCCGCCGTTCACCGGGAATCGTCGCCGGTGACCACACTCTGTTTCGGCCAGAGGAGGGAGAAGGCCAGGTTGACCTCGGTCAAACCCGACAAGTGGGGCCCACCCGTCAGCCTTACAAGTCGCGGGCCCCGCCGTTTAAGTGGAGACGGTTTTCCTCGAACCTGTGTTTGCGCGGGGAAGGCATATTCCTGGGAGTACGCCATCGACATCATCGGTCCTCCCCACAGACGATTGGCTGGGCTCAGCCCAGTAGCCCCAGCGTTATTCAGCGCTCAGGGCGCGCCACTGCCTCTTTCCCTTTTCTTTTTCAGCATGTTTTTAAAATAATTCCATAGACACCATTTCTAATCCAAATTTGATGATTCAAATTTATAAATACTGATAAAATCATGTTCTATTAATCTAGATAGGGTGAACATTTTTCCTAGGCTTAGATTTTGTTGGATCTATTAAATAGTCCACTTCTTCAATTATTCCATCTTAGAAATTCTATAGGAAAATCATATGAACTCCAAATAATTTGTTACTTTTTCTGAAATTCCTTATATTTCATCTAGTTTATTTTATTTTATTTTTGAAAATTTTCCAGATAACTTTTTAGCACTGTTATGGCTTTATGTGGTAATTGAATATTTTTTAAAATAGGAAAAATGGAGGAAAGAGAATTTTCAAAACTTTTGGAGTGCCCCCAACACTTCTGCATGCTCAAGGCAAGCATCTTGAACACTTGATATGGTGATTGCATGGTTAAATGTTTGCAAGAATATATGAGTCATGCATGGGTTGAATTGAAATAAAATTTGCATGCATGTAGAGTTGGCATATTTCATCGTACCGTGCATCGTGTGCTTGTCATGACTAACTTGCAGGAGCAGGCACAGTAAAATACCGTTACGGCAGAAGGGTGATCATGTTGGAACATGATCATACCTTGTTGGTTATGCATGTGGGGGCATGCAAGGGTTGTGGCCCTATCCTGGTGATACGGTTGAAAGAAAACTTTGTTGTGCTAACCACTTCAGGAAACATAAGCCTCCTGAGTCGACCGTAGATCGAGTCTTGTTCCGGTAAACACCATATTTGATTCGTGCTGCCACTTGTCCCTGCCACAAGTGGGGTCTTGTTTAGTAAGTTGTTAACCCCTTTCGTGCACACACCACATAGAGGGCCACAATGAGGGTTTCCACGATCATGGACTCAATCCTACCATCGGGTCAGGGGGCATGGGTGTTTCCAGTTGTAGCCGAGAGGGGGGCACCCCTTGTAATCCGTGCGTATGAATAGTGATCCCAAGCTATTCGAGATTGTAGTCTCCCCGACTTAGAGTTTCTCTTGAAAGATGTTTTTGGTGATTCCTGGCATCCAGAAAGTTAAGATGGTGTGTGCTGGTCAGGTGTGTTTTCAACCCAAAGACCATAATGGGAATTAGTCAGCGTCTCGGTGCTGGCAAAAGAAATCCTTTACTTGTGGGTAAAGAGTACACCCTCTGCAGACTTATACCTATACGAATAGCCGTGTTCGCAGTTAAGGACTACAGTCTGGGTTGGCCAAGTGTCGGTCTTAGAGTCGGTCTCCGGAGGAAATAATTATAATTCAAGCATGAATATTTGCAGAATGATTATTGTCTATACTTATATTGTTATCATGAATATTATTGATGGCATGGATATTATTGTGGACTAACCCGTTGCTCTCATTTTATTTTCTGAGTGTCTCAGGGGCTGGCTAGACTACCCCGGGCATTCAGTTTTATTTTCAAGACCTTACGAGGCGTCTCTCAAGTTTCCAATGGTCCTGTCTCACCAACTCTCTTGTAGATACCCGTTTGGCATTTCTTTTCAAGACCTCTCGTGGCGTCGATTGGATTTTCGGGCGGTCCTGTCTCACCCGAATTTCCTTTTAGATACCTGTTTGGCATTTCTTTTCAAGACCGACAGTGGCGTCACCTTTTTGACACCCGACTGGCATTTGTTTTCAAGACCTCTCGTGGCATGGCTTGGATTCTCGGGCGGTCCTATCTCACCCGATTCTCCTTTTAGACACCCGACTGGAATTTCTTTTACCTTCTTCTAGATTCTCGGGCGGTCCTCTCTCGCCCGATTCTCCATTAACTTTCTTTGATTGTTACTAACATTTTATATTCTCATTACTCTGCACATGCTAATATTTTTATCATGCCATGATTTAATACCTGTCAGCATGCCTTTAATATAGTTCAGCATGAGCATACGTATATAGTCTAGTTCTTCCTGACCATATATTATCTGCTGCTTTTGGTATATCATTTGTTCATAATGTTTGCGAGTACATTCCAACATACTCACTGGCTTGTCCGTGGCTATTTACTTGGCAAGGTCAGGATTTCACCGAGGAGTACCACAACAACCTCCGTGCGGAGCCTAGGATAGCCGCCACATGGGATAGGAATTATCCCGGCTAGCTGTTCCTGTGGGAATGGAGCCCCATCGACGTTGGAGAACCACGAGTCGCTTTCGTCACCCTTCACCAGATATCTTGTTGTATCATTAGACCTTTACGGTCTTGTATCCAATTTTTGTAATAGCTTGGTAATCTGTAACAAGGACTGACCCACCAGTAACAGTAATCCTGAGGCTGGTGATGACACGAGGGGTTTATTTCTGGGATGTTGTGCCCCGGAATTCCGGCCCCGACAAGCTATTTATCCAATCTACCACAAATTTATCTATCTTTTTACCGTGGAGAGATTGACAACCCCTCTTACGCGTCGGGTTGCAAGTATTTGTTCTTTGTGTGCAGGTACCATTTACATAGTGTTGCTTGGTTCTCCTACTAGATTGATACCTTGGTTTCATAACTGAGGGAAATACCTACCGTAGCTGTGCTGCATCATCCCTTCCTCTTTGGGGAAATACCGACGTAGTTCAAGCGACATCACACGTGAAGAGTTTGGCCATAGTGTGAGCATTTGTTGCCAGTATAATAAGCCATAGGAAAGGAGTACTCCAGTACTAGCACTTCATTTTATTCAGTTGTGGGTCCAACTTTAAAACTATACTAGAGGTAGCACACTACGAAGATTTGATATAAGCTTAGAGGCAGGTTAGTGGGTACCTAGTTAGAGGCAAACTTACCTGTGGATGCTCCTACTGCCCACTTCCCACTATGACTGGGGTCCACATTGCTGCCTCTAAGGTTCGTGAAAAAATGCTGCAATGTATGGTATTTGAGTGCAGCCTCTACAACGGTCCCACAAAAACAATAATCAAGTTGATATGTGATTCACTTTTCAGTTGGGAGACTCAAGAAAGTGGATGACATGTAGAGACAGATGAATGTTTTAATTGAAACATAAGCTTGGAGGCAACCTCTTAGCTTAGAGGCGATGCCAAGGATTTTCTGCTAGAGGCAACACCATGCAATTTATAGAGGCAGCCTCGTAAGTCTTATTTAGAGGCAAGCTATAGAGGCAGCAAAGTGCACATTGTGGACGCTAGTCTAAGTTGCTTCCCAATATGACTAGCCTTGGCTTCAACAACAAAAAAATGATGCAGGTGATCACGTGAGAATAAATAGTAAAAACATTTCTTTCAGTATATAGTGCATAGATGCAGTTTTGAACACTACACTTGTCATTGTAACTTGGGAAAATTATGAAAAAATTGAGCTCTGTTGTGGTTCACATTTAATAGGAAAGGGTTTTCAGCTCGATGAATAGCTTCTTCGTGCACGGAAAGCATGTAAGGAATCCAACAACTTGATCCAGATTGGGGCTGATAGATTTTATTGCCAAGATCTTCACTGTGGGCACAGACTGGGTCAAGCTTGTGGGAATCATTTTCTGGATGACAGTCAAACATACATCAAGAAAAAAATTAAAAATGTGATTTTCAAGAAGAAGAAGAAGGAGAAGAAAAAGTGTGTTGTACCTGAACGATTATGGATCCAATAACAAGTTCAGAGAATTTGGAAGCCGAGTAGGCCAACGCTATCAATTTCGGCGCGTCAATGACCCTGATTTTTGTTGGACCTTCTAGATCAGATACAAGCAATCTCTCAAGGAAAGGCGCATTCTCAAGGACCATATCATGAAACAGCACAGTTGATCTCTTCCCAAGTAATGTCTTGTTGTGGGGGCAGCAAGACACATAAATCCATTGGAGTTTCGTTGAAGCGATGTGGAGGGTAATGAACCCGTGGATCTGCTGAAGACAAATGTACTCAGGCACATTACAGCCGTGGATCAGGTGCTCCATAGCCTCCTCCGAGATGCCAATGTCAAAGAGCTCGAGCTGCTTGAGTTGAGGGAGAAGAAGAGTGGGCGTGGCACTAATCTGTGGAAAATAGCAGGAGTTCAACCTGCAGCGACGCAGCGTTTGCGCGAGGCGGAGCACGGACGGTGGCAGAGAGCGACATTGTCCACCTTCAAACCTAAGCTCCTCGAGCCGATCTAAGGCGTGGGATAAGAACCACTCGTCGAACATGGCTTTGACCTTGTAGTTGGTACTGAACATGCGGATGTCAAGGCGTCTGGCTGGCCCAGGGTGCGATGTAAGAATCTTGGAGACTACGGCCATGCATTTGCAATCCCCGTCGCAGAGGCAGCTGTCGATGGTGAGGTTGAGGGGGATGCGGTGCCAGAGGGGGCGCCACCGCCGGGAGAGCAGCGTGGTCCGCATGGCAGATTTGGTGGGGAGGAGGGCGATGATGATGAGTAGCATGTCATCGGGGAGGCTGCTGATGAAGTCTAGGCTCGCCGGATGCGGTTTTGGCTCGATCTGCCTCTGCTTGTTGGCTGCCTCGCCGTCCATCTCAGACGGCGGCGACGCCAGTGTACATGTGTGTTGGTGTCTATGTGTGCTGGGTGTGCGCGAGTGCTTCCTTGTGTGCATGCCACCACACAGTGGTGTAGTGTGTACGAGTGTATCCTTCACGTGGAAGAAGTGTGCCCTAATCGCGAGTGGTTTCAACTTTGTTTACTTCACCGCGTGTCAGATGGGCCTCTAGTTTATTTATTTTCACCCACTGCCACATGAGCCAGCACACCAAGATAGAGAACACGACCTGACAAGGCATCATGTGGACTGGTTGACCGGTCAACGAAGCAATATACGGAGTTATACGCTGACACAATGACCGTATAAGGAGCTATACGCTGACACGGTGATAGGGGAGGCCCATGAGAGATAGTAGAGAGAGAGAAAGAGCTACTCCCTCCGTTCGATAATGTAGTGCCTATATTCTTTTGAAAAGTCAAACTTTTGAAACTTTGACCAAATTTATAAAGAAATTACTTATATCTACAATACCAAAGATAAATGATATGAACTAAGTACATGTTATGATGAATCTATTGATCGTTCCAGATGTAAAAAAAATTTCTCCACATATACCTGGTCAAACTTTCTTGAGGTTTGACTTTTCAAAACATCCATATATTATGGACGTGAGAGAAAGAGAGATTGTGTGAAATAGAAAGAGTGAGTGTGCAAAAAGTGTGTGTGTGTGTGAAAGAGACATGGACAACACATGGTAAAGTAGAGAAAAAGTGTGTGTGTCTTATGCAAAACATATCACACATGCATCTTCAAGAGAGGAAGCAAAGTGAGGAGATAGTGTGTGGTTGTTTGCAACCGAGAGAGAAAGACCCCTAGCACATGGCCAAGAGAGGTCTAGCAAACAAGGGAGAGAGGTTGAGAGAGACGTATGGAGAAAATGTAGGCATGGGGAGGATAGAGTGTGTGTTTGTGATAGAGAGATCCCCTAGGGATAGTGATGGGATTACATGGGTGGGAGATCGAGTGACAAGGTGTGTGCATGATAGAAGATACCCAGACAAAGATCGAGATAGACGTAGGGATGGAAGGAGACAATACGTGTGTTCGTGATGGATAGTGAGAGATAGTCATACTTAGGGGCGAGTGCATGTGCCTATGATGGAGTGAGAGATTATTGTACTTAGGTGGGTTCCGTGTCACATAGAGAGAGAACAAGGGCAGAGAGTGTTAGATGGGTCTATGTAGTGCCAGCGAGATATGTGTATGTGTGACCTAGGGAGATATAAAGTTTGAGAGAGATAGAGGAGCCCCGATAAGGCTGAGTGGTGTGTCAGAGAGTTGTCAGAGGGAAAGAGATACTCCATCGGTTCGATAATTCAGTGCATATAAATTTTTTAGAAGTCAAACTTTGGAAACTTTGACCAGGTTTACACAGAAAATTATTTATATCTACAATACCAAAGATACATCATATGAAACTACATCTTGTGATGAATCTAATGATATATGTTTGTCGCTCTAGATGTAAATGTTTTTCTCCACGTACCTGGTCAAACTTTGTGAGGTTTGACTTTTCAATAAATCTATATGCTATGGACCAAAGAGATGACCTAAGTCTAGAGAGATCAAGTGCGTGTGAAGGAGAAAGAGTGATTGTGCAAAAAGAGTGTGTGTGTGAAAGAGAAAGGGACAACAAACGATAAAATAGAGAGAGAGTGTGTGAGTGTCTTATGCAAACATATCACGCATGCATCTTCGAGATAGAAAGCAAGGTGAGGAGATACACGACGATAGCTAGTGCATGGTTGTTTGCAACGGAGAGAGAACCCCCGATAGCACTTGTACAATAGAGGTCTAGCCAATGAGCGACAGAGGTCGAGAGGGATGTATGGAGAAGATGGGCGCATGGGGAGGGAGAGAGGGCGTGTTTGTGACAGAGAGATCCCCTCAAGATTGTGAGGGGACTATATGTGTGGGAGGTCGAGGGACGAGGTGTGTGTGCGATAGAAAGATGCCCCAAGAGAAATCGAGATAGACCAAGTGAGGGAAAGAGGCAATGCGTATGTTTGTGATGGAGACTGAGAAATAGTCATATACCTAGGGGGACTGCGTGTGCCTATAATGGGGTGAGAGATAGTCGTACTTAGCTGGGCGTGAGATTGTGTGTGTGTGCGTGTGAGATGGACAGAGAATGAGGGAGAGAGGTAGAGAGTTTTAGATGGGTCTATCTAGTGCAAATGAGATATGCATGTGTATGTGTGACCTAGGGAGATGGAGAGTTCGAGAGAGAGAGGTAAGAGCACCGAGATGGCGGTGTGGTGCGTGAGAAAGTTACGGACAACGAGCTAGGGAATTTGTGTGCGTACGATGAGTGCACCCTAGACATTTAGCTTGGACTAGAGAATCATACATTGTGTGCGATAGATACCTATACATGGAGTGTGCATGCGAAATAGAAAGACCGACAGAGAGAGAGAGAGAGAGGGGGAGAGGGACCGACAAGGTTTGTGTTTGTATGCGTGCGATAGAAATGAAGATTGTCGGCTAGAGAGAGAACAGGAGTACGGGAGAGGGGGAGGTCACATTTATGCATTGAAGACTGATATAAACCATGTTTCGTTATAAATTTGCATTCAAATCTTTGAATTGGAGAACATGGTGTTTGCAATCCACACATGAACGGAGATATGTGTGTCAAACAAGTTCATTAATTTGACTTTCAGCATGTTCATGGAGTACTATAATACAGCATGCTACGCAATTGAGGTGTTCAATTATGGATTTAGTCCACAATTTTGACCGGGTGAACGAGCTATTTCATTGAATAGAGATATTTCATTTTGGGTTTGATTCCCGTTTTTGAGTGGGTCAACTATTTGTCAAATAGTAAATCGGTAGCAACGAGCTTGTAAAAACACATTAGTCCCGAGCATGGTGTCACCATCTGAAAAAGAAGTGGCAACCTAATATTTCAAAATTTGATTCGAATCGACTTGGTAAGGTAGACATGGATGCTCGTTCTCCCAAAATTTGAACAAACCGCTAAACACCCTCTGCTCGGTGGAATTCGCCCAAGCAAATAAATGGGAGACACGAAATTACCGGCCTATCTGGGACCTTCATCAATTAGCTCATTGTACATCGAGGGTAGGTTTGTAACTTCATCCAAGCACACCCTCTCCTCGGCCGAAATGACAGGTGCCAAATAGTTCATAAACCATGGGCGGCAAAACACCCTCTCCTCAGGCGATATGGCAGGCGCCGAATAATTCATAAACTATGGGCGGCAAAACACCCTCTCCTCGGCCAAAATCGCTGGCTCCCACTATTTGAAAACACGCCCTCCTCGCCTGAAATCGCTGGCGCCCACTATTTGGGAGAAGCAAAGTTACCCTACTATCCCTGACCCTCAAGACATAGACTCAAGCCCAAAAGCCAAAAGGGAGGAGTAGAACTGTAACTTCCCCCATATCTCGGACAAATGCGTCCGTAAGACATGGTTGCCACTGCCAATTCCCCTTTCATACACCGTGGGCGCCAAATCACCTTCTTGCCAGTCATGAAACCTCATCCCCTCCTCCATGGCACCCCCATCGCACCAAATCACCACCACCCTCCTCCCCAATGCCGGAGCTGCTGTTTGTTTGTCGTCATGCACTGGGCCGTGTGCCTCTTACTCCATGCTTGCGGAGCTTCCTCGACGACGATCGCATGAACAGTACCAGAGCTGATTCACCTGCGCTGTTGTGCATGCTGCCAGAGAAGCTCCAACTTCAGACGTGTCCAGGGCCCTGGCACTGCTTCCTCATTGTCGTTGACCATCGCGACATATCTGCTTTCCCGCCGACGGGAGCCACCGCAACCGCGCCGGCCACATCGACTCAGCAGCTGGAGCTGCCTACTTCACCGGGCCGCAACATAGGTCGTACACTCATCTTAAATCACTTAATTTAGGCGTTAGTCGACTGATTTTTTAATCTGGGCCAGTCGATTCCCAATGGATGGAAGCAGCACCCCTCGAGGTCAAGGAGCTCCTAGGCTGCCGGTTGGCTGGGCCAGCATTGCCTCGCTGTTTATTGTAGGGGTGCAGGGGCACAAGTTCTCCGCGAAAGTAGCGCTTAGGTGCCTATCTTAGTGTTGCATGGGTTGAAGGTAACCCGCCGCCAGATCTGGATGACGGTGAGTCTTTGTGGTTTGGCCGGGGGTGGCGCAAAAATGGCAGTGCGGTGGGGCGGGGGCGGGGTTTTGGTCGGAGCTATCACGGCTAGGGACCACGGAGGCAGGTTGCTCTGCCGGTGGTCGCTGGCTCTTTGGGGAAGATTCTGAACAGTGTCAGCCAGGAGGCACAAGATGGCCATCCAGCCATCCGGTGTAGATCGGACAGTACCAAAAAAAGCGTGTGACCCCAATTTAGTTTTCAGTCAACAGGCATGTGACCAGTCTCGTACCTTAGTGTTGATCTCTTAGGGTATTTCTTTAGATCCGAGATATGTGTGTGTTTTCTGCATCTTCAGCAACACCGTCTTCATTCTCACCGCAGCTTCTCCAACAAGGGAAGCATACACCAGAAGGGAGCTGTAGTCCCCACTCAACAGTTCCCTGCCTCTAATGTGCCTGCCCGACATGGACAGCCACAACAACCGCAGGGCCATCGACAAGTCAACAGATGATGCTCACTCCTATGGATGGCGGCCAAATAGGTTGTACCCTCATCTAACTTGTGTGCAACATTTATGGCTTCTTTATGCATCTAAGCATGTGTGGAAAATAGATTATCACATGTAACTGTATATTCATGTTGATCTCTTAAGAGTCTTGTTTAGTAGTTAACGTTGTTCCATAGTTTAGATAAGAGACTTGTTGAGGAGTTAACGTTGTTCCATAGTTATCATCCATCAGCCAATGCTATCCCACAGGTTGGTGATTATACCACTTCTAGTATTAACTATGTTGTTGTTCTTTAATACTTTTGTGTGCCATCTAGTTAATCTTGAGTACAAACAATACATATTCTGTAGCTTTCATCTGTGTTCGCCCTTTAGTTTTTGAGACCTGTTGTTGCAAGGTAAGTCATGTCCTACTATTTATGTCATCTCGTACACACACTCATTACATAATCTAACAACTAGTTTTGTTCCATGCATGTCAGATATAGTTGCACACATTGATATATCCACAAGAACCTCGCGGAGCAATGTAATGGCCAACAAACTTGACATCAATGATATCCAATATGATGGAACAGTTAAAGGCAGTTCTTCAGAAAAGTTGCAGAAAGATGATGAATCCTATTGACCCCGCAAGGTCCTTCCTCTAACTTGACCCGTGATATGGGTACATCTTGCATATAATGTCCTGGGGTGCATCTACTCTTTTGCAATGCCATGTGCTTAGCCTGCTGATCATACATGTAAATATGTCATGCCTTCTTGTATTGTCATTCTACTCTATCACAATGCCATCTGCTTAGTTTGGACATCATGCTTCTGAATATCATGCGCATTGTTATTCATCAGTATGTACTCCATCTGTCTACCATACCATGTTTTTCTACATTGAAGTGTTGTTCTACTGGTCTGTTGCAATGCCATCTTAGTTTCCCCATCATACACGCATATGTTGCCTTCGTGTTTTTCTATACCTATTCCAGCTATCACACAGTTTACATTCAACTAGTGTTTTTTTACTCTGTTGTTGATAACCCACAAGTATAGGGGATCGTAACAGTTTTCGAGGGTAGAGTATTCAACCCAAATTTATATATTCGATACAAGGGGAGCCAAAAGAATATTTGTAAGTATTAGCAGTTGAGTTGTCAATTCAACCACACCTGGAGATTAAATATCTAAAGCAAGGTGATCAGTAGCACAGTAATATGATAGCTTCATAGAAGTGGTAACAGTAATAGCAACGGTAACAGTGATATCAATAATTTTGTAGTAGTTGTGACAGTAGCAATAGCAATAGTAACTTGGCAAGAACAATATGTGAAAAACTCGTAGGCATTGGATCAGTGATTACATTGGATAATATTCATCATATAATAGTCGTAACCTAGGGCGATACAGAACTAACAACATATCATAAATATAATGTAGGCATGTATTCCGTAAATAATCATACATGCTTATGGAAAAGAACTTGCATGACATCTTTTGTCCTACCCTCCCATGGCAGCAGGGTCCATAAGGAAACTAAGGGATATTAAGGCCTCCTTTTAATAGAGAACCGGAACAAAGCATTAACACATAATGAATACATGAACTCCTCAAACTACGGTCATCACCAGAAAGTATCCCAACTATTGTTACTTTGGAGTTTACGGATCATAATGTCGGAATCGGGGCTCCGCAGACCCAACAAGGTTTGAACTCTGGGGCGTGTACAAAGATCTAGCCTAGCCGCAGCCTCAAGCTCATGACTCCATGGCTTGACCTTGTCGAGTTCGGGCGAGTGGGGAAGGAAGGACACGGCAGTTTACCCAGGTTCGGGCCACCTTGCGGTGTAAGACCCTACTCCTTCTTTGTGGTGGATTGACCTCGCGAGGAGGTTGAGGATGAACTAGTACAGTGGGTGAGCGACCTCGCGAGGGCTCTGTGGGTGACGATAGTTCTGTCTAGAGAAGACCAGAATCGGATTATAGTGGCCATGTTCCTCTTCCCTCATAGCTTTGGCGGGAAGGGATTTCACAACGGCCAATTTGAAAGGGGACAAGAGGTACATCTTATCCTGACGAAATGTGGTCTTCGCATGCAAAGCTTTTGGCCATGACGCGGTGGTGGGCTCGGTGATGACATCCGTCCTGCCGAGCACGTGGTCTTAGTCCTGTTGCATCGGAGTGGAAACCTTTGGGGGATCCCTCGGGAACCCGCGCTTGTCCTTGCCTCCTTAGCAGCAAAGAGGAAACTGTCTTCCTCTGCGCCCGCTGGCGCCCGCCTGGCCTTGGTCATCATGGCTCATGTCACTGTGAGCCTCATGAGGCGGGGTACCTGCATAGAAATCTCCGCTCTTGGGGAGGCAGGCTCGGGAAAGCTACCCCTCAGGAGGTCTTGGTGTCGTTTGCCTTGCGAGGCCCGGGGGCCCTCGCGAGGGCCTTGCTCGCAGAGCCTTGTAGCTGGGACGCACCGGGCCATCGACGGGGCCATGCACTGGGCCGTAGGCAGGCATGTCGGGGTACCCCCGATCCTAGAACGCCGACAGTAGCCCCCGGGCCCAAGGCATGCCCGTCCTGGCTTCGAAGCGAAGGCGAGAAGCAAAGGGTGAAGTGGCACGGGCCCCAATCGCCTACGGGCCAGGCTTGACGCGTGGCGCGTGATGGGACGCGGACGCCTCCACTTCCCCACATTGCCTCGGCAACTGCCCAGACTAAAAAAAGCCTGGTGTGCATGCTGCGAGGCCATCATTGCGCAAAGGTGGAGGGGCGCCAGTTGGCCCACGATCGCCTATAAGAGGGCGAGGGAGCAGAGTCGCATCCCATCAATGTCTTCTTACCCTTTCTCCTCCAATCTCCGCCGTAGCCACCATCTCGCCGAACCAACCATGGCGCCAGTGAGGAGGTTCACCGCCGAAGAGAAGGGCAAAGACCCCAAGGAGGGGCCTGAGTCACCGCTGCCCCAGAGGGGGCACAGCAGCCCCTACAAGTCCGCAACTACGCTGGCAGTGTCATCTCAGGGGCGCGGGCACCCTCCGCTAGTGGTTCGCGCAGGCTCCGGTAGCCGTGGGAAGAACCCCTCCCACGAAAACGGCCGTGGAGGCCGCGGAGGAAGGCACGCGGTGGCTGCTAGACCACCTTGCCCATGAGCTCACTATGCCGACATGGCCCGAGAGTTCATGGTGTGGATGGAGAGCCCGCCGCGTACCTGGACCCAGCTTGTGTGCTCCTTCGCGGAAGTGCTACCAGCGGGGGGGGGGGGGCGTCGGGCTATGGCTGCAGCCCGACGGCTGCCGCAACCGATCTTCGTGGGCGGAGGTCAAGGTTACCCCCGCGGGTTATGTGTTCCTGACCCGCGGGTGGCGGACATTCGCCCGCGCCTGTGGCTTGGAGGGGAGGCACACCCTCCACTTCAAGCACGACGAGAAGATGGCGGACGCCTAGGGTGCTGCCCAGAGGGCGACAGCAGTGGTGGTGACCACCCCTCCGACGATGATGGCCGGCAGGGCGGGGACGTCCTCAGCGGTGGAACTTGCCCTTGGCGACGGGCGTGACGGCTCCAGCAGCGATGACAGCTCCTCCGAGGGGAGTTCGAGCGACGATGACTACGACGAGCCCCAGCGTCGCCGCACCCGGGTCAAGGAGGAGGAGGACACCGACTAGGAGCCGCGACGCTGGAGTCAGCGTCTCCTGAGCTGCGGCCCTCGGGAGGTTATTTCTTTTGTTTCTTATTCCCTGCATCAGAAATCATGGAAAGCCCTGCGGGAGCGTGTAATGAACTGCGGCGCTCGCGCCTTTATATTGGTATTTCCTGCTTATGTTCTTCAATTATGTTGGTGTTAATCGAAAGGTTCCTGCCTCAAGCGATTAGGGTAACTTAGCTCGGTGCGCTTGTGGCCCTTGATGGGTTCCTGCATCGCGGCGGCGTGCTTGGAGCTTCTGATCCAACGCGCGCTTCATATTTTGGTGGTGATGTTGCTGGACCGTAGAGGCAGTCGAAGAAGCTTGCCAGGGGGCTTCCTCCTCACGAGCCAGCCTGCTCCAGAGGATCGAAACGCTCGCGAGGCCCGGGGGCTTGTGAGGGTATTGGGCCTCTTGAGGCGCCTTGGCCAGCGGTCGGGCCCTGTGCCTAGAGCCCCCGAGCGAGGGACAGTCGATGCTGGTATGCTGGGTCATGGTGACACATGCCTGTTAGCTCGCTTAAGAGCGTCGCGCGAGGACTTAGGCGCCAAAGCTTTGGCGAGGTGTGCGTACGGGCGGACCCACGGCTGTCGGGGCCTGGGTCTTCGACGCTGCTGGGGCTAGCCCAAGCGTAAACACCGTGCCCAGCCCCCGCTCGCGGGGCGCGTGGGAGGGAGCAACAGGTTGTGGCCAGCTCACTTTAAAAGACAGGATTCAAGAAGGGAAACACCGTAAGGAGAAAAATCCCGACCATTTTTCAAACAAAGATGCAAAAAAACTTCAAACTTCATTCCGATAAATTGCAAACTCAATTACAAGAGAGGATGAAAAACAGCCGCGTCCGGCGCCTATACTAGTCTTCCCATCAGCACGAAGCATGGGGCCTCCACTTGGGCGTGGGCATAGTCATTGTTCGATGGTTTCCGCCAGCGCGGAGCATGGGGCTTCCACTTGGGTGTGGGTGGGAGGTCCCGCGAGGCCGCAAAACGGCGCGCCGGGAGACTCCGGGGCATGTACAGCCCCACTCATTATAATGTGAGAGAGTCACGGGTAGTACTTGCAAAGGTGCTTGGCATTCTGGATGGGGACCCCGTCCTCCGTCTCCAGGCGCGCTGCGCCAAGCCTGGAGACGCGGGCGACCTTGAATAGGCCCTCCCACATGGGCGAGAGCTTGTGGAGGACCTCCCTGGAGAGGACCCGTCTCCGGACGAGGTCTCCGACTTCGAGAGTCCGGGGGCGGACGCTGCGGCAATGGTATCGCCGCAGGGCATGCTGCTACCTTGCGGCTTGGAGGGAGGCTTGGCAGTGCCCCTCCTCTCTGAGCACAAGATCAGTCCTCCGTGGGACGTCCTGATGTGCCTCGTCAAATGCCAGGACTCGCAGGGAACGATGCTTGATCTCCAGCGGGAGGACCGCCTCGGCCCCGTAGACAAGGAAGAACGGGGTTTTGCCGGTGGGCTTAGTCGCGGTGGTGCGGACAGACCACAGCACCGACTGCAGCTCGTCTAGCCAACCCCTGCCACAGGTGTCAAGCTTCTTTTAGAAGCTTCTGGTCTTGAGGCCCCTTAGGAGCTCCGCATTGGCACGCTCATCCAAGCCGTTGCTCCGTGGGTGCGCCACTGAAGCATAGCATATCTGCGTTCCAAGGTTAGCACAATATGACCTCGAGGGATTGCTTCTGAACTGAGAGCCGTTGTCGGTGATGATTCGGTTGGGTACACTGAATAGGCTCACGAGGCCCCTGATAAACTTGACAGCCGACCCTGCGGGGATGGTGCGCATAGGCTCCACCTCCTCCCACTTAGTGAACTTGTCAATGGCGACGTAGAGGTAGCGGTAACCGCCGGCTGCCTGAGGGAATGGGCCTAGAATGTCCAGCCCCCAGACCGTGAAGGGCCATGAGAGTGGGATGGTTTGGAGCCCTTGCGTTGGCTGGTGAATCTGCTTGGCGTGGAACTAGCAGGCCACGCAGGATTGGACCAGCTTAGTGGAGTACCGTAGGCCAGTAGAACCCACTGTGGAATGCCTTTCCCACGAGGATGCGTGATGAAGAATGGTGCCCATAGTCTCCACCATGGATGTCGGCCAATAGCTCGCGCCCTTGCTCCTTCGATATGCACCACAGCGAGACGTCGTTGGGGCACCTGCGGTACAGCTCATCGTCCTGCAAGCAATAAGCAGTGGCCTGCCGAGCCACGCGCTCTACATCTTCCTCCTTCTCCGGTAGGTCGCCACGGAGCAAGTACGCCTTGAACTCCTCGGTCCAGTTGGCCGCCTGAGGTTTCAACGCCAGGAGCAGGCGGGCTCCTGAGGTCAGACCGCGTGTTAGGGCGCCCGAGGGCGGCGGTTGCGGCGGCTCCTACCGAAGCAGCGTCGGGCCTGTGGCGCGGTCCTAGGAGAACAACTACTTCTTCTTTGCGGGCACGGCCTCGGGGGCCTCTAGGGCGCCCTCAGCGTCCGGGCGTGAAGCCGCCGCCATCATGTAGGAGAGCTTGAGGACCCGCACCGCATCCTTTTTGTTGCCAGCCACGGTGATGACTCCGCTGATGCCTGGCATCTTGACGATTTGAAGCCTCGATAGGTTACTGCCATGAACTTGGAAAGGGCAGGGTATCCCAAGATGGCGTTGTACGGGAGGCCAATGCGGGCCATGCCGAAGTTGATGAGCTCGGTGCGGTAGTTGTTGCGCTTGCGGAAGGCGACGGGGAGGCACACCTGCCCCAGGGGGGTGGTCGAGCCCTTCATCACCCCTGAGAATGCCCTGGTTGGCAGGAGTTGGTCGTACGACACTTGAAGCATCTCAAAGGCCTCTACGGAGAGTACGTTGAGGCCGGCACCACCGTCGACGAGGTTCTTGGTGACCGCAACATTACTGATGGTGGGTGTGCACAGCATGGGGAGCGCACTAGCGGCGGCCGCAGATTCGGGAGAGTCCCTGGAGTCAAAGGTGATGGCGACATCGCACCGCGCGTAGCCTCGCGGGGTTCCGGGTCGAAGCTCAGCGGCGCTCGCCTGTCGGAAGACCTGCTTGACGTGGTGACCAAATGCGGGCGCCTGCGACCAGCCGAGGATGCAAGCGACCGCGGGGGGCCCAGGAGCTTCAAAGTGCGCGATGAACTGACTGCGGAGGTCTTCCCAGGAGGATACCGAGGCCTCCGGGAGGCCGCGCAGTCAAGAGTGTGGGACCTCTGCGAGGGCCAGAGGGCGCCAGTTCGCCATGCATGGCCTTCTCGTCGCCTCCCGCCGCCGGAATACTCTAAGCATACAGCAGGAGAAACTCCTTGGGTTCGGCCGCGCCGTCATAGCGCGGGGGCAGCATCAGCCTGAACCTGACCGGCCATCGCACTCGACGCTGGTCAGGAGCGAAGGCCGAGCAACCAGCAGGTCTCACAGAGGCGGCGGTCTGAGCGGCCAGGCGAACGGCATCGTCCATAGAAGCGGTGAGGTGAGAATGGGCGGAGCGGAAGAGAGCACTTCAACAAACCCCTATAGGGTGCGCCAAATGTCGGAATCGGGGCTCCGCAGGCCCAGCAAGGTTTGAATTCTGGGGCATGTACGAAGATCTAGCCTAGCAGCAGCCTCAAGCTCATCACTCCATGGCTTGGCCTCGTCGAGTTCGTGCGAGTTTACCCAGGTTTGAGCCACCTTGCAGTGTAAGACCCTACTCCTGCTTTGTGGTGGATTGTCCTCGCGAGGAGGTTGAGGATGAACTAGTACAATGGGTGAGCGACCTCGCAATGGCTCTGTGGGTGAGGATGGTTCTGCCCAGAGAAGAGCAGAATCGGATCTGGATCCCCCTCTACGGGGGAGACTAGCCTATATTTATGGTGGCCTTGGTCCTCTTCCCTCATAGCTTAGGTGGGAAGGGATTCCACAACGGCCACTTTGAAAGGGGACAAGAGGTACATATTATCCTGACGAAAGGTGGTCTTCTCCTGCAAAGCTTCTGGCCATGACGCGGTGGTGGGCTCGGTGATTACATCCGTCCTGCCGAGCTCGTGGTCTTGGTCTTCTTACACCGGAGTGGAAACCTTTCTGGGATCCCTTGGGAACCCGCGCTGGTCCTTGCCTCCTTAGCACCAAGGAGGAAACTGTCATCCTCTGCGACCGCTTGCGCCCGCCTGGCCTTGGTCGTCATGGCTCACGTCACTGCGAGCGTCTTGAGGCGGGGTACCTGCATAGAAATCTCCCTCCTCGGGAGGCAGGCTCGAGGAGCTGCCTCTCGGGAGGTCTTGGTGTCGTTCGCCTCGCCAGGCCGGGGGGCCTTCGCGAGGGCCTTGCTTGCAAAGCCTTGTAGCTAGGCCACACCGGATCATCGACGTCGCCACGTGCTGGGCCGTAGGCAGGCAAGTCTAGGTACCCCCAATCCCAGAACGCCGACACATAACACGTAATAGGTGCATATGGCTTGCACGATCGAATCTAGAACATAGATATAATGGTGGAAACATAAACGGTTTAGATCTAAAATCATGGCACTCGGGCCGTAGTGACAAGCATTAACCATAGCAAAGTCATAGCAACATCAATCTCGGAATATAGTGGATACTAGGGATCAAGCCCTAACAAAACTAACTCGATTACATGATGAATCTCATCCAAATCCTCACCGACCAGCGAGCCTACAAAGGAATTACTCACTCCTGGCAGTGAGCATCATGAAATTGGTGATAGAGGATGGTTGGTGATGACGAAGACCGAAGAACCCCCTCTCCAGAGCCCCGAACGGGCTCCAGATCTGGCATCCCGATGAAGAACAGGAGGTGGCGGCGGCTCCGTATCGTAAAACATGATGAAACTTCCTCTCCTATTTTTTCTGGAAAAATAGGATTTTATAGCCTCGAAATTAGGGTCAGCGGGGCCTCGAGGGCCCACCACCCACCAGGGCGCGCCAGAGGGGGGTGGTGCACCCCTAGTGTCTTGTGGGTAGCCAGGGCCCCCCCTCAAGTGGGTCTTGGTTCCATTATTTTTTATTTATTCCAAAATAATTCTCCAAAAAGTTTCGTCCAAATCTGAGATCTTTTATTTCTGCACAAAAACAACACCATGGTAGTTCTGCTGAAAACAACGTTAGTCCGGGTTAGTTTCATTCAAATCATGCAAATTAGAGTCCAAAATAAGAGCAAATGCATTAGGAAAAGTAGATACGATGGAGATGTATCAGTTGTCCTGTCGTATCCCTAGCTCTTACAACATACTCCCTCCGTCCGGATTACATGTCGCAAAGATGGATAAAAATGGATGTATCTAGAACTAAAATACGCCTAGACACATCCATTTATTTCCGGATGGAGGGAATACATGTCAATATGTCATGCCTTTCTATTCTTCAGTACCTATTCCATATCTTTGATGTAGCATGTTTTATAATTGAAGCACCATTCTTCTATATAATGATGGAAATATGCCCTAGAGGCAATAATAAAATGGTTATTATTATATTTCCTTAATCATGATAAAGGTTTATTATTCATGCTAGAATTGTATTGACCGGAAACTTAAATACATATGTGGATATATAAACAAATACCGTGCCCTAGTGAGCCTCTACTAGACTAGCTCGTTGATCAACAGATGGTTATGGTTTCCTAACCATAGACATGAGTTGTTATTTGATAATGGGATGACATCATTACGAGAATGATGTGATGGACAAGACCGATCCGTTCGCATAGCATTTGATCGTTCAGTTTATTGCTACTACTTTCTTAATGTCAAATACATGTTTCTTCGACCATGAGATCATGCAACTCCCGGATACCGGAGGAATACCTTGTGTGCTATCAAACGTCACAACATAAGTGGGTGATCATGAAGATGCTCTACAGGTATCTCCGAAGGTGTCTGTTGAGTTGGCATGAATCGAGATTGGGATTTGTCACTCCGTATGACGGAGAGGTATCTCTGGGCCCTCTCTGTAATACACATCACAAGAAGCTTGCAAGCAAAGTGACTAAGGAGTTAGTTACGAGATGATGTATTACGGAATGAGTAAAGAGACATGCCGGTAACGGGATTGAACTAGCTATGAAGATACCGACGATCGAATCTCGGGCAAGTAACATACCGATAGACAAAGGGAATTACGTATGTTGTCATAAGGTTCGACCGATAAAGATCTTTGTAGAATATGTTGGAACCAATATGGGCATCCAGGTTCGCTATTAGTTATTGATCGGAGAGGTGTCTCGGTCATGTCTACATAGTTCTCAAACCCGTAGGGTCCGCACGCTTAACGTTCGTTGATGATATAGTGTTATATAACTTATGTGATTTGGTGAAGGAATGTTGTTTGGAGTCCCGGATGAGATCACGGACATGACGAGGAGCTCCGGAATGGTCCGAAGGTAAAGATTGATATATAGGACGATGCTATTTGGACACCGAAAGAGTTTCGGGAGGTACCGGGTAGTCATCGGATCACCGGAAGGGTTTCCAGGAACCCCCGGGAGGTTAATGGGCCATATGGGCCAAAGGGGGGAACACACCAGCCCACAAGGGGATGGCGCGCCCCTCCTAAAGCCGCAACCCTTGGGGAGAGAAGGAAAGGGGGGAGTCGGCCTCCCCCTTCCTTCCCTTTCCTACCCTTTCCTTTCCCCCTTGTGCAAACAAGGTAAGGGAGTGCCACAGGGTAGGAGCCCAAGGGGGTCGGCGGCCACCCTTGGGGCGCCTCCTGGCTACCTCCCCTCCCCCCCACCTATATATATGTGGGAAGGGGGCGCCACACATAGGCCACGACAGTCTCTTAGCCGTGTGCGACGCCCCTCTCCACAGTTTTGTCCCTCGGTCATATTTTCGGAGTGCTTACGCGAAGCCCTGCGGAGATAGCTTCACCACCACCATCACCATGCTGTCGTGCTGCCAGAACTCATCTACTACTTCACCCGTCTTGCTGGATCAAGAAGGCGAGGACGTCACCGAGCTGAACGTGTGCTGAACGCGGAGGTGTCCTACGTTCGGTATTTGATCGGTTGGATCGCGAAGAAGTTTGAGTACATCAACCGCGTTAATAAATGCTTCTGCTTACGGTCTACGAGGGTATGTAGACACACTCTCCCCTCTCATTGCTATGCATCTCCATGGATAGATCTTGCGTGTGCGTAGAATTTTTTTTCCGTGCAACGTTCCCCAAAAGTGGCATCCGAGCCAGTTCTATGCGTAGATGATATGCACGAGTAGAACACAAAGGAGTTGTGGGCAGTGATGGTCATACTGCTTACCACCAACGTCTTATTTTGATTCGGCGGTATTGTGGGATGAAGCGGCCCGGACCAACCTTACATGTCCACGCACATGAGACCGGTTCCACCGACTGATATGCAACTTGTTCTGCATAAAGGTGGCTGGCGGGTGTCTCTTTCTCCTACTTTAGTTCAATCGAATTTGACTACGGCCGGTCCTTGAAGAAGGTTAAAACAGCAAACCTGATAATCACCGTTGTGGTTTTTGCGTAGTTAAGAACGGTTCTTGCTAGAAGCCCATAGTAGCCACGTAAAACTTGCAACAACAAAGTAGAGGATATCTAACTTGTTTTTGCAGGGTATGTTGTGATGTGATATGGTCAATACGTGATGTGATATACGTTGTTGTATGAGATGATCATGTTTTGTAATATCGACAACCAGCAGGAGCCTTAGGGTTGTCTCTTAATTATTGTATGAAATGCAAGCGCCATGTAATTGCTTTACTTTATCGCTAGGCATTAGCAATAGTTGTTGAAGCAGTCATTGGCGAGACGACCCCGACGCAATGATGGAGATCAAGGTGTCGAGCCGGTGACGATGGAGATCATCATGATGCTTTGAAGATGGAGATCAAAAGCACAAGAAGATGATGGCCATATCATGTCACATATTTTGATTGCATGTGATGTTTATCCTTTATGCATCTTATTTTGCTTAGAATGACGGTAGCATTATAAGATGATCCCTTCACTAAATTTCAAGATAAAAGTGTTCTCCCCGAGTATGCACTATTGCTAAAGTTTGTCATTTCGAAGCACCTCGTAATGATCGGGTGTGATAGACTCTACGTTCACATACAACGGGTGTAAGCCAGATTTACACACGCGAAATACCTGGGTTAAACTTGACGAGCCTAGCATGTACAAACATGGTCTCGAAACAATGGAGACCAAAAGGTCGCACATGAGTCACATAGTATATATGATCAACATGAAGATGTGCACCATTTATGACTACCCCATCTCACATGATGATCGGACATGGGTTAGTTGATTTGGATCATGTATCACTTAGACAACTTGAGGGTTGTTGATTTAAGTGGGAGTTCATTAGTAATTTGATTAATTGAACTAAGATTTATCATAAACATACTCAAAATGTCTTTGCAAATTATGTTGTAGTTCAATAGCTAGCGATGTAGCTTCCCCATTTTTTGAAACGTTCCTAGAGAAAACTAAGTTGAAAGTTGATGGTAGCAATAATGCGCACAGGGCCCGTGATCTGAGGATTATCCTCAATGCTGCATAGAACAATTATGTCCTTGATGCACCGCTAGGTGACAGACCTATTGTAGGAGCTGATGCAGACATTATGAGTGTTTGGCAAAGCTCGATCTGATAACTACTTGATAGTTTAGTGCGTCATGCTTTACGGCTTAGAATCAGGGCTCCAAAGACGTTTTGAACGCCATGTAACATATGAGATGTTCCAAGAGCTAAAATTGGTATTTCAGGCTCATGCCCGTGTTGAGAAGTATGAGACCTCTGACAAGTACTTTGCCTACAAGATGGAGGAGAATAGCTCAGCCAGTGAGCATGTGCTCAGAATGTCTAGGTACTACAATCGCTTGAATCAAGTGGGAGTTAATCTTCCAGATAAGATAGTGATTTAAAGAATTCTCCAGTCACTATCACCAAGCTACTACAGCTTCGTCACAAACTATAATATGCAAGGGATGACGAAAATGATTCCCGAGCTCTTCGCGATGCTGAAATCAGTGGAGGTAGAAATCAAGAAGGAGCATCATGTGTTGATGGTTAAACAAGGAGACTAGTTTCAAGAAAAAGGGCAACGCAAAGAAAGGGAACTTCAAGAAGAATGGCAAGCAAGTTGCCGCTCCCATGAAGAAGCCCAAAGCTGGACCCAATCCTGAAACTGAGTGCTTCTACTGCAAGGGAAATGGTCACTGGAAGCGGAACTGCCCCAAATACTTGGCGGATAAGAAGGATGGCAAAGTAAACAAAGGTATATTTGATATACATGTTATTGATGTGTACCTTACTGGTGTTCATAGTAGCCCCTGGGTATTTGATACCGGTTCAGTTGCTAAGATTAGTAACTCGAAATAGAAGTTATAGAAAAAACAGAGACTAGTTAAGGGTGAGGTGATGATGTGTGTTGGAAGTGTTTCCAAGATTGATATGATCACCATCGCACACTCCCTCTACCTTCGGGATTAGTGTTGAGCCTCAATAAATGTTATTTGGTGTTTGCGTTGAGCATGAAGAAGATTAGACCGTGTCTATTGCAATACGATTATTCATTTAACTCAGCGAATAATTGTTGTTCTGTTTAGATGAATAAAACCTTCTATGGTCATACACCCAATGTGAATGGTTTATTGAATCTCGATCGTAGTGATACATGTATTCATAGTATTGATGCCAAAGGATGCAAAGTTGATAATCATAGTGCAACATACTTGTGGCACTACCATTTAGGTCATATTGGTGTAAAGCGCATGAAGAAACTCCACGTCGATGGACTGTTGGAATCACTTGATTATGAATCATTTGATACTTGTGAACCATGCCTCATGGGCAAGATGACTAAAACTCCATTCTCTGGAACAATGGAGCGAGCTAATGACTTATTGGAAATAATACATACCGATGTATGCGGTCCGACGAGTGTTGAGGCACGCGGCAGGTATCATTATTTTCTAACCTTCCAGATGATTTGAGTAGATATGGGTATATCTACTTAATGAAACACAAATCTGAAACATTTGAAAAGTTCAAAGAATTTCAGAGTGAAGTAGAGAATCATCGTAACAAGAAAATAAAGTTTCTACGATCTGATCGTGGAGGTGAATATTTGAGTTACGAGTTTGGCCTTCATTTAAAACAATGTGGAATTGTTTCACAACTCACGCCACCTGGAACACCACAGTGTAATGGTGTGTCCGAACGTCGTAACCGTACTTTATTAGATACGGTGCATTCTATGATGTCTCTTACCGATTTTCCTTTATCACTTTGGGGTAATGCATTAGAGACAGCCGCATTCACGTTAAATAGGCACCATCTAAATCCGTTGAGACAACACCGTATGAACTATGGTTTGGCAAGAAACCTAAAGCTATTGTTTCTTAAAGTTTGGGGATGCGACACTTATGTCAAAAGGCTTCAGCCTGATAAGCTCGAACCCAAATCAGAGAAGTGCGTCTTCATAAGATACCCTAAGGAAACTATTGGGTACACCTTCTACCACAGATCCGAAGGCAAGATCTTTGTTGCCAAGAATGGGTCCTTTCTAGATAAGGAGTTTCTCTCGAAAGAAGTGAGTAGGAGGAAAGTAGAACTTGATGAGGTAGTTGTACCTTCTCTCGAATTGGAAAATACCTCACCAGGGAAAAATGTTTCCGTGATGCCTACACCAACTAGAGAAGAAGCTAATGATGATGATCATGACACTTTAGATCAAGTTACTACTGAACTTCGTAGGTCAACCGGAACACGTACTGCACCAGAGTGGTAATCCTGTCCAGGAAGTCATGTTGTTACACAATGGTGAACCTACGAACTATGAAGAAGCTATGATGAGCCCAAATTCTGACAAATGGCTTGAGACAATGAAATCTGAGATAGGATCCATGTATGAGAACAAAGTGTGGACTTACCCGATGATTGGCAGGCCATTGAAAATCAATGGATCTTCAAGAGGAAGACGGACGCTGATGGTAATATCACTGTCTACAAAGCTCGACTTGTCGTCAAAGGTTTTCGACAATGGGTTGACTATGATGAGACTTTCTCACCCATAGCGATGCTTAAGTTTGTCCGAATCATGTTAGCAATTGCCGCATTTTATGAAATCTGGCAAATGGACGTCAAAACTGCATTCCTAAATGGATTTCTTAAAGAAGAGTTGTATATGATGCAACCAAAAGGTTTTGTCAATCCTAAAGGTCCTAACAAGGTGTGCAAGCTCCAGCGATCCATCTATGGACTGGTGCAAGCATCTCGGAGTTGGAATATATGCTTTGATGAGGTGATCAAAGCATATGATTTTATACAGACTTACGGTGAAGCCTGTATTTACAAGAAAGTGAGTGGGAGCTCTGTAGGATTTCTAATATTATATGTGAATGACATATTGTTGATTGGAAATGATATAGAATTTCTGGATAGCATAGAAGGATACTGGAATAAGAATTTTTCAATGAAAAGCCTCGGTGAAGACACTTATATATTGGGCATCAAGATCTATAGGGATAGATCGAGACGCTTAATAGTACTTTCACAAAGCACATACCTTGGCAAAAGTTTTGAAGAAGTTCAAAATGGATCAGTCAAAGAAAGGGTTCTTGCCTGTGTTGCAAGGTGTGAAGTTGAGTAAGACTCAAAGCCCGACCATGGCAGAAGATAGAGAGAGAATGAAAGTCATTCCCTATGCCTCAACCATAGATTCTATAAAGTATGCCATGCTGTGTACCAGACTAGTTGTGTGCCTTGCCATGAGTTTGGTAAGGGGGTACAATAGCGGTCAAAATTATCCTTAGGTACCTAAAGAGGACTAAGGAAATGTTTCTCCATTATGGAGGTGATAAAGGGTTCATCGTAAAGGGTTAGGTCGATGCAAGCTTTAACACTGATCGAGATGACTCTGAGTCTCAATCTGGATACGTATTGAATGTGGGAACGGTTAGCTAGAGTAGCTCTATGCAGAGCATTGTAGACATAGAAATTTGCAAAGTACACATGGATCTGAATGTTGCAGACCCATTGACTAAAACCTCTCTCACAAGCAAAACATGATCATACCTTAGAACTCTTTGGGTGTTAATCACATGGCGATGTGAACTAGATTATTGACTCTAGTAAACTCTTTGGGTGTTAGTCACATGGCGATGTGAACTATGGGTGTTAATCACATGGCGATGTGAACTATATTATTGACTCTAGTGCAAGTGGGAGACTGATGGAAATATGCCCTAGAGGCAATAATAAAATGGTTATTATTGTATTTCCTTAATCATGATAAAGGTTTATTATTCATGCTAGAATTGTATTGACCGGAAACTTAAATACATGTGTGGATACAGAAACAAATATCGTGTCCCTAGTGAGCCTCTTCTAGACTAGCTCGTTAATCAACATAGATCGACAAGACCCATCCGTTAGCATAGCATTTGATCGTTCAATTTATTGCTACTACTTTCTTAATGTCAAATACATATTCCTTCGACCATGAGATCATGCAGCTCCCGGATACCAGAGGAATACCTTGTGTGCTATCAAATGTCACAATGTAACTGGGTGATCATAAAGATGCTCTACAGGTGTCTCCGAAGGTGTCTGTTGAGTTGGCATGAATCGAGATTGGGATTTGTCACTCAGCATGACGGAGAGGTATCTCTGGGCCCTCTTGGTAATACACATCACAAGAAGCTTGCAAGCAAAGTGACTAAGGAGTTAGTGACGAGATGATGTATTACGGAACGAATAAAGAGACTTACCAGTAATGAGATTGAACAAGGTATGAAGATACCAACGATTGAATCTCAGGCAAGTAACATACGAATAGACAATGGGAATTACGTATGTTGTCATAAGTTTCGACCGATAAAGATCTTCGTAGAATATGTAGGAACCAATATGGGCATCCAGGTTCCGCTATTAGTTATTGACCGGAGAGGTGTCTCGATCATGTCTACATAGTTCTCGAACCCGTAGGGTGCGCACGCTTAACATTCGTTGATGATATAGTGTTATATGAGTAATGTGATTTGGTGACCGAATGTTGGTCGGAGTCCCGGATGAGATCACAGACATGACGAGGGGCTCCGGAATGGTCCGGAGGTAAAGATTGATATATAGGACGATGCTATTTGGACACCAGAAGAGTTTCGGGAGGAACCGGGTAGTCATCGGATCACCGGAAGGGGTTCCGGGAAACCCCGGGAGGTTAATGGGCCATATGGACCAAAGGGGGCAACACACCAGCCCACAAGGGGCTAGCGTGCCCCTCCTAAGGCCGCAGCCCTTGGGGAGAGAAGGAAAGGGGGGAGTCGGCCTCCCCCTTCCTTCCCTCTCCTCCCCTTTCCTTCCCCCTTATGCAAACAAGGTAAGGGGGCACCACAGGGCAGGAGCCCAAGGGGGCCGGCGGCCAACCTTGGGGCGCCTCCTGGCTACCTCCCCTCCCCCCACCTATATATATGAGGGAAGGGGGTGCCACACATAGGCCACGACAATCTCTTAGCCGTGTGCGGCGCCCCTCTCCACAGTTTCGTCCCTTGGTCATATTTTCGGACTGCTTAGGCGAAGCCCTGCGGAGATAGCTTCACAACCAATGTCACCACACCGTCGTGCTGCCAGAACTCATCTACTACTTCGCCCATCTTGCTGGATCAAGAAGGCGAGGACGTAACCGAGCTGAACGTGTGCTGAATGCGGAGGTGCCGTATGTTCGGTACTTGATCGGTTAGATCGCGAAGAAGTTCGTCTACATGAACTGCGTTAATAAACGCTTTTGCTTACGATCTACGAGGGTACATAGACACACTCTTCCCTCTCATTGCTATGCATCTCCATGGATAGATGTTGCGTGTGCGTAGAAATTTTTTGTTTTCCATGCAATGTTCCCCAACATATAAGACATGCAAGGGGAAGATGGCAATGATAGAATCTTAAGGGCTACAAACAATGTCTTTGCAAAGGATCCAAATGCCAGAAGATAGTAGACCAACTCCAGTATTCATAGATACTGCTCCATCACAGAGAAACCCAACTCCTCCTGATAATAACCAGATTCCAGTGGCCAGAGAACCAGTCCGCTCTAGTCTAGCAAAAATATGTCAACTCCTTTCTAAGAAGCGTGTGCGTATCCTCGCAACATGAAATTTTATAACATTCAGATCAAATTTTCTACATGTGTCTTACACATCTCTCTTTTATAAAATAAGCTTAAAGGATAGAACACTTTCTAAACTGGGATCATGTTCGAGAAAAGTATCTTGCGGGAATTCTCTGTGCTCCAATGCTGATGTAAGTACGTGTTGTGTATATCACTATATTTTTACATCGGCATGTATTTTGTTAATCAGCGTGAATCCAATCTTTAGCTGATCTAAATTTACTCGTAGCAAAATGTATAATTAAAGGCGGTAATGTAGATTTTTGTAAGGAAAACTGCCTGGTAGTTTTGCATCCTGAGGTGCATGATTTTACTATCTCATATCTTGCACATTACTAAATTGTAGTGCTGTTGTCTGGTTGCCCAATCATTCCTTGTGTCAATGTTGCTTTCCTATTACCTTGCCTGGCTAATGATAGTTGTACCATATTGTGTTAATTTGGTGTAGGCTGGTCTGGTCTGGTTGCCCAAATATTCATTGTGTCAATGTTTCTTTCCTATTATCTGACCTGGCCAATGATAGCAATGCTAGTGTGTTAATTTGCTGCAGGCTGCTGAAGATAAGAAGACAAACTCTAAAAACAGCAAGGCAACCCCATTGTTTCTTTCCAATAAATCTAGAGCAGGTAATATGGCAATAACTAATCTATTCGTTTCCCGTCCTAATTTTTGTTATGATGCATTGGTCGAGACACTCTCCACTATCAATGATACAAGAGTGCCAAAATCGCCATTCGAATCTGTTTAGTTTCCTATGTCTCGAATCCAATGGAAAAATGTGTGTTTGTGAACCAATTACTGGATGAAGCAATGATGGAAATTATGGAGGAACCAGAGGTGCACATTCTTGCGCAACAACAACAGATCAATGTTTTCAAAGACAGTGTAGCAAAGAAGGAAGAACTTGCTCACATGCCTATGGGCATCATCCGCGCTGAGGTTGCAGATTGTGAGGTTGAAGATCGTTAAGTTCTGTTCATTTATTTGCACTAGCATCAATCTTTGATTTCCCAGTGGATGTAATTTCCTGCAATATATTCTTGATGTGTGATATGTCTCCAACGTATCTATAATTTTTTATTGTTCCATGTTGTTATACTATCATTCTTGGATGTTTTACAATCATTTTATAGCAACTTTATATCATTCTTGACATAGTGCCTAGTGCCAATTGCTGTTTTTTGCTTGTTTTTTACTTCGCAGAAAATCAATACCAAACGGAGTCCAAACGCAGTGAAACTTTTTGGTGATTTTTTCTGGACCAGAAGACACACGATGCGCCAAGGAAGTACCAGAGGGGGGCTCCGAGGGGAGCACAACCCACCTGGGCACGCCTGGAGGCCCAGGCGCGCCCTGGTGGGTTGTGCCCACCTCGGCTGCCTCCCGTACTGCCTCTTTGCTCTATAAATACCACAATATTCCAAAAACCCTAGGGGAGTCGACGAAACACAATTCCAGCCGCCGCAAGTTCCAGAAACCACAGATCCAATCTAGACACCATCACGGAGGGGTTCATCATCCTCATTGGTGCCTCTCTGATGATGTGTGAGTAGTTCATTGTAGACCTACGGGTCATAGTTAGTAGCTAGATGGCTTCCTCTCTCTCTTTTGATTCTCAATACAATGGTCTCTTGGAGATCTATTTCATGTAACTCTTTTTGCGGTGTGTTTGTTGGGATCCGATGAACTTTCAGTTTATGATCAGATCTATGTTTTTATCCATGAAAGTTATTTGAGTCTTTTGATCTCTTATATGCATGATTGCTTATAGCCTCATATTTCCTCTTGGAATCTTTGGTTTAGTTAGGCCGACTATATCGATTTTTCTTGCCATGGGAAGAGGTGCTTTGTGATGGGTTCGATCTTACGGTGCTCAATCCCAGTGACACAAGGGGAAATGTCATGTATGTATCGTTTCTATTAAGGATATCAAGATGGGGTCTATTCCTACATGAATAGATCTTGTCTACATCATGTCATCGTTCTTATTGCATTACTCCGCTTCTCCATGAACTTAACACACTAGATGCATGCTGGATAGCGGTCGATGTGTGGAGTAATAGTAGTAGATGCAGGCAGGAGTCGGTCTACTAACCTTGGACGTGATGCCTATATAATGATCATTGCCTGGATATCGTCATAATTATTTGAAGTTCTATCAATTGCCCAACAGTAATTTGTTTACCCGCCATATGCTATTTTTCTCGAGAGAAGCCACTAGTGAAATCTACGGCCCCCAGGTCTATTCTTTATCATATTTGCCTTTGAGATCTATTTTTATTTGCTTTTATTTTCAGATCTATAAAACCAAAAACCCAAAAATACCTTGTTGTAATTTTTTGTTATTTATTTTATCTCACATTTTCGCGAGATCTATTTATCCAATCTACTACAATTTTATCTATCTTTTTACCTGGGAGGGATTGACACCCCTCTTTTATGCCGGGTTGCAAGTATTTGTTCTTTGTGTGCAGGTACCATTCACGTAGTGTTGCGTGGTTCTCCTACAGGTTTGATAACCTAGGTCTCATCACTGAGGGAAATACCTACCGTAGCTGTGCTGCATCATCCCTTCCTCTTTGGGGAAATACCAACGTAGTTCAAGCCGCATCAAAAGGAATTTCTGGCGCCGTTGCCGGGGAGACATCATCAACATCTACCAGGTTCCTAATCACAAATCTCATCTCCTTGCAATTTACATTATTTGCCATTTGCCTCTCGTTTTCATCTCCCCCACTTCACAAAAATTTGCCGCTTTATTCGCCCTCTTTTTCGTTCGTCGTTTTCTCGTCAGATCTATTTTCGAGTGCAATCTTGTTGCGTAGTCACGATGACTCATGAGAACACTAAGTTCTGTGATTTCTCCAATACCAATAACAATGATTTTATTAGCACTCCGATTGCTCCCCCCGCCACTAGTGCAGAGTCTTGTGATATTAATGCCACTTTGTTGAACCTTGTTATGAAAGATCAATTTTCCGGTACTCCTAATGAGGATGCCGCGTCCCATCTTAACACATTCGTGGAATTATGCGATATGCAAAAGAAAAAAGATGTGGACAATGATATTGTGAAGTTGAAATTATTCCGTTTTCTTTGCAAGATCGTGCAAAAATTTGGTTTTCTTCTTTGCCTCACAATAGTATCGATTCTTGGGATAAGTGCAAAGATGCTTTTATTACTAAGTATTTTCCGCCCGCGAAAATTATTTCCCTTAGGACACAAATCATGAATTTTAAGCAACTTGAGCATGAACATGTTGCGCAATCTTGGGAAAGAATGAAATTGATGCTAAGAAATTGTCCTACTCATGGTTTAAATCTTTGGATGATCATACAAAAATTTTATGCGGGATTGAATTTTGTTTCTAGAAATCTTTTAGATTCCGCCGCGGGTGGTACTTTTAAGGAAATTACTTTGGGTGAAGCTACTAAATTACTTGATAATATTATGGCAAATTATTCACAATTGCATACCGAAAGAGCTCCTACTAGTAAAAAGGTTAATTCGGTAGAAGAAATAAATTCTTTGAGTGAAAAAGTGGATGCTCTTATGAAGTTCATTTCTAATAAAAATGCTCCGATTGATCTTAATGATGTGCCCTTGTCTACTTTGGTTGAGCAAAATAGTGATGCCGTAGATGTGAATTTTGTTTCGCGAAACAATTTTAATAACAATGCTTATAGAGGAAATTTTAATCCTAGACCTTTTTCGGGAAATTCCTCTAATTCCTATGGTAATCCTTCTTATAACAATAATAGGAACACCTCTGATATTGAGAATAATATTAAAGAATTTATCAATGCTCAAAAGAATTTTAATACTACGATAGAAGAGAAGTTGAGTAAGATTGATGATATGTCTAGAAGCATTGATAGAATTTCTCATGATGTAGAAAATTTCAAGATGAAATTTTTTGTGCCTAAGGTTGAAGAATCAATTAAAGCTTTATATGTTTCTATGGATGAAATTAAGAAAAGAACCGCTATGCTTAGAGCTAAAAGAGAATTTTTAGAAAAAGCGTTTTCTAGTGATTGCTTTCATAAAAGTGATTGTTGTTTCTTCTATTGATTCCTCATTTAGTAAAATTAAAATTGATGATAAAGGGACTTAAGAAGATTCAACTTTAGCTGGAAGGCATCCCGATAATTCGGAGGGTGAAAATCTTGTTGAAAAAGTTGATAAAAGCGGGTTTGGAGAGGTCAAAACTTTAACTAGCGATGTGCCCACTCTTTTGGATTACGAAAACTTTAACTATGATAATTGCTCTTTAATTGGTTGTATTTCTTTGTTGCAATCCATGATAAATTCACCCCATGCTTCTGAACAAAATAAAGATTTTACTAAACATATCGTTGATGCTATGATGAAAGCTTTGGAAGAAAAGTTGGAATTAGATATTACAATTCCTAGAAAATTACATGATGAATGGGAACCCACCATTAAAGTCAAGATTAAAAATTATGAGTGTTTTTCTTTATGTTACTTGGGTGCTAGTGTTTCCACAATTCTGATATCTTTATGTGATGTGCTTGGTCTGACCGATATTGAAGAATGTTCTTTAAATTTGCACTTGGCGGATTCTACTATTAAAAATATTTTGGGAAGAATTAATGATGTTCTTATTCTTGAAAATAGGAATTATGTGCCCATAGATTTTATTGTTCTTGATATTGATTGCAATCCGTCTTGTCCAATTATACTTGGTAGATCGTTCTTACTTACTATTGGTGCCGTGATTGATATGAAAGAAGGCAATATTAAATTTCAATTTTCACTAAGGAAGGGTATGGAACACTTCCCTTGAACAATAATTAAGCCACCATATGAATCAATCATGATGGCATCTTATGGATCTAGAACTAAAGATGACAACACTTAGATCTATGCATTATGCCTAGCTAAGGGCATAAAACGATAGCGCTTGTTGGGAGGCAACCCAATGAATAAAATTTATTTTTTCCTTTTTATTTCTGTTCTTGAGTGTTTACACAATTATGCTACCGTTATGATTGTGATTTTTGTGTTTGAATTAGTTTTTGTGCCAAGTAAAGCCTTTGGGATAGCTTTGGTGATGGTTGATTTGATCTTGTTGGAAAACTGAAACTTTTGCGTCCAGTAAAATAATTGTTAAAAATCACATAAGAGACGAACAATTCTGAATTTATTACACAAGATTGATACAAAAATTTCCTATTTTATCCTAAGTTTTCAAAAAAATTGGAGTTATAGAAGTATGAGAACAATTCGCATCTTTATAGACTGTTCTGTTTTTGACAGATTCTGTTTTCTTTGCATTGTGTGCTTATTTTGATGAATCTATGGTTTGTATCAGGGGGTATAAGCCATGGTAAAGTTAGAATACAGTAGATATAATGCAATACAAAATTTGAATGGGTTTTCTACAATACTTAAAGTAAAGATTGGTTTTCTTATACTAACGGATCTCGTGAAGGTTTTGTTGAGTTTTGTGTGATTGAAGTTTTCAAGTTTTGGGTGAGATCATGATGGATGAAGGAATAAGGAGTAAGAAGAGCTTAAGCTTGGGGATGCTACCGCACCCCAAGATAATATTCAAAGATGAACAAGCAACTAAGCTTGGGGATGCCCCGAGTGGCATCCCCTCTTTCTTCTAACGACCATCAGTATTTTACTTGGAACTATATTTTTATTCGTCACATATCATGAGTTTTGCTTGGAGCGTCTTGTATGATATGAGTCTTTGCTTGTTTTGGTTTTTAGTTAGTGTCAAGTATCCTTGCTGAACACACCTATTTGAGAGAGCCAAAATTATGCTATGACTTGTTAGAATTGCTCTCCATGCTTCACTTAAATCTTTTTGAGCTACGGAATTGCTCTAGTGCTTCACTTATATCTTTTTGAGCATGGTGTGCTTTAGTATTTTTGAAGAAATACTCAAATGCTTCACTTAGATTTATTTGATAGTTAGTAAAAAAATTAAGAAATTCTCTCATGCTTCACTTAAATTATTTTGAGAGAAGAAAATTTTTATGCTCATGTTCTTCACTTAGATTTGTTTGAGCTATCAAAAGCAACATATGAAACTAGTCCCAAAGTGATAGATATTTAAGAGGGATATAATAAAAACTTTCATGAAGATCATTGGACAAAATAAACTTGATTCTTTGTAATAGTTTTGCGATATGATGATAGTGATATGTGAGTCATGTTGGTGAGTAATTATGGTTTAGTAAGAATACTGATGTTAAGGTTTGTGATTCCCTATGCAAGCATGAAAGTCAATAGTTATGCAATGAAATTACATCCTACTTGTGGTGCATTATTCGGTGTTAGTTATGCTTAATGCTCGCTTATGAGATTTTTCGTTTCTTGGTTGGATGCTTCTTAATCTTTTGCTAGCCTTCACTTGTACTAAGTATGATTACTACTTGTGCATCCAAAATCCTTAAACCAGTTTTGCCATATGAGTCCACTATACCTACCTATATGCGGTATTCTTTTGCCGTTCTAAGCAAATTTGTATGTGCCATCTCTAATCTTCAAAATAAATTTCCTTTTTGTGTGCTCGTACCGCTCATGAAACGGTAGGGGGTGGCTGATATTTTTCCATGCTAGATGTGTTATTCTCAAGATGAGTGTTTATTCACTTGTCATTGCACGAGAGTACGGCAAGGGTATTAGGGATGCCCCGTCCCGAAATGAAAAATGAATTTACTTTATGTTGTCAAATAATAAATTCCTTGGAAAGTGTTGGTATGGACGGCACCCGTGGATTCGGTTAGCCGTGGAATGTGAAAGTATGGTGGAAAAAGGAATAAACTTTATTTTCTGTTTGGCAACCGCCTATGATATATCTAGCATGGAAAGTATTGGGAACTACTCGATCATTTTCGTTGACAGGAAAAGCATGCCACCCAAAATGTTTTGTCTCTATCTTTTTCGCTTTGTGCTCTGGCACCTCTACAAATCTCTACTTCCCTCTGCGAAGGGCCTTTCTATTTACTTTATGCAATTTTTATTTTTACTTGAGTCTCCATCTTCTCTTATAAAGCACCAACTAAGGGGCACTATGATCGTACGTGAGCATTGGGTGTAGCTAATATGCGAGTGTGTTTCATGAATGGATCAATGATTGAGCATAATGGGCTAGGGATAACTTGCTTTAGTGTTGATATTTTGAAAGACATGGTTGCTTGTTGATATGCTTGAGTATTGAAATCTTCATGTCAAAACTAGACTATTGCTTTGAATCATATAAAAGTCCAAATGTCCATGCTATAAAGAAAAGAATATGTGATGAACATGTTAACCAGCATTCCACATCCAAAATTCTGTTTTTATCATTTACGTACTCAAGGACGAGCAGGAATTAAGCTTGGGGATGCTGATATGTCTCCAACGTATCTATAATTTTTTATTGTTCCATGTTGTTATACTATCATTCTTGGATGTTTTACGATCATTTTATAGCAACTTTATATCATTTTTTGGGACTAACCTATTGACATAGTGCCTAGTGTCAGTTGCTGTTTTTTGCTTGTTTTTTACTTCCCAGAAAATCAATACCAAACGGAGTCCAAACGCAGCGAAATTTTTTGATGATTTTTTTTGGATTAGAAGACACATGCTGGGCCAAGGAAATACCAGAGGGGGGCTCCGAGGGGAGCACAACCCACCTGGGTGCACCTGGAGGCCCAGGCGCGCCCTGGTGGGTTGTGCCCACCTCGGTCGCCTCCCACACCGCCTCTTTGCTCTATAAATACCCCAATATTCGAAAAACCCTAGGGGTCGGCTAAACACAATTCCAGCCACCGCAAGTTCCGGAAACCACATATCCAATCTAGACACCATCACGGAGGGGTTCATCATCCTCATTGGTGTCTCTCCGATGATGTGTGAGTAGTTCATTGTAGACCTACGGGTCTGTAGTTAGTAGCTAGATGGCTTCCTCTCTCTATTTTGATTCTCAATACAATGGTCTCTTGGAGATCTATTTGATGTAACTCTTTTTGCGGTGTGTTTGTTGGGATCCGATGTACTTTGAGTTTATGATCAGATCTATGTTTTTATCCATGAAAGTTATTTGAGTCTTTTGATCTCTTATATGCATGATTGCTTATAGCCTCGTATTTCTTCTTCGAATCTTTGGTTTAGTTAGGCCGACTGGATCAATTTTTCTTGCCATGCGAAGAGGTGCTTTCTGATGGGTTCGATCTTACGGTGCTCAATCCCAGTGACAGAAGGGGAAATAACATGTATGTATCGTTGCTATTAAGGATAACAAGATGGGGTATATTCCTACATGAATAGATCTTGTCTACATCATGTCATCATTCTTATTGCATTACTTCGTTTCTCCATGAACTTAATACACTAGATGCATACTGGATAGCGGTCGATGTGTGGAGTAATAGTAGTAGATGCAGACAGGAGTCGGTCTACTAATCTTGGGCGTGATGCCTATATAATGATCATTGCCTGGATATCGTCATAATTATTTGAAGTTCTATCAATTACCCAACAGTAATTTGTTTACCCGTCGTATGCTATTTTTCTCGAGAGAAGCCACTAGTGAAATCTATGGCCCCTGGGTCTATTCTTTATCATATTTGCCGTTGAGATCTATTTTTATTTGCTTTTATTTTCAGATCTATTAATCCAAAAACCAAAAATACCTTGCTGCAATTTTTTGTTATTTATTTTATCTCGCGTTCTCGTGAGATCTATTTATCCAATCTACTACGATTTTATCTATCTTTTTACCCGGGAGGGATTGACACCCCTCTTTTACGTCGGGTTGCAAGTATTTGTTCTTTGTGTGCAGGTACCGTTCATGTAGTGTTGTGTGGTTCTCCTACTGGTTCGATAACCTTGGTCTCATCACTAAGGGAAATACCTACCGTAGCTGTGCTGCATCATCCCTTCCTCTTTGGGGAAATACCGACGTAGTTCAAGCCGCATCAATGTGCTAGGTTTTTCCTTGTATGACGTATATTTGCTTAGTGCGCCTCGCATTCCAGCTAACTGGTCGCTAGGAAGCCAAAAAAGCAGTGAAATTAATAGCTAGCATGAAGCGTCATGGGCCCTTTATTAAGTTTAGCGGCCCACTGCCCTTAATGGGCCCCCCTTATGGGCTCGCAGGGGCCAAAATTGTCTTGGGCCTTTGATTGATCAGATTTGGTCCTGTCCATAAATGGTCGTCGTAATGGGCTTAAATAATAGCTGGGCCGAAATCGACTTTGTCTAATTGGGCCTATAGACATGTTCGAACTTTAGCGCCCAATAGGTTGACGAGACGTAACCAGGTCGTAAGCTCTATTGGGCCACTATAATTGAAACGAGCCAACAATTAATGCTTCACCCTGTTACCTGTTGGGTCGTTAAAAGGCCGAAATCGAAGCGGGCAATAAGTAGGCCCATACAATTTCACGGGCCGTTAACAGGTCGATACTAAGGTCGGGCTATATATGGGCCAACTGTGTAGTGGACCTTTATCAAGCCGAAAGAGACAGCAGGCTGGTATTGGACCATGAAGAGCATGGGCCGCTAAGAGGCCAAAAGTCAGGTCAGACTGTATATGGCCCAACTGTGTTGTGGGCCTTTAATAGGCCGAAAGAGAAACTGGGCTGGTATTGGACCATGAAGAGAATGGGCCGTTAAGAGGCCAAAACTCAGGTCAGACTACAAATGGCCATACTCCTGTATGGGCCATTAACAGGCTGAAAGACACACTAGGCTGGAAATTGGCCCAACACTTGAATGGGTTGCTAAAAGGCCAAAAGACGTACATCCTGAAAATTGGCCCATCCTTTGAATGGGCTGCTAACAGGCCAAAATTACGTCGGGCCGATATTGAGCCCAAATATATAGCGGCTGTTAACGGGCTCGAACTGATGATGGGCTGCAGTGGTGTCAAATAGTTAACGGGCTGTTGTCGGGCCGAATTAGCACATCTCGTATGGGTCGTGGGCCTAAATGGACTAGAAACAAGTAGGCCCTATATGGGCCGGCCTGCTAATTTTGACTGGGCCGGCCTCTTTCACCTAAATGGGCCACTATTGGGCCGTGCCACGTGTTGACATATCATAGGCGCCTCACATCCAATGAGTGGATGACATATGTCCCAACGTTGAGCCGACACGTGGTTTCTCTGGCTATTGAGAATTTTACATGTGGAAAATCCCCTTTGGTCGGGCTGTTAACGGGTTATCGGATCCAAACCGAAACCCGATAGCTTAACGGCGACATGTTATGATGGATGCCATGTGTCGGTTACCCTTGACGAAAACACTTCCATGATGCATCATTTATCGTCATGGAAGTGGACACTTCCGTGATGATAATTTCAGTATTGTCATGGAAAACTTCTACGACAGCACAGGTATGACTATCTTGATTCTGTCATAAAATCGTCATGGATGTACATGCATGACAGAAAATGTGACCTACTGTGACAAACATGTATCATCACAGAAGTGTTTTTTTTGTAGTGCATATTATATCTTTGTCCAAGGGAAGCTCAAGCATTCAACTATCCAACTTTGAGGTGGTTCTTGATGAGGCCAATGAGTTTGTGATGAATGAAGATGAGGATCCTCATGATCTCTACCGAAGATTGACAACTCTTGCGGTCGCTCTTCAAGATCATGGGAGCAAGGATACAGATGATAATTGGATCAAGCGCAAGTTTCTCAAGGCCATCATGCTATTCAACAAGGTCATGTCCTCCGTGATCTGTCAATGGCCTGACTTCCACACCTTGTCTTCAAGTGATGTGTTGGATGAGTTTATTGCCATGAACATCATGAACAAGAATGCCGACAATGCTCTAGCTCATGTCCAACAGTCAAAGAAAGCCTCACCCAACCTTGCTTTGAAGGCCAAGGCTAATCTGGAAGAAGAAGAAGAAGAGGAAGAAGAAGAGAGTTGCCCCGAAGACACCAAATATGCTTACCACGAGCACATGGCTCTTGCGTCAAGGAAATTTTGGGACAACAAGAGAAACGCAAGTCCCAACTTCTCCAAGAACAACTCAAGTGGCTCAAAGGGTAAGCAACGAGTGAGAACGTGCTACAATTGTGGAAATGTGAGTCATTTTGTGGTGGATTGTCCATATGAGAAGAGGGAGCACAATGGTGGCAAGCTCATTCGTAGAGACAAGGCCAAATCCTTCCCAAAGAAGAACAACTTCACCAAGAAGATACCTCAAAAGGGTTTGGTGGTGCAAGAAGAGTACATCTCCAATGATGATGATGATGAAGATACAAGTGGTGAAGGAATGGCAACGGCAACCGTGGCCATTGCCACCTCTTCCCCAACGAAGGTGTCTCTCTTCGGCGCCCCTAATGAGAACCTCATTGCCAAGTGCCTCATGGCCAATGGTATCAACAATGTAACCTCCAATATCAAAACCACCATCACCACTACTCCTTGGTTGTTGGATTGTGTGGATGATAGTGAGGTGGTAAAGGTTGATGAGAACGAGTTTGATAAGTTCTTGAGTAAGCTCAAAGAGACCAATAAGCACTTTGTTGCTCTCTTGGAACAACAAGGTGAGGCCAATGATATCATTGAGTCTCATGAGGAAACCATCTCTAAGATGGAGGGGCATAGTCATGATTATGCCGATGAGATAGCGGATCTTTCCATTGTTCTTGATCAAGAGCACGGTCTTTGTTTGACTCTTGAGGATTCACACAACGTCGATGTTGCTAAATTGCAAAAAGATCTTTATCATGCTCTTGTTCTTACTCATGTGCTTAAATCTGAGAAGGTTGCACTTGGGGTTGGCCATGATAGACTCAAGGAGGAGTTTGACACACTTGACAAGGCTCACAAGGCCTTGAAGGGTGTCCATGCTTCCCTCAAGGAATCTCATCATCAACTCCAAGTGGAGCTAGCCAAGGAGATACAACTTGCCATCCTTTTGTTTTAATTGATAATGCCAATTCTACTAACCCTTGTTATGAGCATGTGCATCTTGTGGAGGAGAATGCCAAGTTGAAATAGCAACTTGAGAAAGGACTTGTGACTTGCATACAAGGTTAGAAGAACCTCAATGACCTTTTGAGCAATCAACAGGAAGTTGTGGCAAAGGAAGGGCTTGGGTGTGTACCCAAGTCAAAGAAGAAGAAGAACAAGACCAAGCAACCTCTCCCACTGAAAGAAGTCTTCACAAATGTGGGAGAGGGTGCTCATGAGAAGAAAAAGCACATGGGTATGGGTGGTAATGCCAAGAAGGGCAAGATCACCGCTTCTAACAAAGCTAGTAACTTTCATCCTTCCTATGTTTTATGTCATGCTAGTGATGGGCATGTTTATGCCAAATTTGTTGGTTCTTCTTATGAGGACATTGAGTGGTTTATTTGGGTTACTAAGACCCTTGTTGCTAACGTCAAAGGACCCATTCAAAAATGGGTATCTAAATCCAAGCAGTGATCTCTTGTAGGAGTTTGCTTCCGGTGGGGTGTCATGGTTGCTCGATAGTGGAGCAACAAATCATATGACCTGGATCAAGTACTTGGTGGTGGACGTGCGACCAATTCCATCTATGCCCACTCATTTCCAATATGGTGATGCTTCAACATCTAAGGTATTGGGTCTTGGCAAGGTGGTCATCTCTCAAGATTTATCTATTGAGAAGGTCATGCTTGTTGAGTCGCGTGCATACAATTTACTTTCCGTTCGTCAACTTGCACTCATGGGCTTTGCAACATTCTTCGATCTTGATAACGTGGCCCTTTTGTGGAGTAAGACTCTTCAAGTAGCTTTTTTTGGGCATGTTGAGAACGGTGTCTACGTGGTTAACTTTTCGGAGCGACCCACTAATACCGCGACTTGCCTAATGGCTAAAGTTGATGTGGGATGGATATGGCATTGCCGGTTAGCCCATGTCAATATGAGATCTTTGCAAAGTCTCCTCAAAGGGGATCACGTTTGTGGACTAACAAATGTGAGTTTTGCCAAAGACCGTGCTTGCAATGCTTGTATCGAATGAAAGCTTCATGAGACGGCTCACCGACCCACAACTATCATCTACTCAAAGTGGCCAGCTCCGTCACATGGATCTCTTTTTGGTCCTCCATCCTTCGATAGTCTTGGGGGAAGAAAATATTGCTTGGTGATTGTGGATGATTATTCAAGATACACTTGGGTATACTTCTTCAAGAGGAAGAGTGAGACTCAATAAACCATCATCGACTTTGCAAATGAAGCTCAACATCAATATGAAGCACAGATTTTGATGATTCGAAGAGACAACGGCACCGAGTTCAAGAACTACACCTTGGATGAGTTTCTTCGTGATGAGGGGATCAAGCATCAATACTCCGCGCCATATACCCCTCAAAAAATGGTTTTGCGGAGAGGATGAACCGGACGTTAATGGATGCGGCAAGGACCATGATGGCGGAATTCAAATCTCCGTACAACTTTTGGTCCGAAGCCATCAACACCGCATGTCATGCATCCAATTGGCTCTACCTCCGTAAAGGCTTGAACAAGACTCCATACGAGACTGTTACCGGTAACAAGCCCAACCACAAGTTCTTCCGGGTGTTTGGTTGTAAGTCTTTAATTCTCAAGAAAGGTGTTCATTTTTCTAAATTTGAACCTAGAGCTCAAGAGGCATATTTGTTGGTTATGCTACAATCTCTCATGCTTACCGTGTCCTGAACAAGTCCAATGGACTCATTGAGGAGACTTATAATGTGGATTTTGATGAAAATAATGGCTCCCAAGTGGAGCAAAGTGGTCTTTGTGATGTAGGTGATGAAATTCCTCCTCAAGCCATAAGAAGAATGGGGATTAGTCAAATACTCTGCATTGAGGAACCCCTTGTGGCCGAAGGAGAAGGACAATGCTCTACTCAAGTGGAGCCATCACCGACGCTAGACCCACACGCTTCCGAAGAACAAAATGAAGGCCCTCAACCAAGTGAACAAGATCAAGGGCAAGATCAATCTCATGATGAAGATGATTCACCAAGTGATGCCCAAGATCAAGTTCATGACTCCGAGCAAGCTCAAGATCAAGAGGATGCTCAAGATCATGAGCAAGCTCAAGATGGTACTCAAGATGATGAAGATTATCGTCCTCACATGCCTATTGAGGAGTTATTGGAGCGCCGAGGCCCCAAGATTGCTTCCAAGATCAAGCATCAAGAACATTTCATGGAGAATGTGCTTGGAAGCTTAAGAAAAGGGGTAACCACTCGTAAACAATTAACAAACTTTTGTAAGAATCACACGTTTGTTTCTTGTATTGAACCCCAAAAGGTACATGAGGCACTCGAGGACTCGGATTGGATTGAAGCCATGCATGATGAACTCAACAACTTCGAGCGTAACAAAGTGTGGCAATTGGTTCCAAGACCAAAGGAGAATCATAATGTCATTGGAACCAAATGGATCTTCAAGAACAAGCAGGATGCGAACGGTGTAGTCACTCACAACAAGTCAAGATTGGTAGCTCAAGGCTACTCCCAAGTCGAGGGTATCGACTATGGTGAAACCTCTGCTTCGTTGCTCGCCTTGAATCTATTTGCATGTTGCTTGCACATGCATCTCATCATGATTTCAAATTACAACAAATGGATGTGAAAAGTGCATTTCTTAACGGTCCTCTTAATGAATGTGTATATGTCAACCAACCCCCGGGGTTCCAGGATCCCAAGTTCCCCAATCATGTATACAATCTCGATAAGGCACTCCATGGCCTTAAACAAGCCCCATGTGCATGGTATGAGCACCTTACCGAGTTTTTGCAAGACCGTGGGTTTGAAATTAGGCAAATTGATCCCAGTCTTTTCACAAAGAGCGTCAAAGGGGACTTGTTCATATGCCAACTATATTTCTATGATATTATTTTTGGTTCTCCTAACAAAGCTTTCAACAATGAGTTTGCCGCACTCATTACCAAGAAGTTTGAGATGTCTATGATGGGAGAGTTGAAGTTCTTTCTCGGGTTCGAAGTCAAGCCAAGAAGAGAAGGAACATTCATCAACCAAGCCAAATACACCCAAGACATGCTCAAGGGATTCAAGCTAGAAGATGTGAAGCCGGCTAAGACTCCAATGCCCACCAAATGCAAGTTCGACATTGAACCCAATGGTAAAGCGGTGGATCAAAAGGTATATCGCTGCATGATTGGATCTTTTCTTTAGCTTTGCGCATCTAGACCGGATATTACGTTGAGTGTGGGAATGTGTGCAAGATTCCAAGCCGCACCTAAGAAAAGTCACTATGTGGCGGCCAAGAGAATCTTTTGATATTTGGCTCATACCCCAAACTTTGGCTTATGGTACCCCAAAGGAGCAAGCTTTGATCTCATGGGATATTTGGACTCGTATTGGGCGGGAGACGTTGTGGATAGGAAGTCAACTTCCGGAGGGTGACAACTCCTTCGTCGCTCTTTGGTGAGTTGGTCTTCGAAGAAGCAAAATTGTGTCTCTCTCTCCACCACCAAGGCCGAGTATGTAGCCGCCGCAAGTTGTTGAGCACAATTTCTATGAATGAGGAAAACTTTAAAGGATTAATGTTTCACTTGTGACAAAGTGCCTCTTCTATGTGACAATGAAAATTCTATCAAGATCTCCTACAATCCTGTGCGACATACCAAGATGAAGCATTTTGAGATTCGTCATCATTTCATCCGCGATCATATCAAGCATGAAGAGATTGAGATTATCTACATCAACACTCAAGAGCAACTAGCGGATATTTTCATGAAGCCTTTGGATGAAGCAAGATTTCGCGAGTTAAGGCATGAGCTAAATATCATTGATTCGAGCAATGTGGCTTGAATCTAGGCACACCCCCACTGCATTCATCATGATATCTTGTTCCAGATGTAGGCATGGACATAGGGGGAGTGTTGTTCTCTCAATGAACTCTCCCTCCCCCTATTATGCATAAATTGCTCAAGTCTTTCACATTAGCCATTTTTATGGTACTTGTGCTTCAAAGATGATGGTCATGGGCCCAAGGTTCAAATCTTTGCGGTGCCATACCAACATACTCAAACATAGGTGGCTCCGGCCACTGCCTATTTTGTAGAGGTTGGTTTTTGTCGCTTGGATCGTATTCGCTCTTGCTAGCTATCTTAGGTCCTAGGTGTTCCTAACCTCCAAGTAGTGGCCTTTCTTGTTTGCTTCTTGCATTCTTGGAGTTTACTTCACCATATTACAGTGCCTTGTCTCCATTCGAAGCCTTCCCCTTCCCATAAACCATCTATTTCCAATTGCACACAAGTTGATCTTGGCATAGGTGTCTATGACTGGGCGATACAGCCGGTGGTCGGGGCGGTTCAACTGCTCTACCACTCGGCTGTATCGTCCTAGCAGTACAACCGGGGATGCTCCAGAGGTTCTACCGCTTCCTCCACGGCCTGTGCAGTTGGCCGGTACTACCGGGCAGTCACGAGCGGTACTACCATGGTCTCCCAGGCAACGGAAGTACCGCCCGTAACCACTGGTCAAGTACCAGGGGGTGGTACAACCGCTCTGCTATCTGGGCAGGTATTTAAGAGCTCGGGCCGAAGGGGCATCTCTTTTTCCCCTTTGTGCCCGTCCTCCTCTCCTGCCCTAGCCGCCGGTCGCCGTCTCCCTCACCCTGGAGTGCCCTCCAGCGCCCCAGATCTGGGGAGGAGGAGGACTACTGAGCTCTGGGGCGTTAGCATTGCTCTTTTCCTTTTTGGTGTCTTGATGCCAAAGGGGGAGAGAGTTTTATTAGGTCTCGGTACTTGCATGGGTGTGTTTATTTGCTTCGAGTTGAACCTTTATTTGCTTTGAGTTGGCTTGTAAACTTATTTTGTGTGGAGACTTTGTGCATGGTGTGAGACATGCGATCCCGATCTATCTTACTTTCGTATCTTGTCTCATTTACTAGTAGAGCTTGCTTATTATTGCTGCCCTGTAGTTTTGCTCTACCGTTTATCCCATACAAATGCATGCTTATCGCTATTCACTTCTTTAGTACTGGTTGGTTGGTCTATAAAATCTAGGGGGAGCATTGATCCTAATGTGTGCACTTTGCATTCCAAAAGCAAATCAAAATAGTGCACGCATCTAGGGGGGAGCCCGTCTATATTTTCTAGACCTCTAGTGCAAATCGTGTGTTCGTCATCATCCACCAAAAAGGGGAAGATTGTTAGGGCATTTCCCGCCTTTGTGTTTGGGTGATGATGACAACTCACCTTATTGTCTAATCGTGTGCCAAGTTCTTCAGGTACACTCTGTTTGGTACAAGACGATTAGGCATTCCCTCCGGACGGAAAAGATCGAAGATGTGTTCTCTACGTGTTTATTTCTTTGGTCTTAGGAAAACTGTACTATTAAGAGGGAATCCACGTCGGAAGGTATTGGGTGAATCAATGCAGTACACATTCCTTATTCACCCACCACATATCCTTCCATTTGCAGAGAGAGAGGTCCTCAATTCTTACCAAGGTAGTGGTTCTTACTCCCAAGCGGTAGTACTGCTAGGCCGAGCAGTTGTACCACTTAGCCGGTACGTCCGGTGCAGCCACTGTCCCAGGAGTGATACCCTGGGGTTGCTGCTCTCAGGTTGATGCAGCGGTTGTACCGCTGCCTCCGGGCGGTTGTACCGCCTGTGGTATGCCCAACCTCCGAGAATAGCTTTAAGCGGTTGTACCGGCCTAGTACCGCCTTACCACCAGAGTGGGCTCTGTCATGGGGCGGTTCTGGGTGGTGGTGGCCCGGTTGTTCCTGCCACCTCGTGTTGAGCGGTACTACCGGTGGTCCGGAGCGGTTGTACCGCTCGGGACATAGCCACCACCTATGCTTGGGCCCGGGGTTGTATCAGCGCAACCACCGCCTCAACTACCGCTGTGGGAGTGACTCCTCTCTGTCTTGAAGTAGTTGTTGGGTGGTGGTGGAGCTGTTGTTCGGCCGGGTGGTGGTGGAGTGGTTGTTCCGGTTGGTCCTATCAACCGGAACTACCGGGCACTCCACCGGTTGTACCGCTCGGTAGGGTTTCTGCAGGGTACCCATATTTTCTGGTTGTACCGGCATTGATAGCGGTTGTACCTCTGGAGTGTAAAAACTATTGTAATGGTTCGATTTGTGGGGGACCTATTTAAGGGGGTGGTTCTTCCACCTACCTTCTTACCTCTTGCCTCTCTCTCCTCCATTAATGCCCGTCAAGCTTTCCTGCTCGATCTCTCTCTCTCTCTCTCTAGCCACTCAAACTTGTTGATTTGCTAGCGATTAAAGGAGGAGACCTAGATCTATACTTCCATCAAAGGAAATTTGATTCCCCCATACTTTCTTGTGTGAATTTTGTTACTCTTGGGTGTTTGAGCACCGTAGAGGGAACAGGTCACGTCGGAGCCACATTCCATTTTGGTGAAGCTCCGTGGTGGTGTTGAGAGCCTCCAATTTGGTTGTGGAGAGAGCCTCAACCTTGTTTGTAGAGGTACGGTTGCCGCCTTAAAGTTCACCACTAGTGGAATCACGGCAAGTTGCATTGTGCAAGGGCGTGAGGAGAATACGGTGGCCCTAGTGGCTTCTTGGGGAGCATTGTGCCTCGACGCCGCTCCAACTGAGACGTACTTCCCCTCAAAGGGAAGGAACTTCAATAACACATCCTCATCTTCACCGGCTCCACTTGTGGTTACTTCTTACCTTTACTTTGTGCTAGCTTTACTTGTGTTGTATCCTTTGGTTGCTTGTGTTGTTGTTGTTGCTAGCATCATATAGGTTGCTCACCTAGTTGCATATCTAGACAACCTCTTTGTTGCTTAACCTAATTTGTTAAGAAAAGCTAAAAAGTGGTAGTTGCCTATTCACCCCCCCCCCCCCAGTTAAAAAAATGATCCTTTCAACACTTGAAAAGATGCGCCACAAAAACCACTCCCATGGAATACCATTCTCACCCCATAGCTAAAGAGGAAGCACGGGACATGGGGAGCGGGCCCCGGCGATCATTTAGATTAGGTTTAGAGTAGAGTTTAGTCCGGTTTATATGAAAAATGTAATGAATTTAGTCTGGTTTATATGAAAAATGTTCAAAACGTCATGAATTTCGTCCGGTTTATATGAAATCCGTTGTGTTTGCATGAATTTTGTTTGGTTAGTTGAAACATTGGTTTAAATGTATGCGGGCAGCGTTGGATGGCCAGCTCCCGCATCCGTGTCCGTAGACTGGTCCATCCGTATCCGCGGACGGATGCCGAAGCAAATTTGTGGGTCTGCGTTGGAGATGCCCTAATTGGCTTGAGTGCACCAACAAAGGAGTATGTAAAATAAATATCTCTTTGAGCAATGCCTAAAGCATAAAGTAATCCTTAATCATTGTTCATAAGACATCTATCAAGGTTTTGAAAAAGGGTGTCCTCATGATCATTTGACAAGTGAACCTAGCAAAGGCGAAGTACTCGCCATCTTCTTCGTCAGACATCTGATAGACATATGTAGGGAAATAAGGCATCCATGGCTATAAAAGAATGCATTCAAAATGCAAACAGATTACATGAAACAAGCTTTGAAATGCCTACAAATTGTATACATGCTAGATAAAAATAATCCAGGAATGTAGGAGTCATCATGATATGCATTAGATAAAGGAAACAACTATCTACAATGCGTATAATTTAGTTCCAACTCCTACTGATCCAACATGCAGATGTAGGAAGCTAGAACGAGAAATTTGGAACAATGCCCATCACACTTGAAAAGATGCGCCACAAAAACCACTCCCCTGGAATACCATTCTCACCCCATAGCTGAAGAGGAAGCACCGGACATGGGGAGAGGGCGCCGGCGATCTTTTAGATTAGGTTTAGAGCAGAGTTTAATCCGGTTTATATGAAAATTTTAATGAATTGAGTCCGGTTTATATGAAAAATGTTCAAAATGTAATGAATTTTATCCGGTTTATATGAAATCCGCCGTGTTTGCATGAATTTCGTCCGGTTAGTTCAAACAGTGGTTGAAATGTATGCGGGCAATGTTGAATGGCCGGCTCCCGCATCCGTGTGCGCCGACTGATCTCCCCGTATCCATGGACGGATGCCGCAGAAAATTTGCGGGTCAACGTTGAAGATGTCCTAATTGGTTTGAGTGCACCAACAAAGGATCACGTAAGATAAATATCTCTTCGGTGCAGTGACTAAATCATAAAGTAATCCTTAATGACTGCTCATAAGACATCTATCAAGCTTTTGAAAAAGGGTGTCCTGATGATCATTTGACAAGTGAACCTCATGTTTGAAAGGTCAATGTTTCGCAACTCTAAATTGTCTATGATAGCACTAACGAGATGAGACCACGTACGGACATCTCATAGTCTGTTCCTCTCTACATATTAAAATCAAAGTGGGATAAACATAACCATTACACAGATTCACTTTATCAGTTGTATAGCTGAACATACATACCTGTTCTGTTCCAAAATATTTGAAGTTCTAGGTTTATCCTAAGTCAAACTTTTTATTATAGAAAACATTGCTAATATCTACAACATCAAATATATATATAGTACGAAAATATAAGTTATTAAGAATCTAATGAACCTAATTCAGTGCCATAGATTTTGATATACTTCTCTACAAACTTGAGTTTGACTTTTTTTAAGAGAAAAGAAGTTTGACTTGGGACAAACCTTGAACTTCTAATATTTTGGAACGGAGGAAGTAGAATTTTGTTTCAATTTGTTAATTTCTTAGGCCCTACTATCTTTTTACTTACTCAATGAATTCAGATGGTTGCAAAATCAAGAAAAGAAATAAACAAGCTAGATATTCACATACATATATTTTGATATATTAGAGCACTTTTTTATACCTCCGTCTGCAAAATAACTTCTTCTAATTAAAACTAAACTTGTTGCAGATCTTCACAGCTATGCCAAGCCCTAACTACATCATCCCCTAGCTCCACCCTCAACTGATCCCAACCAAACACTTGAACCTCTCCGTCGTCCATCTCCAGCCGCATCTCGACGAGCATCAGCGGCGGCTCCAGCTCCGAAATCTCCACCGATATCGTCAGCCCCCCTAGAGGACAGCGCTGGCACTCCACTCCTTTCTTCCCCACCACGACGACGTACCCGAGCTTTCTGCCCGCCCGGCCGAGCTGCTCCAGGGTCCGCTCCGGCGACGCCGTCGTCACGAACCGCTTCTCCTTGCTCCACCTGCTCTCGCCGAACATCCCGGATAGATCGAGCCACTGCGACGTGGATATGATGTCGAACGCGTTCACTGCCGGCGCCCGGAACGCCAGCCCGCGCTCCGGCTGGCCGTCGAGGAGACCATCAACCTGCGAGTCGAGGCTGAGGGAGCGCTTGACGAACCATGGGTGTGTCCTCGCCAGCGCCTCTACGGCGACGCGGGTTTCCGGGTTCGGGTCGAGTAGGCGGTGCACCAGTCGGCGCGTTGGCGGGGACACCCACGGCGGGACCACGTACTGCCGGCGGCACGCCTTCCGGAACATATCGGCGATATTAGCGTCGTCGAAGGGTAAGCGGCCGGCGACGAGGACGAAGAGCGTGACGCCGCAGGACCACGAGTCGGCCTTTGCGCCGTCGTATGCCTTGTGGCGGAGCACCTCCGGCGCGGCGTATGCCGCCGTGCCGCAGGCGGTGTGGAGGCGGCCGTCGTCCCGGAGCGAGTCTGGGAGCGCCGAGAGGCCGAAGTCGGAGACCTTGAGGTTGCCGGCGCCGTCGAGGAGGAGGTTCTGCGGCTTGATGTCGCGGTGCCTCACGCCGCGCGCGTGGCAGTGGGCGAGCGCCACCGTGAGCTGCACGAACACGCGCCGCGCGGCCTTCTCTGAAAACCGGCGGCTTGGCAGAGCGGCGAGCCTGGACTGAAGGTCGCCGCGTCGGGCGAGCTCCATGACGAGGTAGATTCTGGTGCGAGTGGCGAGCACCTCGTGGAGGCGGAGCACGCCCGGGTGGCGAAGCCGGCGCATGGCCGCCACCTCCTGGAGCAAGCGAGGCGCCATGCCCTCCGTGCCCATCACCTCCGCCTTGTCGATCACCTTCACCGCCACCGGCTCGGCGCCGGTCACCGTGTGCGCGAGGTAGACCTTGGCGAACGTGCCGCGGCCGAGCAGACGCCCGAGCTCGTACTTACCCAGCAGCGGCGTGCCCCTGCTCTTCTTGCTCATGCCGTTCATGGCGTACGCCCACACGCAGAAGGGTACGTACGTGCAGCTTAGCTCGAAATCTAAGAACACCTCAAGGTTTGCTATGGAGTAACAAATGTATGTTTGTTGGTGTAGTAGCATTAGGTGACGGTGGTGGGTTTTATATGGCTGAGTTGGCTGGTTGTGCAGTTAACTACTAGCCCATGCGTGATAAAAAAAAAATTCGCAACAAGCAGCGGGAGAAATAATTCATGTGTTCATTAAAAACGGTCTTCACGGGGGTGGGCGACAGAGCGAGGAGCTTCGGTCTTCTCACAGGTCATGTTTGGCCCGCGAGATCTTAATAGTGGTGGGGTTAGTTAGCGTGGAGCGACCACTCAACTGGTACCTTTTTTTCCTCTGGGTCCACCTTCGTCTCGAAGTTGTGATTACGTCCTCATTTGGTTGCTTCGCGGCAACCTTCGAGGCACGGTTATTTCGACCACTTTCTCCTACGGCGACGTAACCGGATGGATTACTAATTTCAGCGCATAAATTATGTTTCATTAGCATAATCAACGCATAACCAGGCATGAATGTCCCTTCATTATCAGGGTTTATTCTCTTCAACTATTTTTGCACTGACGTGCCCATAAATTTTATTAATTGAAGCAAAACCAATATATTCTCTTTTATTAGCATATGCCCACAATTTTTTTCCATTATAGCCAATCAGCATATTGTCTTTTATTGGCATGTGCAAGTTACCTCCTCCAATAATTTGTGGAGTACCTCGTTCTGCTCATAATTCTCGAGACAACTTTCTTATTCTCACTCAACCTCCTTATTTTAGACAACTTATGGACATATAAAAACTGGTGTGATTTAGTATAAAATTCCAAAATGGGACTGTTCCCATCATAATTGCAAGCTAGCTGCGTTGGTTTTATCCTTCAGCACAATAGGGAAGATCCATAGTTCAATTCCCACGCGCCCTTTATTTTTTGCTGCTCGTCCGTTTGACGTCCGTTTGACAAAAAAGAAATACGTGGTAGGTCCAGTTTGACAAACCCAGGGGATAACCAAAAAAATTGAGGAGCTATGTGTGGAATGGACGGAACAAAATTCTATACGTATATATTTTTCTTTTCTTAGGGCAGCTGCGTGGGAGCTACTATATGACGCTAGTTGTGTCAAATAGCGTGTGGGAAGCACAATAATTCACGTCCGGACCAGCCCACTGGCAGGCATCGAAATAACCTTTGTTTGCAAGGCACGAGTAATAATAAAAAAACGACGAGTTGAACGATCGAAGAAATGACCTTAAAGACTCGACCACGTGCCGCTAGCCACGGTAACAAATGCCTACTGCTAACCAATGGCCAGCCTGAATATTTAAGAACATAGTGCAACGTCGGATTTAAAACATTTTTTGAACTTTTTAAAAAATATGAATTGCCAAATATTCTTGGAAACGTGAACATTTTTTGAATTACGAACAATGCTTTTAACATTCCATCCATTTTGGAAAAAACATGAACAAAATTTGAAACAACATCATTTTTTGCACACATAAACCATTTATCAAAACCCAAACATTTTTTTAATTTGTGACCGATATTGGAAAATGGGACATGTTTGAATATTTAGAACAATTTTATAAAATGTGTTTTTAAACGCGGACATTATTTTGAATCTATGAATATTTTACTAAAACAGGAATATAATTCAAATTTTGAATATTTTGTAAAATACATGTTTTCTAAATCACAAAAAATTCTGGAATATTTCTTAATTTAAAAAAAAAAATGGAACAGGAAAATAAATTAATGTTCCAAACATTTTTGAAAAGGGGAAGACAATATTGTAATTCAAACATTTTTTGAAAATTTGAAAAAAATTCAAATTCTGTTTTTTAATATTTTGAATTAGGAAATAAGGTAAAAATAAAAATAAATTTGGATGAAAAAAAACGGCCTGGCCCAGTGTTGGGCGCCCTGTGCGAATTCCGACTATCTACCGCGCAGGGTTAGGAATAGGATTTTTGTAGTTTCATGGACAGGCAAATAAGTGGGCTGGTTTCGCTGGGCCACATCGTGTGCAGGCCGAGTACGAAATTCTGGTTTGCTAAAAAAACAGACGGACGCACACGAATTTAATACCACCTTGGATAGAAAAATAAATTTGATGAAAATATCGGAGAAACGCACCTTGCTTTATTAGTAGGTATAGATATATAGTAGGGTTTAGGGCTTTGTCAACCATGGTTAATTCTAGAGTAAAATAAACCACAAGTCCTAAAACTATTCGAAGAGTGTTAAGTTAGTCCTAATAGTATGAAAATGCATATTTGGGTCCTAAATGTTTTCTAAGTGTGTCACCTGCAGTCCTTCTGTGTTGCATCAACATTGACTTAAACAGGTGTCATGTTGACTACTACCATGTGGCAACTTTTTGCACATTACCCCTCAAAAGGTTATCTCTCTTTTCTTTTTTAGAGAATCAAAGGTTTTCTCTTCTAATTTTGTGGCCCTCGCCTTGCACACACCTTCTCCCTTGCCTTCCTCTCCACCTTTGATGGCCACGGTCCACCTTGGCGCCCAACTGTTGTAACCATCCTGACGTCTATCTTCGTTGCCCAGGTAGGACCGTTTGTGCTAGGGAGAAAGTGGAGTCCAGACTTCTGTGTCAGGGTGGAAGAAGGAGGACTGAGGATGGAGCATGTCTATTCATTGCTGCCATCGCCACCCTCTCGCGTACGCCGTCGGTGCCGTGGTCTTCGGGGAAGACAATCGCCGCCACGTCGGGAGGGGTCTGGCGCGTCATGTGGGAGAGCCCGATCTACTGTGATTGGATCGTGCGAGATAATATGGGGAATGGGATGGCTAGACAACATCCGCGTGAATTTTATGCAAAGTGGAGGGTCACAAAGTGAGATGAGAGGTGTTGAGGGGTTTTATGAAAAAAAATAACCACATAGCCATGGTCAACCTGCACCCCATGCAAGCCAAAGCTGATGCAGCACCGATAGAACTATGGATGACACATTTAGTAAACATTTAGGACTAACTTGATGCCCGTAAAATAATTAGTGGACTTGTGATGTATTTTACTCTTAATTCTACCTGCGTTGATACATTGTCCCTCCTTCCATAAGTGTCTTTTTCAAAAGAAAATACGGGGATAAAAAAATTGTTGATAGTTACAAAGTCAGAACCAAACCTTTTCCAATATTCTGCTTGTTATATTAAAATGAGCCTTTTATCAAATTCAATGCTGCCAATTGTGTGCCTCGTGACACTCATAATATTGAACTAATTTAAGCCCAAAACTTAAACTTAGACGGAAAATAGGCCTAATATTTCTTTGTAAAATTAGTTTTATATTAAAAAAGCCTCCTTGTCCATTTTCATTAAAGAAATTGTCAACGGCCTGGATTTCCCTTTCAGTTCTAGTTTCCTTTTGTTCCCCTCGCAAGCAATGACTAGAGCAAACTCTTCCTCACCTGGCTCCGTCAATGAGCCAGTGGATTCGCCTCTCATCTACTTGTCGCTCTGGCGGCCAGTGGCAGGGACGGGGAATACCGGTGCCTTTACTACGGCTAGTAGTTTATGTTAGGGTTTCTTACTCCTCGTAGGAGTGGTGCTCGGAGGCTCTGATCCTCCTCGAGTTAATCTTCCAGGCTCTGATCCTCCTCGAGTTAATCTTCCGGGCTTCGATCCTCCTTGAGTTCGTTCCTCTAGACGGAGTCGGCAGAGATTCATGTCGTCGCCTTTGGGCGGCGAGGTTAGGGTTTCTCACCATGTGTGTGCTATAGCGAGATCTACTGTCAGACTCGTCAAATCAATTCAAGGGTTGACCGGGGACTTTTGCAGCTCCAGGGCACTGACACTTTGGGGTGCATGCATGAAGGATTCCCCACTGTCATCGACAAGGTCAGGCTATCTCCAATAAGGGAGTGGCGACAACAGCACGTCGGTGACTTGTTCTAGTGGTAGTGATCGTTCAATGGTCCAGCGACCTCGATGAATTTTTTTGTTATGTTTAGAATGTTTTGTACTTCTGGTGAACTTTTATAATAGACGTGGATCCTTTTCACATATAAATCATCAACAATGTACAAAGTTCAAACAAACTTACATGAAATCAAACCATAGAAAAAGGGCTACAAGTGCCTTCTTAATTAGAGTACCGATGTCACGCCAGAACTAAATCTATTATCACCACTAATTATCACACACTGACCAAGCAAGATCATCCAGACATAAAAAGCCCAGTGGTCCTTCACCAAAAACATCCACAGACCTCAATCTAGTTATTGAGGTTATAGAAGAAGTTATAGATTATACAAGCTTCCCAAAATGGTCGCGGCGAAAAACCCTAGCAGCCCTTCCTAGTGGGCAAGACAACCCCGACCGTCGGATCGATCCAGCTAGCTTAGTCCCAGTGCCTCGCATGGCAAGGCACGGGCGAAGCGGTACATAGCATGTTTTAGCCCGTAGGTCATTTCATTGGGTTGAATATGACATATATGTCCTTATATTATATTTTTAGGTGATGACTTTGCCAAAAGGCGCCTGAGATTCGGTCGAATCCCGGACAGGTCCCTAGCAGACCAATATTTTTTTGAGGATGCTCTCAAGGTCGGAGAATCTTGCGGGAAAGTCCCAGCACATCCAAAGAATGATGAAGGAACGTGGGGCGCACATGTTTTTTGTAGAAAAACCCCTGAAGATCACTAATGTAGAAGAAAACGTCCTTGGGAGCCCTAAAATCTTATTAGCGCCCCAAAATTCCGACAATTGAAGAAAGGCCAATATATTCAAAAAAAATCACTAGAAAATGGTAGAATTTTTCTATATATATAGGGTTACATATGGTGCATTGATGTTAAAATAGAGGGGGTGAAGAATAACTATTAGAGTTTATATATATTTATACATATATAAATGAAAAATGACCCCAGAAATGAGAGAGAAATATGTACCGCCTCACAAAAATGTGGAGATATCCCAAATCCCATTCATCAAATAAGAACCATGAAAAGCAAATGAGGCGACAAGTAATGGTGGGGACGCTATTAGAGATGAGATCCCCTTTTTGACGCAGAGAGCATCAAAGAGCCGTGTTGATACACATAAGTGTTTGGGCGGGCTGGCCCACTACACGTTGTCAAGAGCTGTAGCGATTTTCTTTTGCTTCAGTTTTCTCTTTGGTTTTTCTAGATGGATTTCATACAAAACAATATTCTTGATTTGTTCCACGGATTAACTTTTCATTATTTCCAAGATAACACTGTGCCTGAATTTTTAACAATACTTGTGCGTTTTAAAAATGTTCAGACACTATAAAAATTATTTTTCAAACAAATCAAGAATTTTAAGAAATCATGTTCTAAATGTATTCATCTATTCCAGTAAAATGCTCATGCACTTAAAAAAAGTTCATGAAATTAGAAGTACTCATAAATTGTAAAATAACAAAACATAAATTGTCTCAAGCTTTAAAATATGTTCATGCATTCAAAAAATATGTTCATTAATTTTACTACATGTTCTAAAAAAATTAAATGTTCATGAATCTAAAATATTCATGTATTTAAGAAAGGACACGACTAACTACCAAACAGTCAGAAGATAGCTACAGCTCCAAACGCCTCTTTCTCTTCCTTAATTGCTAATCACACATCTAAATTCTTCTTTTTTTCCTTAATTGCTAATCTCTTTCACATCCGATGAAGGGCATGCAAATGGTGATTTGTGATTTCATGCATGCATGCAAACTACAAGACACAATAAATGATGTAGCAAAAAATTCTTCCTATTTGGAACTTTAAAATATTTTGTAGCTCAAACAGTCGGTCCGACTGAAAAACTATTTTCACATAAAAACTTCGGCGTGATGAGATCTCCGAAACTAGATCTCATATTGGTATCTTCCGATTTTTTTTTTTTGGTAAAAAAGTTATCAAGCCTCGGCTACGTAAGTTATCATGTCTATAACACATAAGGTACTAAGTTGTTTTCACATAAATTATCAGGCATAAAAAGTGGCCTTCCGACATTTCTCCCCACGTGCACTTGCATGCATGCAGTAGAGGACAAAATGTTGATTTTATCCTAAATTCTCCTTATTTTAAAACTTTAAAATGTTTTGTAGCTCAAACCGTGTGCCCGGTTGAAAAATTATTTTCACATAAAAAGATCATCGTGATGAGACCATCGAAATTAGATCCCATGTTGATAAATTCATCTTTTTTCGGATAAAAAGTTATTAGGCCTGGGCTACATAAGGTATCACCTCTTTGACACATAAGTTATCAAGTTGTTTTCATAGAAATTACCGGGCATGAAAAATTGTATTCCAACATTTCTCTAGTGCATGCATTTAGTTACTAGACCTGGGCGAAGTAAGTTATTAACTTTGAGGTGTGTATATTATCATGCTATGTACACATGAGTTACCGTGGTATGTTTTAAACAACTTTTTCCTGGGACAAAGTTACCGCAGTGTTTGTGCATGAGTTACCATGTATGCAGTCCGTATATTACCTCACTATTTACACATAAATTATCGAAGGGTATGTTTTCAAACAACTTTCGCCCCCCAGGGTCAAAGTTACCATGGTATTTGTACATGAGTTATCAAATCTACGTTCTATATATTACCGTGCTATTTACACGGAAGTTATCGGAAGGGGGTATATTTTTAACCAACTTCCTCCCCTCCCCCCTCCCCCGGGTCAAAGTTACCGTGATATTTGTGGGTGAGTTATCACGTATATTGTGTGTATAGTACCATGCTATTTACACGGAAGTTATCGAGGGTATGTGTAACACCCCCTAGTGTCATGTTACAGTGATCATTGTCATTAAGCTAAGCTATCTTGGTTAACTAGTCTTAATCATCTTTGATCCATATCTCATTTCAAATTCCACTTTGAAATCAAATTGAAATTATAGGTGAAATTAAGAAATTCACAACCATGAAAACAAAAATGTTCAAAGAGTTGCAAATAATCCCTGTATAATTATCATGGTCAAACCAACATTTTACAAAATGGTTTAATGCCCTAAATCAATTAAAACAGGGGCCAAAGCAATATCATAGTTGCTTTTTCAATTATAAAATTTCCAAACTAATATATTCAAATGCCAAACTTTTTGCGGGCGTGGCTTAATTTAGAGCACTACTTCAGGAGCAAGTTTATATTTTATAAAACTAAATTACTTTTGAAATAAATGGAAAACAGAAACAATAAAAAGAAAAACAGAAAATTCTAAAAGAAAAGAAAAGAGCTAGGTCAGACTGGGCCTTAGGCCACACTGGCAGGCCTAGCCGGCCCAGCCCAGCCCCAACCCTCGGTCGCCTCCCTCCTCCTACATTGCGCGACCGAGGGGGCGCGCCCGCCGTCCCTGCCGCCCCCCTCGCCGCGCCGAGGGGATAAGGCCGAGCCCCTCTGCCTCGTCAGCTCCTCCCCCCACCTATGCTCCTCACACGCGCCTCGCCTCTCCAGATCCGCCGCGCCCACCGCCACCGTCTCTATGTACGACGTCGCCCGTGCGGCCGCCGTGCTTCCCGCCGCTTAGGAGCTTGCACTACTAGGGAAAACCTTATACACAGAATCTTACCAGTAGCGCGTGTTAAAATGAGGCGCTATTGCTACTTAGCAGTAGCGCGTGGTCAGAAAGGGCGCTACTGCTATTCACTTAACAGTAGCGCGGCAGGAATAAAATGCGCTATTACTATAATTGCCACAGCGTTGCCGACATGCTAGGTATATTAGTAGCGCCCTTCTGCAAACCGCGCTACTGCTAACAAATTAGTAGTAGCGCGCTTTTAGGGTAGGGCGCTACTGCTAAGTTTGAACTTGTCCACAGGGCAGGCCTAGCTTAGCAGTAGCGAGTTTGTGAGGAGCGCGCTACTGCTACGGATTTTAGCAGCAGCGCGTTTTCCTTTCCCACGCTACTGCTAAAGCTATTTTGACATAACCCCCCGCGCGGGCTTCCCTCCTCTGCTTCCTCCCCCAATTCCCCACTCTCTCTTATCCCCCTGTCGCAGCCGCCGGAGCCCCTGCCCGCGCCCTCGCCATCGCGGGAGCCCCTGCCCTCGCTCTCCGCCGGAGTCTGCCCTCGACGTCGCCGCGCGCGTGTGCCTCCTCCTCCTCGAAATCGCCAGAGCCCCTGCCCCCGCTCTCCGCCGCCGTCTCACTCGACCCCGCCTCGCCGCCGTCTCCCCCGACCCCGCCTCGCCGTCTCCCCCGACCCCGCCTCGCCGCGCCTCGGTGGCACCGTCTCCCCCGACCCTATCTCTCTCTCCGCCCTCTGTAAGCACTCTCGCCTCTCCTCTTCTCTGCTCTCTGCTCTCTCTCTCTCTCTCTCTCTCTCTCTTATTATGAACCCTAGCTATTTAGTGCTAGTTAGTATGAACCCTAGGCTATTTTTTAGTGCTAGTTATTTAATTAGAATTAGTATGAACCCTAGTTAATTAGGTAGTATGAACCCTAGTTAAAAAAAACCCTAGGACAGATTAGTGGCTATTTTTTAGTGGTAGTTAGTATGAACCCTAGGTTTCAAACTATTGCTATTTTTTAGTTAAAGCAATTGTTGCTATTTAATTTTTTTAGTTAAAGCAATTGTTGCTATTTAAAAAACAGAATCAGTATGAACCCTAGTTAATTATGTGGTATGGACCCTATTAAAAAAACAGAATTTGGACATGTGATATATTTTTGTTCAAGTTCTAAAAAAACAAAATTTGGACATGTGATATAATTAGGTGGTATGAACCCTATTTAAAAAAACTTCTTGCATTTTTCTTTAAGTTCTATTTGGACATGTGATATAATTTGGACATGTGATGTTTTGGACATGTCATATTTGGAAAATGATGATTATGTGTAGGGTAAATGATCCGAGCGGTTCTCGGGCGCCAGCCATAAAGGGTTCAAAAGCAGTCAAGAAGCAGAAGCTAGTTACTTGAGGTTCACGGTAATGCGAGAGAGGATTCATAACTATGGCCTCATGTACTGCATAGTTCGGCTCTCCCTCATAGTGATAGCTCTTCTTGTCTATATCATTGTTTAGATGGACGACGATGTAGTTACAAGTATTCCAGACATCTCATAACATGTATCGCTATTTCGAGATGATGACGAGAGACATCATTTTGTGTTGGATGATGATTATGATGACGACATGATCGATTTGATGAGACTATTTGTATGTGTATGATATGATCAGATTTGTATGTGTATGATATGCTAGAGACTATTGTATAAAACCCTAAACAAAATTCAGTAGCACAAAATATGGAGCATATTTTTTTTCAGAAACTAATAATAGTAGCGCGGGGTATGGCTTTAGCAACAGCGAGGTCTTAGCAGTAGCGCCTTTTATACTAGGGCGCTACAGATATTAGCAGCAGCGCGTTTTTACGACGACCGCTACTGCTATCCCTAGATAGCAGTAGCGCTGGTCAACACGCGCTACTGGTAAGCGTTAGATGTAGCGCCATATCAGTAGCGCGGCTGCCCGCGCTACTGATAAGCATTTGACCCGCACTACTGCTAGGCTTTTCCCTAGTAGTGTTGCCAAGAGACTCGCCGTCTTCCGCCTCATCGTGCCCGACCACGCACGCGGGCCGGAAGCCATCGCAGCGCCCTCTCCGCCGTCTTCTTCCTCTTCGGGACGATGGAGCTCTGCCGCCTCGATACGCTGCGTCGAGCCTCCCCCGAGCCCGCGTTTGCACATCTCCAGGGCCCGGTGAGCTCCCCGTCCAGCTCCCTTCTTCCCAGCCCATCTCCGTGCACATAGCCACCGCGCCTCCATTGCCGTAGCTCGTACACGTTCATGATCCGTCCCGATCAAGTACTGAACGTAAGACACCTCCACGTTCAGCACACATTCAGCTTGATTACGTCCTCGCCTTCTCGATCTAGCAAGAGAGGCGAAGTAGTAGATGAGTTCCGGCAGCACGACGGTGTGGTGACGGTGGTGGTGAAACTATTCCACACGGCTTCGCCAAGCACAGTGGTTTAGAGCGGAGGACGAAATAGAGGGTGAGGGGCGCCGAACACGGCTTGGGAATCGTGGTGTGTATTGCCCCCTCCCCACCACTCATATATATAGGTGGAAGGGAGGGGAGGAAGCCCTAGGCAAGCCCCTAAGGGGTTGGCGGCAGCCCTAGGGTGCCTGCCCTAGGCGCCCCACCCACTTCCTTTTTTTGCACATGGAGGAGAAGGCAGGAGGGCCCAGCCCTCCTCCTTTCTCTTTTGGCGCGTGGAGAGAAAGGCAGGAGGGGCTGGCCCTCCTCCTTTTCTTCCCTAAGGGCCGGCGGCCTAGAGGTGGGCCGCACCAGCCCCTTGTGGGCTGGTGTGCTTCCCTCGTTGGCCCAATAAGCCCAATAACTCCCCGTGGCCTCTCGGAACCCCTTCCGGTGATCCGATAATTATCCGGTTTTTTTCGAAACTCTTCCGGAGACCAAATAAGATCATCCTATATATATCAATCTTTACCTCCGTACCATTCCGGAGCTCCTCGTCATGTCTGTGATCTTATCCGGGACTCCGAACAACATTCGGTCACCAACATACATAACTCATATAATACTATATCGTCAACGAACATTAAGCGTGCAGACCCTACGGGTTTGAGAATGATGTAGACATGACCGAGACGCTTCTCAGATCAATAACCAATAGTGGGACCTAGATGCCCATATTGGTTCCTACATATTCTACGAAGATCTTTATCGGTCGAACCTTTATGACAACATACGTAGTTCCCTTTGTCCGTCAGTATGTTACTTGCCCGAGATTCGATTGTCGGTATCTCCATACCTAGTTCAATCTCGTTACCGGCAAGTCTCTTTAATCGTTTCGTAATACATCATCTTGTAACTAACTCCTTAGTCACTTTGCTTGCAGGTTTCTTGTGATGCTGTATTACCGAGAGGGCCGAGAGATACCTCTCTGTCATATGTAGTGACAAATCCCAATCTCGATTCACACCAACTCAACAAACACCTTCGGAGATACCTGTAGAGCACCTTTATGATCACCCAGTTATGAAGTGACGTTTGATAGAAACACAAGGTATTCCTCTGGTATCCGGGAGTTGTATGATCTTATGGTCAAAGGAATATGTATTTGACAATAAGAAAGCAGTAGCAAAACTGAACGATCATATGCTATGCTAACGGATGGTTCTTGTCCATCACATCATTCTCCTAATGATGTGATCCCGTTATCAAGTGACAACACATGTCTATGGTTAGGAAACCTTAACCATCTTTTGATCAACGAGCTAGTCTAGTAGAGGCTCACTAGGGACACGGTATTTGTTTATGTATCCACACATGTATTTAAGTTTTTGGTCAATATAATTCTAGCATGAATAATAAACCTTTATCATGATTAAGGAAATATAATAATAACCACTTTATTATTGCATCTAGGGCATATTTCCAACAATCTCCCACTTGCACTAGAGTCAATAATCTAGTTCACATCACCATGTGATTTAACACCCAATGAGTTCTAAGGTCTGATCATGTTTTGCTTGTGAGAGAGGTTTTAGTCAACGGGTCTGCAATATGCAGATGCGTGCATACTTTGCAAATATCTATGTCTACAATGCTCTGCATGGAGCTAGTCTAGCTAATTGCTCTCACGTTCAATACATATCCAGATTGAGACTCAGAGTCGTCCGGATCGGTGTCAAAGCTTGCATCGACGTAACACTTTATGATGAACTCTTTATCACCTCCATAACCGAGAAACATTTCTTAGTCCTCTTTAGGTACCTAAGGATAATTTTGACCGCTGTCGAGTGATCCATGATGCGGCTTGAAACTGCGTCGGTATTTCCCCAAAGAGGAAGAGGGATGATGAAGTACAACTACGGTAGGTATTTCCCTCAGTTATGAAACCAAGGTATCAATCCAGTAGGAGAACAAGCAACACTATGTAAATGGTACCTGCACACAAACAACAAATCCTCGCAACCCAACGCGTAACAGGGGTTGTCAATCCCTCCTCGGTAAAAAGATAGATTGTTTTGTATGTGTTTGGATAAATAGATCTGAATAAAACGAGAAATAAAAGATGCAAATAAAAAGTGCAGCAAAGTATTTTTGGATTTTTGGAATAATAGATCTGAAAACAAATACAATGAAAAATAGATCGGAAAGCAATATGATAAAAGATAGACCCGGGGGCCATAGATTTCACTAGTGGCTTCTCTCGACAAAATAGCATACGGTGGGTAAACAAATTACTGTTGGGCAATTGATAGAAGATCGAATAATTATGACGATATCCAAGGCAATGATCAAGATATAAGCATCACGTCCAAGATTAGTAGATCGACTCCTGCCTGCATCTACTACTATTACTCCACACATCGACCGCTATCCAGCATGCATCTAATGTATTAAGTTCATGGAGAAACGGAGTAATGCATAAGAACGATGACATGATGTAGACAAGATCTATTCATGTAGGAATAGACCCCATCTTGTTATCCTTAATAGCAATGATACATGCATGCCTCGCTGCCCCTTCTATCGCTGGGAGAGGACACCACAAGATCGAACCCATCACAAAGCATCTCTTCCCATGGCAAGAAAAATCGATCTAGTTGGGCTAACTGAACCAAAGACTTGAAGAAGAAATACGATGCTATAAATAATCATGCATATAAGAGATCAAAGAAAACTCAAATAGTATTCATGGATATAGATCTGATCATAAACTCAAAGTTCACCGGATCCCAACAAACACACCGCAAAAAGAGTTACATCAAATAGATCTCCAAGAGACCATTGTGTTGAGAAACAAAAAGAGAGAAGAAGCCGTCTAGCTACTACCTATGGACCCTTAGGTCTATGGTGGACTACTCACGCATCATCGGAGAGGCACCAATGAGGATGATGAACTCCTCCATGATGGTGTAGATTGGACCTCTTGGTTCTGGAACTTGCGGCGGCTGGAATTGTGTTTCGTTGACTCCCCTAGGGTTTGTAGAATATTCGGGAATTTATAGGGCGAAGAGGCGGTCCAGGGGACCTCCGTGGGGGGCACAACCCACCTGGGCGCGCCTAGGTGTCTTGTGGTCCCCACGGGGATCTTCTCCAGTGCTTTCTTGGCCCCCAATATGTCTTCTGGTCCAAAAAAATCTCCAAAAAGTTTCGTTGCATTTGGACTCCGTTTGGCATGTATATTCTATGAAGTAAAAAACAAACAAAAAACAGCAACTGGCACTGGGCACTATGTCAATAGGTTAGTCCCAAAAAATGATATAAATTTGCTATAAAATGATTGTAAAACATCCAAGAATGATAATATAACAGCATGGAACAATAAAAAATTATAGATACATTGGAGACGCACTGGTACAACGAGGTGCTATACAAACGGTTTTTAACCCCTTTCGGCGATGGCGTTTTGAACCGTCGCCAAGTGAGTGACTGCGATAGGGGGGGTCCTTCCCACACGACCTAGAAACCGTCGGGGATAGGCCCTCCGGTCACACACGCTCGGCAAAATGAGGTCGTGTGCGACGGGCGAGCGATCAAATACGGTTATACAGGCCCAATCGGTTCCGGTCGTAAGTACATCCCACACAGTCAGTCCCAAACAAATGTTTCTGTTTGTTATGTACATTCCACACAGTCAATCCAAGGAATACGTTTCCGTTCTTATGTACATCCCACACAGTCAATCCCGGGAAAACATTTCCGTTCGTATGTACATCCCACACAGTCAATCCAGGGAAAACCTTTCCGTTCATATATACATCCCACACAGTTTTATGTATAGCCTCGTGTGTGATATGTGTAACTATCACACACGCTCTGCCTCGGTTAACCGTTTGCTTTTATTCAACTACATCACACACGATTTGATAAAGAAAACGTATGGCATTGGGCTATCGATCACAAGCGCTTTTACTGCTAGAACCGTTTGCAAAGTTCCATGACCCATTTAGAAGGTTTATTAGTTTACAATTAATAATTCCATTATTACGCAAATTCACATTTTATATCGAACAACTGTTTGCCAATTTCATATTAGGCACATAAATATATTTTAACATCACAGTACGATAGCTACCAGAAAACATCACAGTACAGCATATAGCTAGTTCACCTTCATCAGAACAATATATTCATTTCCCTAATCGAGATCATCCAGGCTTGTCTTATCCACCTCTACTTTCAGTTCAGTAAGAACCTGTTTTGCACTGGCTAACGGGGAAAGTGCCTCCTCCTTCGCCAACACCATCTTAGCAAACTCTAATTTAAAAAATCTGAGCTCATTCTCCATCTTCCTCTTTTTATCCCGCATCTTCAAATATTCTTCAGCATTGACAACAGTTTCTCTAAGCCTACCTCTGTTCTCTTCCTCATACATGCTCTAGAGCTTTGCTAGGCACATCTTCAAAGACTGTGGCCACTCTTGATCAACCCACTCCAGGTAAGAACACTTCCGTTCATCCTATAATATTTAAAACTATATTAGTAACAATTATAGGGGATATGGGTTTCTAGCAACATAGAAAATCACCAAATGCATATTTTGAAAAACTGAATAAACTGGTTAATTATGACATATCTTCTCAAAAAGATCAATGTGCAAATGAACTAATTGCTACTGCGACAACAACCAAATTCTGAAACATCAGAAGCTATAATTAACTACAACAACGCTACAAGTTCTTAGTCATGTACTATGAATAACAAATTGAACATTTTATGAGGAAGCTAAATATAACTGCAACAGCATAGCGATAGTGTTCGGATGACAGCAAATTGTTACTAGCAGGTGTGTACATGCAGAAATTTAGTAACATTGAACTAATAGCACTAAGGTCGTCCACTATGTATGCCAAAACCGGTGTAAAGATAACTGTTGCTACATTTGGCACCGGTGCTCTGCACTCGCGAGCCGATGCAGCGGGAAAAAAATCAGGGACCCGGACTCCGGAGCACCTCCGATGCCCAGTTCCTTCGTGCCATAAAGATTTAGCATTTACTGCTTGGGTGCTCGGATGTGTGGACCGAAGTTGGCTGCACAAACTACTGAAGCGGTGCCAAATAATTTTCTAATGGCACCGCTGATGAGATGGCAACATTTTTAGATACTAGGTACAAACTGTGAAACTGTCTTAACATCTAGAATAACATAGCACAATGACAGTGTCTGAATCACATCTAACAAATTGTTTGTAACAATGAAAGTGGGGCTAACCTTCTCTGCACATGCCAGAAACTTCCTCCCACTGTCCACAGATTCAAACACAACTAGCTTCACTCATGGAGATTGATGGTGACAACGAGTAGGCAGATCTTCAGCCACCCCGCTCCATTCGTTGCAACTGATGGTCCTAGGGAGCTACAAGAGGAAGAAATGACTCAAATCGACCGCCGGGTTAAAATCCTTCATTCCATGTCATAACCTGAGAGAGAGAAGAGAGCCATACCCGGGTGCTAAAAAATTCGTCGGAGGAGGAGGAACCGCTGGAGAGGTCATTGAAGAAGACCATGGCGACCCCATCGATAGGATGCGAGAAAGCGAGAGCGAGGAAACAAGCGAGGAAGCGGCTATAGCTTCAGAAGGAAGGAAGGAGGAAATAGGGGAAATGTGACTTGTGGTCGGGGAGAAAAGGGGGTGGGGAAGGGTGGGGGCGGGGGTACATATTTCGGCGGTAGGCCAAAAAATTTGAAATGTGGAGGGAAACTTTGCGCGCGTTGCCGCCGGACACCATTCACTTTGAACGATTGTGTGCATCGCAAATGATTCTTCTGCTTTATGCACATGGGATGGGTTTGATAATTCAAATTTTGGTGGAAATTTCCCTGTGTACTGTCCTCATCCACGTCATTGCATAATTTAACATCGCTTGCTAATTTGGGCACACAAAAGAGCATACAGCACACATACCACACTTACTAAATCGAGCAATTTTAGTAATTAAACAGAGCCAGTTGACCTAATCATTGCTCTAACAAAAGACCAGCATTAAAAACAAAGCCTAAGTACGCATAATTTTAAGAAAGCCACCGCCGCGCCGGTCGATGCATCGCCGGTGTGAGATGAGACGTTGATGACCTGTCCTGGCGACATGCCACCGTTGGTGGACTCCGCGTACCCCTGCTGAAGTCGACCGCGTCCTCGTCCTCGTCCTCGGCACCGCCCTCAAGGTTGTAGTACTCGTAGTAGTGGCTGCGCCAGAGCTCACGTTGGTACTCCACCACCGATTCCTCAACGGACAGACTCTTCTCTACCTCGACCTCGGCCACGCGCAACTCCTCCTCCCGGCGCTCCTCGAACTCCGCCGCCTCTTGCATCTCCAGCTCCCGCTCGGCGATCTCATGAGGAAGCAGGTGCACCATGGCCACCGCTACTTTTTTGGACGTGGGTTGCATGCTGGATTTCGAGGTGCCCTGGAATATCTTGGCATGTGCGTCCTTGATCTTGGCGTGGATGGCCTCGACCCGGGCCAGGGCGACATCGGCGGCATGGACGGCAGCTCGAGCACTCTCGGCATTTGCAGCCACCGTTGCAGCAGCTGCTGCAGCTGCCCTGTCGGCTGCCGCAGCTGCCCAGTCGGCTGCCGCAGACACCCTCTCGGCGAATGCGGCCGCGCTCAACGCGGATGCGGCTGCACTCTCGGCGTAGGCGGCCGCAATCTCGGCGCAGGCGGCGGCGCTCGGGGAGGACACGGCCACTGTACAGGCCCTCATGAAGCATTTCCACGGCGTCATCTTTGCAAGAAGGAGTTGCGGGAATGGGGACCGGGATTCGTGGATTTAGGGGTTGCCGGCACTGGAGCAGACAAGCCGGCGAAGCTTAAGGAGGAAGGCTTAAATAGACGCACGAATTTTCATTGCAAACCGTTCCTACAAAAAAACTGTGTGTGATGTTGTTGATATTTTTTATTAAGTGTGAAAGACGAATTTGGAGTAAAGAGGCAACGGATGGTGTTTTAAATGTAAGAGAAATTTGTAGTACTAATACAACTGTCATGTCAAAATTTGGAAAATTTCAGGGGTCATTTGACCTTTTAAGACATTTAAGTGATTTTCAAGCCATTTAATGATCGTAATTCAAATTTGAACTACATCCACATGCAACGGCTAACCATAACGGTTTGAAAAAAAATCATATTTGTGTACTTTTGTGCGAGTTGATTCCATGTGAAGTAAATTGGAAGGAATTTTCAAACATATTGGTGTCACGGCCCGGACACATGCATGGAGTGCCATGTCATTTAAATTCTGAAAAATAAAAAAAAGATCAGAAACACATGAAACCTTGCTTGATGTAATGTCATGCCACTAAGATGATGTGGTTAAAAATTTGGCATGTTTGACGAAAGTTTGGACACACACCCCCCACAAACCGGAGCAACTCACTAGAAGGCTCGTGCTTCCGAGAGGGAACAATGCATGTTTGATGATGAACGGGAGATAGCTTCCTGTTACGGCCTTCAAATTTTTTCTATATTTAATGTGCACTAATACAACTGTCATTTGAAAATTTGGAAAATTCTAGGGGTCATTTGACCTTTTAAAGACATTTAAGTGATTTTCTAGCCATTTAATTACCGTAATTCAAATTTGAACTACATCTACATGCAACGGCTAACCATAACGGTTTGAAAAATCATATTTGTGTGCTTTTGTGTGAGTTAATTCCATGTGCAGTAAATTGGAAGGAATTTTCAATCATATTGGTGTCACGGCCTGGACACATGAATCGAGTGCCATGTCATTTAAATTCCAAAAAATAAAAAAAAGATCAGAAACACATGAAACCTTGCTTGATGTAATGTCAAGCCACCAAGATGATGTGGTAAAAAATTTGGCATGTTTGACGAAAGTTTGGACACACACCCCTCACAACCCGGAGCAACTCACTAGAAGGCTCATGGTTCCGAGAGGGAACTATGCATGTTTGATGACGAACGGGAGATAGCTTCCTCTTACGGCCTTCAATTTTTTTCTACATTTAACGTGCACTAATACAACTGTCATTTGAAAATTTGGAGAATTATAGTGATCATTTTACCTTTTAAAGACATTTAAGTGATTTTCTAGCCATTTAATGACCGTAATTCAAATTTGAACTACATCTGCATGCAACGGCTAACCATAACGGTTTGAAAAATCATATTTGTGTACTTGTGTGCGAGTTAATTCCATGTGCAGTAAATTAGAAGGAATTTTCAAACATATTGGTGTCACGGCCTGGACATGCATGGAGTGCCATGGCATTTAAATTCCAAAAAATTAAAAAATGATCAGTCAAACTTGAAACCTTGCTTGATGTAATGTCATGCCACCAAGATAATGTGGTAAAAAATTGGCCTGTTTGACGAAAGTTTGGACACACACCCCTCACAAACCGGAGCAACTCGGTAGAAGGCTCGTGGTTCCGAGAGGGAACAAAGCCTATTTGATGACGAACAGGAGATAGCTTCCTCTTACGGCCTTCAAATTTTTTCTACATTTAACATGCACTAACACAACTGTCATTTGAAAATTTGGAAAATTCTAGGGGTCATTTTACCTTTTAAAGACATTTAAGTGATTTTCTAGCCATTTAATGACCGTAATTCAAATTTGAACTACATCTACATGCAATGGCTAACCATAACTGTTTAAAAAATCATATTTATGTACTTGTGTGTGAGTTAATTCCATGTGCAGTAAATTAGAAGGAATTTTCAAACATATTGGTGTCACGGCATGGACACATGCATGGAGTGCCATGGCATTTAAATTCCAAAAAATTAAAAAATGATCAGACAAACTTGAAACATCGCTTGATGTAATGTCATGCCACCAAGATGATGTGGTAAAAAATTGGCCTGTTTGACGAAAGTTTGGACACACACCCCTCACAAACCGGAGCAACTCAGTAGAAGGCTCGTGGTTCCGAGAGAGAACAATGCATGTTTGATGACAAACGGGACATAGCAACCTGTTACGGCCTTCAAATTTTTTCTACATTTAACGTGTACTAATACAACTTTCATTTGAAAATTTGGAAAATTCTAGGGGTCATTTTACCTTTTAAAGACATTTAAGTGATTTTCTAGCCATTTAATGACCGTAATTGAAATTTGAACTACATCTGCATGCAATGGCTAACCATAAAAGTTTGAAAAATCATTGTGTGCTTGTGTGCGAGTTAACTCCATGTGCAGTAAATTAGAAGGAGTTTTCAAACATATTGGTGTCACAGCCTGGACACATGCATGGAGTGCCATGGCATTTAAATTCCAAAAAATTAAAAAATGATCGGACAAACTTGAAACCTCGCTTGATGTAATGTCATGCCACCAAGATAATGTGGTAAAAAATTGGCCTGTTTGACAAAATTTTGGACACACACCCCTCACAAACCGGACAACTCCATAGAAGGCTCGTGGTTCCGAGAGGGAACAATGCATGTTTGATGACGAAAGGGAGATAGCTTCCTCTTACGGCCTTTAATTTTTTTCTACATTTAACGTGCACTAATACCACTGTCATTTGAAAATTTGGAAAATTCAAGGGGTCATTTTACCTTTTAAAGACATTTAAGTGATTTTCTAGCCATTTAATGACCGTAATTCAAATTTGAACTACATCTGCATGCAACGGCTAACCATAACGGTTTGAAAAATCATATTTGTGTACTTGTGTGTGAGTTAATTCCATGTGCAGTAAATTAGAAGGAATTTTCAAACATATTGGTGTCACAGCCTGGACACATGCATGGAGTGCCATGGCATTTAAATTCCAAAAAATAAAAAATGATCAGACAAACTTGAAACCTCGCTTGATGTAATGTCATGCAACCAAGATGATGTGGTAAAAAAATTGGTCTGCTTGACAAAAGTTGGGACCCACACCCCTCACAAACCAAAGCAACTCGGTAGAAGGCTCATGGTTTGGAGAGGGAACAATGCATGTTTGATGACGAATCGACGATAGCTTCCTCTTATGAGCTTAAATTTTTTTCTACAGTTAACTTGCACTAATACATCTGTCATGTCAAAATTTGGAAAATTTAAGGGGTCATTTGACGTTTTTAAGACATTTAAGTGATTTTCTAGCCATTTAATGACTGTAATCCAAATTTGAACTACATCTACATGTAGCGGCTAATCTTAACGGTTTGAAAAAAAATTGTGTACTTGTGTGCGAATTAATTCCATGTGTAGTAAATTGGAATGAATTTTCAAACATATTGGTGTCACGGCTTGGACACATGCATTGAGTGCCATGGCATTTAAATTCCAAAAAAATTAAAAATGATCAGACAATGTAAATATCTGGTGTTCAAAAAATAAATGTAAAGATCTGGCAAGACAACCGGGCCCCACATGATTGGCACTCTATTTCGCGCCTCGAGGTTTGGAAGGTGAGTGACGCGGGTTATTAATCAGACACGGTTCTGTATTGGAAACCGTCAGCTATTAAGTTCACACACAGCTTTTACTGCGGGAATCGTGTGTAATTCAAACTACAGTACTCGTAAATTCCGGCGACCGGCGTGTGTACTGTTCCCGTCGATCTAGAATCCGGCCGCCAATAAATACTACCTTCCTCACGTCGTCCCGCCTGCATTCTCATCTACATCCTCCCCTTTCTCGCCCTCTCTCTCTCTCTCAAATATCTGCCATGGCGCCACTGATCTGCCCATGCGCCGAAGAGGAGGCGCCGCCCCCAGAGGACGCTCAGTCGAAGAGCAGCGACGAGGACGACCCCTACGCGCCGCCGGACAAGGTTGCGCCGGACCCCTTAACTTTGGAGTGGTTTTGGGGCCAGTACAATCTTTGTCTGTGGAATTCGCTGTCGCCGGCTGAGAAAGCCAGGCAAGTGGTGTCGAAGAAGGAGATTGCGGAGGAGGAAGCCAGGTACCAGGCGGCCTGTGAAGCCCGTGATGCCGCCTGGAAAAAGGAGGCGGTCGAGCTTTGGGGGCGGGCTCGTCGTCGTGCAGAGGAGGTGTACGAAGACGGGTACTTCACGAGGAAGGTCAAAGGCGCTAGGCGCCTCATCGCTGCGTGGAGGTGGGCCGATAAGCTCCAGCGTGCCACCGATGAGGAGCTCCTGTGGGCACCCAACGAAATGGCAAGATCGTTCACGCTCGTCCGCCAGCAAGAGGCAGATCGGTACGTCAAGCGCTACGAGGCGGAGGAGGCAGAGTACTGCCTCCGCGCTGGGAAGACACCGTGCACCAGGGAGCTGCTGGTGAGGGGCTGCCGGAATACTGCCCCTAGGAGGGATTATTAGTTTTAGTATTGTTCCTTTTCAATTTTATGCATTGTACCTAGTAGTTAAGTATCATCACGTATATGTGATGATATTATATATATTCTGTGATGAACTAATGAACAATTAATATATATTATGAATTCCATTTTCTATCTATTTTCGATACTAACTTGTATCTAGCTGTTATCATCCACATATACAGAATGGAAAGCATATACACACACATTGAAACAGAACATATAAGAACGGAAAACAGAGTACACACATTGAAACATATCAATAAACAGGGCAATATTATGATTGCTATGAATACATAGCGATCCACATTGAAACGACTCAACAAAATAAAACACGTCCATGAGACCATGACCAGCAGCCCTTGCCTATCGTAGCTCTTGGCTCTGTCTGAACTCGTGCAGGCGTTCGTCCAAGCAGTCGACACGCTTGCGGTACATCTAGAGCGCGATCTCGAGCTCCAAGTAGGCTATTTCATCGGAGATCACCAGCTCGAGGATGCGACGGCCATGTTCCTCTACTGCGCCCAGGTGGACACCTAGGCCTAGGAGGCGGTCGAGCCTAGCGACCAGCACGTTGGCATCGAGCGGGCCGCGAACAAGGCGAACGTCGCGACCCATGCGAACGGTGCGGTGGGCGCCCGGTACAAGTATGGCGCGACCGGCCTCTGGTGCAAGTACGGCACAGACGGCCTCTGCCCACTCCCGGCGAGGAATGGGGCTATTGACGGGACGTGTACCCAGCTGTGACGCCCTGTCGACAGCAGGCAAGCGCCAATGGATCCGCTCTTGCTGTGCGGTGCGCCGCGCCTCTCACTCTGCGTCGCTCCAACGGTCTCGCTGTGCGGCAAGCCGTAGCCTATCGGTGCGAACGCGCCTAGCTTGCTATGCAGTGCGCCATCCATCATGTTGTGCGGCGAGCTGCAGCCTCTCGGCGCTGACATGCCTATCTTGATCCGCGGCGCTGAAGCGCCATGCGCCAAGGGTCTGCTCAATGCTAGCGATGATACGTCTCCAATGTATCTATAATTTATGAAGTATTCATGTTGTTTTATTATCATTCTTGGATGTTTTACATCCATTTTATAGCAACTTTATATCATTTTTTTGGGACTAACCTATTGACCCAGTGCCCACAGCCAGTTGCTGTTTTTGCTTGTTTTTTACATCGTAGGAAATCAATATCAAACGGAGTCCAAACATCGCGAAATTTTTTGAGGATTTTTTACGGACCAAAAGACTCCCGATGGGCTAGAGCAGCACCTGGGGGGTGCCCTGAGGTGGGCACAACCCACCTAGGCGCGCCTGGGCCACCCACACCGCCTCTTCGCCCTATAAATTGCCAAATATTCCAAAAACCCTCGCAGTAACCCTAGATAAGAAGTTCCGCTGCCACAAGCCTCTGTAGCCACGAAAAACCAATCTAGACCCCATTCCGGCACCCTGCCGGAGGGGGAAATCATCACTGGTGGCCATCTTCATCATCCCGGCGGCCACCATGATGAGGAGGGAGTAGTCCACCCTCAGGGCTGAGGGTTTGTACCAGTAGCTATGTGTTTAATCTCTCTCTCTCTCTCGTGTTCTTGAGATGCACAATCTTTATGTATCGCGGGCTTTGTTAATATAGTCGGATCATATGGTGTTTTCCCCTCTCTATCTTGTTGTGATGAATTGAGTTTTCCGATTGAGATTTCGTTTTATCGGATTGAATACTTTTATGGATTTGAGAGCACTTGATATATGTCTTGCATACGAATACCCGTGGTGACAATGGGGTATTTATATTGATTCATTTGATATATGTTTTGGCACTCAACTCGCGGATTCCTGAGGTGACATTGGGGTAATCTATGCATAGGGGTTGATGCATGTTCTTGTCTTTGTTTCCCCGGTAGAAATCTTGGGGTAATCTTTGAGGTTCTTTGTGTTGGATTGAGCATTACAAATCTGAATTTACTTTGGTGTTATTTTAGTACGAACTCTTGGATAGATCGAATGGAAAGAATAACTTTAAGGTGGTTTCATACCCTACAAACAATTTCTTCTTATGTTCTCCGCTAGATAAGAACTTCAGAGTGATTCTTCGTTGCACGTTGAGGGATGGTAATATGATCCAATTAGATTAGCATTGTTGAGAGATTGCACTAGCAAAAGTACGGATCCTAGGCCTCATTTTCAAGCATTGCAATACCGTTTGTGCTCTGTTTTATCAATTTCTACCTTGCTATTTTTTATTGTTTCTGTTACGAAAATCAATATCTACTATCATTACTACACTTGTATCACCATCTCTTCGCCGAACTAGTGCACCTATACAATTTACCATTGTATTTGGTGTGTTGGGGACACAAGAGACTTTTTATTATTTGGTTGCAGGGTTGATTGAGAGAGACCATCTTCATCCTACACCTCCCACGGATGGATAAACCTTAGGTCATCCACTTGAGGGAAATTTGCTACTGTCCTACAAAACTCTGCACTTGGAGGCCCAACACGGGTCTACAAGAACAACTTGTGTAGTAGACATCAAGCTCTTTTCTGGCGCCGTTTCCGGGGAGGTGAGTGCTTGAAGGTATATCTTTAGATCTTGCAATCGAATCTTTTAGTTTCTTGTTTTATCACTAGTTTGGTTTATGAAAAGAAAACTACAAACAAATGGAATTGAGGTTGCATCATATTATTGATCATCTTTATAATATCTTTCTTGAAAATGATGGATCGGAAAATTGTGCTCAATTGTTAGAAGAAGAAGTCAATAAAATGTTTGGCACAAAATATTTGAATGATGAGCATGATTGCAATGTTGTTAGCATGAATTCTTTGAATATCCAAAATGCTAATGATGATTGCACAAGTCATGACAAAAATGTTTCTTATAAGCATGTCAATTTTTGTGGAGTGCATAAAGTTTGTGAAGACGTGCCTTATAGGGAAGATACATTTTGTAAGAAGCATAAACATGATAGAACCAATTGTTTTCTCAACGTGATAGATGAATTTGCTACAAAATTATGCTCTCTTTGTCCTATTACTTGTGAACTTTGCAATAAGGATGGTCATCTTAATTTCCAATGCATGCTTTTTCATGATCGAATCGTGTCCAAATATTGCAATAACTTCATCACACTAGAACTCTATAATGAACTTTGTTTATTTTTGGGGAGTGAAGAATTGACATATAAAAATAGTTGGTTTGAAGTATTCATTCTCACGGACGACATTGAAACTAAACTAAAAAATATCTATATGTTTTGCATGGTAAATTGCAATGAGAATGCTTATATTGCCAACTATAGAAAGATGGGAAAACCAATAGAATATAAAAAGGAATACTAATGAAAGGGTAAAGATTTCCACTTTCCCTCCTATTGTTTCTCATGATGAAATAGGTGACAAGGAGGAGCTCCCTATTCAACCAATCTCATCAATAAGAAGCTTGAAAAAATTAATTAAACCCACACATGATGTGGTGAAGAAGAAGAAAAGAAGAAGAAAGAATAGAGGTAAAAAGGTATCTCTCCCAAATAGTGTTGCCCCTATTATTGTTGTGCCTCATGAAATTGAATCAAAAATAATTATGGAGGATGATGCACTTGATGATGATATTACTTCTATGTCTTATGGCACAATGTCCGAGAGCACTATTGATGATGATTTTGTTATGCCTATTGCTTGTTGTGATGATTATGATTGGGAAGATAATGATACTTCTTATAATCTTGGAAATATTTTTGGCACCAACTTGGGAAATTATGATGATAGCAATTGTTATACCGTTGGTGCTAATCGTACTATTAATGATGAGAGTGATTATGCTTATGATATGCCAAGCCACAAGCTTGGGCATGCTATGTTTGATGAGAATGACATGTTTGAGAATTTATTTGCTGCAATTAATGTTTGTCCCAAGCTTGGGGATGCTATGTTTAATGAGGATGATCTTTTTAGTCCCCCTACTTTGAATGATCAAATTTGCTATGATGATTGCATGCCTCCTATCTATGATGAGAACAAAGTTGCTACTTATGATGACTATTGTGATGATACTTATGTTATAAAAGGTAGTGATGATTATATTTATAAAACTTGTCATAGTTATGATTACCCTTTTTCCTAACATTACTCTTTTAATGTGGAAACAATTTATAGTATTCGAGTTTCATATGATACTCCCACCATTGCGAATGAGAAGAAATTTTCTTATGTGGAGAGTAATAAAATGTATATGCTTGTGGATCATGAAAAGAATTCTTTATGTGATGGTTATATTGATGAATCTATTCATGATGCTACTAGAAATTATTATGAGAGAGGAACTTATGATTCATGATGCTCTCTTTATGTTTCAATCCTTATCTCTATGCGAGCATCATTGAACTCATCTTGCCTAGCTAAAAGGCGTTAAAGAAAAGCGCTTGTTGGGAGACAACCCAACATTTTTTACCTAATGTTTTTGTGTGCTCACATAGTTATGCTACTGTATTAATCATGTTTTATATCTTTTGTTTCAATAAAGTGCCAAGTAAAGCCTTTGGGATAGTGTCGATGATAGTTGACTTGATTCTGTGCAAAAACAGAAACTTTTGCGTCCAACGCAGAAATTCTTATACGCTACTAGAACGTGGAAAAATTCTGAAATTTTTACAGTTGATGTGCATACAAATTTTTTACGTTTTCCTAATTTTTAAGAATTTTTGGGGTTAAATAACTGTGATCTTAATTCAGATCTTTACGTACTGTTCTATTTTTGACAGATTCTGTTTTCAATGCATAGTTTGCTTGTTTCCTAGTTTCTATAGCTTATATTGATCAATATAAATTGTAGAAATGATAAGTTACAGTAGGCATGGTGTGAGGACAATTATTAATATTGTCTTTTACAGTACCAAAGTGAATGGTTTGTCTTTATCATACTAACCCATCTCACGAAGTTCCGTTAAGTTTTGTGTGATTGAAGTTTTCAAGTTTCGGGTGAGATATTGATATGAGGAGAATAAGGAGTGACAAGACCCTAATCTTGCGGATGCCCAAGGCACCCCAAGTTAATATCCAAGGAAGATCCAGGCAACTAAGCTTGGTGATGCCCCGGAAGGCATCCCCTCTTTCGTCTCCAACATTATCGGTAACCTCACTTGGAGCTATGTTTTCATTCGTCACATGATATGTGTTTTGCTTGGAGCATCATTTTATTTTATTAGGATATGCTTACTTTTATTTATAATAATGTTTTGCATCTTTTATATCAATAAAAGTGGCAGTGATAGCCTTTGCCATGCTTATTTTGCAAGTATACATGTTGCTGTTTGAAAACAGAAAGTTTACCGATGTTGCAAAAATTCCCTAGAAAATTCAGAATGTGATAAAATGTTGAAACTTTTTGCACAATAAGCTCTCATAAATTTTCTACAGTGTGTTAAATTTTTAGAATTTTTTGAGGTGAATAAGTATTGATACTCTTGCATTCTTTACAGACTGTACTGTTTTGGCAGATTGCTGTTATGTTTGCGTTGTTTGCATATGTTTGCTTCTTTAATGATTCTATTTGAGGATAGGAGTATTAAATATGCAGAGGCATTTAGTATGCAATGTTGAATAATAATTTTAGTGATTTGCTACAGTAGAGAATGTTAAGGTTTTTGCATTGGTTTATACTAACTTATCTCACGAGTTCTTGTTGAGTTTTGTGTGGATGAAGCTTTTGAGATTTAGGAAAACCGTGATATGAGAAGAATTAAGGAGACACAAACGCTCAAGCTTGGGGATGCCCAAGGCATCCCAAGATAATATTCAAGAAGTCTCAAGCATCTAAGCTTGGGGATGCCCCGGTAGGCATCCCACCTTTCTTCATCAACAATTATCGGTTAGAATCGGTTGAGCCTAAGTTTTTGCTTCTCCACATGAGTTGTGCTATTGTTGGAATATCATTTTATTTTGTTTTGCTTGCTATTTTAATAAAATTCTTAGATCTGAAAGTTTTTAATAAGAGAGAGTCCTCAAATAGCTACCCATTTACATAACTACTCGCTTGATCTTCACTTATATCTTTTTGGAGTAGCTTGTCATTTACTCTTGTGCTTCACTTATATCCTATGAGTAAATTGGTTGAATAAATTGATTGCCATGAACTTGAAATCATATCATGCCTAGTGGTAGCTTCACATTGGGTTTAGAAAGTGAATCTTTTGAGGCTTTACAATCACAATATTGGTCATACAAGCAATTCACGAATAATTAGTATAAGGAAGAGAACTTTCACATGCAAATACACTATCTTGGAAATCTTTTGTGATTGTGAGCCCCCATCAAAATATTATATGCCAAAATTGTTGACGTTGGACAAGGAAGACAACATAATGATTTATGTTTGTTCATATTCACATAGAAGTTATATTGTCATAGATCCTTCAACATGTGGTGCTTGCCCCCCATCTTTGCTAGCCAAAAATTCCGCACCAAGTAGAGATACTACTTGTGCATCCAAAAACCCTTAAACCCAAATCTTATTTTCAAGAGTCCACCATACCTACCTAAGGATTGAATAAGATCCCTCAAGTAAGTTGTCATTGGTGCAATAAGGCAATAAAAATTGCTTCTAAAAGTGTTAGATCATTTAGTGTAAGAGAAAATTGAGCGTTGTACAAACTTGTGATGGCAAAGAATAAAAGCAACAGACTGCATAATAAAGGTTGCTATCATAAGGGGAAATATAACATGACGTTCTTTTGCACTAAGGGGTTGAGCATACAAACAAATAAGCGCATGGCAACCTTTGCTTCCCTCTGCGAAGGACCTATCTTTTACTCTTATGTATTACTTTCATGCAAGAGTCAAAGTTCTTCTCTCTATTCCTTTTATTTTTCTCTTTTGGCAAGCATCATGTGGTGAGGAAAGATCTAGGCACATAAATCCAGTTGGATATGGGTAGCATGAGTTATTATTGTTGACATCACCCTTGAGGTGAATACTTTGGGAGGCAAAACTATAAGCCCCTATCTTTCTATGTGTCTGGTTGAAACATTTTGCTCATGTGTATGCGGTGAGTGTTAGCAATCATAGAAGACTATATGATGATTGAGTATGTGGAGCTCTTACTTAAACTCTGTTGAATAAGTTGAATTGCAATTGCTTGGTGACTGAGAACATAGGTTGTTGAGTTTCAAGAGAATTCATTGTTTGAACCTTAACATGTGAATTGGTTGCTACTTTAACATGAGAAATTTTATGAGAAAGAATTGCTGTTATGATGCTAGGAAAAGTGATTGAAATTACCATGGATCAAACTTATGCAAATTGCTAGCATTCACACTTCATAAATTATTTCTTTTATCATTTACCTACTCGAGGACGAGTAGGAATTAAGCTTGGGGAAGCTGATACGTCTCCAACGTATCTATAATTTATGAAGTATTCATGCTGTTTTATTATCATTCTTGGATGTTTTACAACCATTTATAGCAACTTTATATCATTTTTTTGGGACTAACCTATTGACCCAGTGCCCAGTGCCAGTTGCTGTTTTTGCTTGTTTTTTACATCGCAGGAAATCAATATCAAACGGAGTCCAAACACCGCGAAACTTTTTGAGGATTTTTTATGGACCAGAAGACTCCCGATGGGCCAGAGCAGCACCTGGGGTGTGCCCCGAGGGGGGCACAACCCACCAGGGTGCGCCTGGGGTCCCAGGCGGCCCAGATGGGTTGTCCCCACCTCGGTGGCCTCCCACACCACCTCTTCACCCTATAAATTGCCAAATATTCCAAAAACCCTTGCAGTAACCCTAGATCAGAAATTCTGCTGCCGCAAGCCTCTGTAGCCACGAAAAACCAATCTAGACCCCATTCCGGCACCCTGCCGGAGGGGGAAATCATCACCGGTGGCCATCTTCATCATCCCGGCGGCCACCATGATGAGGAGGGAGTAGTCAACCCTTGGGGCTGAGGGTTTGTACCATTAGCTATGTGTTTAATCTCTCTCTCTCTCTCGTGTTCTTGAGATGCACAATCTTGATGTATCGCGGACTTTGTTAATATAGTCGGATCATATGGTGTTTTCCCCTCTCTATCTTGTTGTGATGAAATGAGTTTTCCCTTTGAGATTTCGTTTTGTTGGATTGAATACTTTAATGGATTTGAGAGCACTTGATATATGTCTTGCATACGAATACCCGTGGTGACAATGGGGTATTATATTGATTCACTTGATATATGTTTTGGCACTCAACTCGCGGATTCCCGAGGTGACATTGGGGTAATCTATGCATAGGGGTTGATGCATGTTCTTGTGTTTGTTTCTCCGATAGAAATCTTGGGGTACTCTTTGAGGTTCTTTGTGTTGGATTGAGCATTACGAATCTGAATTTGCTTTGGTGTTATTTTAGTACAAACTCTTGGATAGATCGAACGGAAAGAATAACTTTGAGGTGGTTTCGTACCCTACAAACAATTTCTTCTTATGTTCTCCGCTAGATAAGAACTTAAGAGTGATTCTTCGTTGCACGTTGAGGGATGGTTATATGATCCAATTAGATTAGCATTGTTGAGAGATTGCACTAGCGAAAGTACGAACCCTAGGCCTCATTTTCAAGCATTGCAATACCGTTTGTGCTCTATTTTATCAATTGCTACCTTGCTGTTTTTTATTCTTTCTATTACAAAAATCAATATGTACTATCATTACTACACTTGTATCACCATCTCTTCGCCGAACTAGTGCACCTATACAATTTACCATTGTATTTGGTGTGTTGGGGACACAAGAGACTTTTTATTATTTGGTTGCAGGGTTGTTTGAGAGAGACCATCTTCATCCTACACCTCCCACGGATTGATTAACCTTAGGTCATCCACTTGACGGAAATTTGCTACTGTCCTACAAAACTCTGCGCTTGGAGGCCCAACACGAGTCTACAAGAACAAATTGTGTACTAGACATCAGGCGATAACGCGCATCACGGCGTCATCCATCACATTGCCAGGGAGCGCCTCGGCCTTGACGGGCCGTGGCGCCTTCTCGTTTTCCTCGTCGAGGAGGTTGATGGCAGAGGCGGCGCTTTGGTGGGTTGGCATGCTTGGAAAAGGTTGATGTGCTACAGGCTGCGCTTGTTGCCTCCGTGCGTCGCTCGTCGAGCGCAATATCGCTGGGTGGCGGCGGGAAACCGGTGAGGAAATGGCGGGAAACGGTGGTGTGTTCATAAAATGCCATCAATTAATGGAAACTTAACATAGAAGGAACATCGAGCTAGCACGACGCGTGCGGGCACATTGCTCGCCCAAGGCTATGATCCATATACTTGTGTGCCCAACAGAGCACACTATTCACAGTAAAGAATATTGTTTCGTTTATCCTAGTAGAGCAGTGGCGGCAAGCGTCACAAGTAGTAGATGATGCTCAGATGATTGTTTATCCTACTTAATTATGTATGTAATAGTTTACTTTCGTGTGTGGAGATGTCATGTGTGTACTAGCCACCTATGTAATTGGATGTTTGCCGCGTATCACAAACATCTTGTTTATGTGAAACGTTTCTGTTCTCCTGGCTCAACACAAACAGTTTATCGGAATGAAGTGTATCCCCTCCATTGCACACACCTTGATCTGGCTGAACCGTTTTTGTTGCGTTGCCTAATCGAAAATAGTTCATCCGAGTGAACCGTATGATGTATATCACAAACACCTTCATCTGGCTGACCGTTTCTTTTGTGTTGCCTAATCACAAATAGTTCATCTGAGTGACCTATATGCCGTATATCGCACACACCTTCATCTGCTTGCCTGTTTCTGTTGTTCCTCCTCATCACAAACAGCTTATCCGAGTGAACTGTATGCCGTATATCGCACACGCCTCCATCTGGCTACCCGTTTCTTTTGTTCTGCCTCATCACAAATAGTTCATTGAACTGAACCATGTTCCCCGCATCGCACACGCAACTAAAATCGGAACCGCGTTTGATGTATCCTTCATTGCAAACGTTTTGCATCTTTTTTGACGGTTTTTTACATCACCATTTGCAATTAATGCATCGCACACAATTTCATCAAATGCTCTCTGATCATAGTGTCGCGTTAGCAGCATCTTGTAGTAGTGATGTATAAGCATCCCCAAGCTTAATTCCTGCTCGTCCAAGAGTAGGTAAATGATAAAAACAGATTTTTTGATGTGGAATGCTGCCTAACATGTTCACCACATATTCTTTTCTTTTGTAGCATGGACATTTGGAATTTTAGATGGTTCAAAGCAATAGTCTATATTTGACATAATAACTTCAATAGTCAAGCATATCAATAAGCAACCATGTCTTTCAAAATATCAACACTAAAGAAAGTTATGCCTAGCCCATCATGCTCAATCATTGATCCATTCATGAAACACACTCAAATATTAGCTATATCCAATGCACAAGTATGATCATAGTGCTCCCTAGTTGGTGCTTTATAAGAGAAGATGGAGACTCAAATACAAATAAAATTGCATAAATTAAATAGATAGGCCTTTCGCAGAGGGAAGTAGGGATTTGTTGAGGTACCAGAGCTCAAAGCTTAAATTGAGAGATAATTTTTTTGAGAGGCATGCTTTTCCCGTCAACGAAAACGACCGAGTAATTCCCAACACTTTCCATGCTAGATATATCATAGGCGGTTCCCAAACATAAAATAAAGTTTATTCCTTTTTCCACCATACTTTCACATTCCATGGCTAGCCGTATCCACGGGTACCGTCCATACCAACACTTTCCAAGGAATTTATTATTTGACAACATAAGGTAAATTTGTTTTTCATTTTTGGACTGGGCATCCCTATTACCGCCATACTCTCGTGCAATGACAAGTGAATAAACACTCATCTTGAGAATCAAACATCTAGCATGGAAAATATTGGCCACCCCCTGCCGCTTCATGAGCGGTACGGGCACACAAAAAGGAAATTCATTTTGGAAATTTACAGTTAGCACATACATATTTTCTTGGAACGACATGAAAATACCGCATATAGGGAAAGCTGGGTTTAACGATTTTTGGATGCACAAGTAGTATTTCTACTTAGTACAAGTGGAGGCTAGCAAAAAAATTGAGAAGCAACCAACCAAGAAACAAAAACTCACATAAGAGAGCATTGAGCATAACTAACACCGAATAATGCACCACAAGTAGGATGTAATTTCATTGCCTAACTATTGACTTTCATGCTTGCATAGGGAATCACAAACCTTAACACCAATATTCTTAATAAAGCATAATTACTCACCAACATCACTCATTTATTACTATCATCATATCTCAAAACTATTACAAAGAATCAAGTTTATTTTGTCCAATGATCTTCATGAAAGTTTTTATTATATCCCTCTTGAATATCTATCACTTTGGGACTAGTTTCATATATTGCAATTTCTTTTGACAAGTTCAAATAAACATGAGCCTAATATTTTTCTTCTCTCAAAATAATATAAGTGAAGCATGAGAGGATTTCTTCAAAAATTTACTAAGTCTCAAATTAATCTAAGTGAAGCATGAGAGTATTTCTTCAAAAATATTAAAGCACACCATCCTCAAAAAGATATAAGTGAAGCACTAGAGCAATTCCAGAGCTCAAAAAAATTTAGTGAAGCATATACAGCAATTCTAACAAATCATAGAAATTTTTTGGCTCTCTCAAATAGGTATGTCCAGCAAGGATACTTGTGACAAACTAAAAAGCAAAACAAGCAAAGACTCATATAATACAAGACGCTCCAAGCAAAACTCATGATATGTGACGAATAAAAATATAGCTCCAAGTAAAATACCGATGGTCGTTAGAAGAAAGAGGGGATGCCTTCCGGGGCATCCCCAAGCTTAGTTGCTTGGTTCTCCTTGAATATTAACTTGGGTGCCATGGGGCATCCCCAAGCTTAGGCTCTTGCCACTCCTTAATCCTTCATCCATCGTGATCCCACCCAAAACTTGAAAACTTCAATCACACAAAACTTAAGAAAACCTTTGTGAGATCCGTTAGTATAGGAAAACAAATCTTTAGTTTAAGTACTGTTGCAAACCCATTCAAATTTTGTTATTGCATTATATCTACTGTATTCTTACTTTGCCATGGCTTATACCCCCCAATACAATCCATAGATTCATCAAAAATAAGCACACAATGCAACGAAAACAAAATCTGTCAAAACAGAACAGTTTGTAACTCAATTTTTTTTTGAAAAATTCGGACAACAGAGGCAATTTGTATATCAATCTTGTGTAAAAAATTCAGAATTTTTTGTCGCTTCTGTGAATTTAAACAATTCTGTTACTGGACGCAAAAGTTTCTATTTTCCAACAAGATTGCCGGGGCCGGATTTCGGGGACACAAAATATCCCAGAAATTTAACCCCTCGTGTTACCACCAGGCCAGGGTTACTGTTACTGGTGGACACGTCCTTGTTACAGATTACCAAGCTATAAAGGTCCAATGATACAACGGTGATTCCTGTGGTGGATGACGAAAATGACTCGTGGTTCTCCAACTTCGATGGGGCTCCATTCCCAGAGGAACAGCTGACCCGGATAACTCCTATCCGCGTGGCCGCTATCCTAGGCTCCGCACGGTCATCGTTGTGGTACTCCTCGTAGAACTCCTGACCTAGCCAAGTAAATAGCCAGGGGACAAGCCTGTGAGTACGTTTGAATGTACACGCAAACATCCTGAACAAGAGATATACCGAATGCAGCAGACAAAATATATGATCATGTTGAACCAAACTATATGCGTATGCTCATGCTAGATCATGCTAAAATGCTCATGCTGACACAAATCTAAATCATGACATGACAATGGCAAAATGATACAGAAGTAAATATAGCATGCTAGTCATGATCAAACTTGTCAGAAATAATGCAAATGAATGCCATGGGTAGTCTAGCCAGCCCAAGTGACAGTCATCAAAAAATAAAAATAAAAGAAATGCCAGTCGAGTGTCAAGTGACGCCACGGTCGGACTTGAAGAGAAATGCCAGTCAGGTGTCAAGTGACGCCACGGTCGGACTTGAAGAGAAATGCCCATCGGGTGTCCACAAGAGTAGTGGCGGGATAAACCGCCTGTTAACTCGAGAGACGCCACGAGAGGTCTTGAAAATAAAATTGAGTGCCCGGGGTAGTCTAGCCAGCCCCTGAGATACTCAGGAAATACAAAATAAGAGAAACAGGTTAGTCCTCAATAATATGCATAACCATAATAATATTAACATGCATAAAATATTCATGGTAGCATCAGGGTGACAACAATTATCCTGCCAAATAATTCAGGCTCAATTTAATTATTTTCCTCCGAAGACCGACACTTGACCAACCCAGACTATAGCCCTTAACCGCGGACACAGCTATTCGAATAGGTTTAAACTCTGCAGAGGGTGTACTCTTTACCCACAAGTAAAGGATTTCTTTAGTCAGTACCGTGACACTGACTAATTCCCATTACGGTCTTTGGGTTGAAAACACAACTGACCAGCACACACCAGATTAACTTTCCGGATGCCAGGAATCACCCAAAGCATCGTTCAAGAAAAACTTTAAGACGGAGAGACCAACGTCCTGCATGGGATCACTATTAATACGCGCGGATTCCAAGGGGTGCCTCCCTCTCAGTCACAACTGGAAACCCCCATGCCCCTGACTCGATGACAGGATTTAGTCCATCAACATGGAAACCATCATCGTAGCCCTCTATGTGGTGTGTGCACGGAAAGGGGTTAACAACTTACTGAACCGTACCCCACCTATGGCAGGGACAAGTGGCAGCACGAATCAAGTATGGGGGTTACCGGAATAAGGCTCGATCTACGGTCAACTCAGTATGTTCAACTTTTCCTGCAGTGGTTAGCTCAACAAAGCATCTTTTTAAGAGTAACACCAAACAGGGCCACAACCCTTGCATGCTCCAACATGCATAACCAATAAGGCATGATCACTCTTCAACATGGTCACCCTTCTGCGGGAACTGTATTTTACTTATACCTGCTCTTGCAAGTTAGTTATGACAACACACAATGCACGGTACGATGAAACATGCCAACACTACATGCATGCAAATTTTACTCGAATTCAAACCATGCAAGCACTACTAAGAATATGCCAATTTAATTTGAATTCTACATAGTCATGTTCAAATTATTCTAGCAAATAATCTACCATGCATTCACCATATCAAGTGTTCAAGATGCTTGCCTTGAGCATGCAGAAATATTGGGTGCACTCCAAAAGTTTGAAAAGTTTCTTCCCTCCATTTTTCCTATTTTGAAGATTATAGCAATTACCACATAATTCAAAAACAGTACTAAAAAGTTGTTTGGAAATTTTTGAAATAAATACTAAAATAAACTACATGAAAAATTAGGAATAATAGAAAAAGAATCAAATTATTTGGAGTTCATATGAATTACTTATGAAATTTCTAAGCTGGAATAAATGGTTAAAAGGTGTATTTAATTGATCCAACATAAACTAAGCTTAGTAAAAATGTTCACCTATTCTATATAAATAGAGCATGAATTTATGAGTCTATAGAAATTTGAATCTTCAGATTTGGATTTGAAATAGTGGCTGTGGAATTAATTGAACACTGCTAGAAAAGAAAAAAAAAGGAAGGGCAGCAGCATGCCCTGGACGGGTTTTAACCATAGGGTGCCACTGGGCCGGCCCACTGCGGCCAGCGAGGCGATGACGACGATGGCGCCCGCGTGGGGTGTGCCTTCTTCACTGGGACGCGGGTTTCGTGGCAACCCGTCTCCACTTACCGGCCTGGGCCCGCGCGCTGTGTGGCTGACGGATGGGTCCACGCGACTTCTCTCTCCTCCCTCCTCTTTCTTCTTTCTCTCGCCAGAGAGAAACAGAGGGCTCTGGTCATCGGTGCTGCGGCCGCTCCGGTGGGTGCGGGCTTGCGGGGATGGCGGGGATGGATGCAGCGCCACGAGATGCGCCGGTGGGTACCCACAGCTACGGCTAGGAGGCTCGGGGGTGGGCGGACGATGGTGGAGGCGTAGCATGGTGACGGGTGGAGCTCAGGGCTTGCTGTGGCGATGAAGAGGAGGAAAGAGAGGACGGCAGAGGCCCTGGATGGCAGTGGTGCTCGGCTGGTGGCGCTAATATTATTATGGTTATGCATATTATTGAGGACTAACCCGTTTCTCTTATTTTGTATTTCCTGAGTGTCTCAGGGGCTGGCTACCCCGGGCACTCAATTTTATTTTCAAGACCTCTCGTGGCGTCCCTCGAGTTAACAGGCGGTTTATCCCGCCACTACTCTTGTGGACACCCGATTGGCATTTCTCTACAAGTCCGACCATGGCGTCACTTGATGCTCGACTGGCATTTCTTTTCAAGACCTCTTCGTGGCGTCCCTCGAGTTTACAGGCGGTCCCACCACTACTCTTGTGGACACCCGATTGGCATTTCTTTTATTTTGCTGAATGTTACTTGGGCTGGCTAGACTACCCATGGCGTTCATTTGCTTTATTTCTAATAAGTTTGATCTTGACTAACATGCTATGTTCACGTTCATATCATTTTATTGTCATGATTTAAATTTCAGTTAGCATGAGCATATGCATCCATTATATCTTTTGTTCATAATGTTTGCGAGTACATTCCAACGTACTCACTGGCTTCTCCCTGGCTATTTACTTGGCCAGACTTGGTGGAGGACGAGCTTATGGATAGAAGATTGCACTAGCAAGCCCGACACTTAGAGGAGTCCCGGTCAGTCAACCTGTGAGATAAGAGTCTACCACTTGTATCATCCGCCGAGCTTCCGCTACACAAATAAATAGTCAAGGCTCACATTGATGCTTGGCTCTATTTTATTGTACTAGTATTGTATCACCACCACACCATTGTCATATCCCGCCACTGCCATATATTGGCGCGTTTGTAATAAACTTTGTTGTGCCCTCAGACTCAACCCTGTGTAATATTATTTTGTACTGGTTATCTGTATCAAGGAAGTCGACCAGTTGTGTTGATCTTGGGGCTGGTGTGACTTAGGGCTATTCTGGGATTTATTCTCAGAAATGGGCCTGACACGCCTTGGTACCAGAGCCAGGCTGACTGTAGGAAGCCCTAGGCACGATCGCTAGCACTCGAGTCAGTACTAACATTTTTAGCATGCATCTCATGCATTGTAGCTTTTTCCCATAGTCATCATATGCACATGATATGAATATTTGGATTTTTGTCTACTGATGTAGATGTCTGGCGGTAACTGCCCATCCCAGATTTTCGCCAACGAGCCTGCGGGATTTTCCCGTCTTCTTACCGTCATCACAAGAGATGCGATGAGATCTCCGAGCCATCCAGAGTACACTGTTTTTCCTGACAGGATCACAGACACTCTGACTATGTACCAGGCTTCGGTATATATTCAGGGTGGAAGTACCTTGTCTTTTCGTAACTACTGTTTTATGGGGAGAGTCATGCCCTCTGAGAGGCGTGCTATCCAGATGGCCACCCGTGAGGCTATTGCTCGTCTCAGGGACATCCTGCCTATTATGCAGACCCGTCCCTATCACTACCTTCCGTGCCATGTTCCTTATACCAACCATTATGCTTTTTCCTGCACCACAGGAGAAAGGGATGAGGCGATCAAGCCCCTTGTTTAGTATATCATGGCACTAGAGTCGGTCTTCACCGCACTGGTGGACGACCATCTTGCTGCACGGATGGACTTGGCTCGTGCGAGGATCCCTCGCAGGAGTGAGTTCCGTTCACCTTCACCACGTGCCCCTCGTATTCCGACTCCACCACACTATTCTCCTACTCAGCCCGCGGTTCAGCGCTCATCCCCGAGCGATGAGGCTAGTCGCTTGGCTGCTCCTGTTCCGATCAGAGCTCCACCACCGACGTGCACAGTGCCACCTCGGGCAGGCATAGCATCGACCTCTGCCCGACTGGAGACCATTCCTAAGGAGGAGGAGGAGGAGGAGACTGAGTCTCCAGCACCTCAGCTGGACTTACCCTCAGCGGAGCTTACAGTGTCTCGGACACCCCGTGAGGACAGATCAACCGTCAGCACCGCAGTAGTCTTTTATGAGACGTGGTTGTAAGATATTTATTTTCTGTTTCTTCTTCTTTTTGTAAGATGGCGAGCAACAGACTCGGACCACAGCACGTTTAGAGGACGAAGTAGTACGCTAGTTGAATAAGTGGTCGTGTAGTATACAGTTTCTGCAAGCATCTTGTATAATTAAGTCATGCATGTATAATTAAATACTGCATGTATGATATATCCTGTTGTACTTGCGTCCTGGGGGGAAATTTATTTTCGGTCTCTTAAATGTTTTATTTGCTGCCTTTATAATTTCTTTTCTCATCGGTGTTACACAAATACCCCCAGAAAGAAAATGCATCGCCCCTGGACCCGTTCTATGCCAAATTCGCCAGAGAACAACCATGGACAAATGGGAAATAATTTTACACAAGGATAGACTAGTCAACAGGGAAGTGACTCAGCATTTTCACAAGTGTGCCGTCTATACGAACAAAGCCAGCAACAGCACCAAGAGATGATGTAGCATTTAATCAATATGGGAAATCACCAAGGAGAAAATCAGAACAAGTCAAAATTGTCTGAGCTCCAGAAGACCAATCCTACTGTGTTTTCTCACACCGACAAACCATTGGAGGCAGATGATTGGCTACATGATATTGAAAGAAAATTGGTTATTGCCCAGTGTACGGACCGGGAAAAAGTGCTTTATACCCCATACTATTTTTCTGGTACAGCAGCATCATGGTGGGAAAACTTATGCCACACTCACCCCAACGGAGCTAATATGACTTGGGAACAATTCAAGGAAAACTTTCGGGGAGCGCACATTCCCAACAGTATCATGAAATTGAAGAAAAGGGAATTTGAGGATCTCGAGCAGCGAGGCACCACGGTAGCCCAGTACCTGGATCAATTTACTCAGCCGGCCCGGTACGCCAACGACGAATACAGGACATAAGACAAAAAGATGGAAAATTTTCTCGACGGACTTATCCCATCTTTAAAGTGCCAACTGGTAGTCCACACCTTTCCCGATTTTAAAACACTAGTGGACAAGGCAATTATACTAGAGAATGAGCACTGCAACATGAACGAAATATGCAAGCGCCGTATGAACCAGTCATCTCAGGTTCGCCACAACAGGCCCAAGAATGAATTTCAGAAGCCTACAACACCCCGACCAGCAGCGGTAGCACCACAACAGAACCGCAGTGCTTTCAACAACAGGACCAAAGATACGACATTCTATCCGGGCATCACTTGTTATGCCTGTGGAGGAGAAGGACATTACTCCAGGCAATGCCCAAAGCAAGGAAATAATGCGCCCAAGCCCAACAACAATGGCCGTGGTACAAACACAGCTCCAAAACGCAACAACTTCAACCCCAATAACAACCAAAGGAAGGGACAGGTCAACCACGTGACATTTGAAGAGGCACAAAATGCACCAGATATTGTGTTTGGTACGTTTCCTGTCAACTCAATTAATGCTACAGTCTTATTTGATTCCGGATCTTCCCATTTGTGCATCTCAAAAAGATTCGCTTCGAAGAATCGATTTTCTTTTTCCCCTTTGCAAAATTCCATGGTTATTCAGTCCCCGGGATCAAAGCAAAGCACACAATGGTACTGCAAGGATGTAAATATTGAGATCAAAGGAATGGTATTTTTAGCCAACCTTATTGCTCTGGAAGCAGTCGATCTGGACGTTATTCTGGGAATGGATTGGTTAACCAAAAATAAAGGTTTCATAGACTGCTACAACCGCACGGTGACTCTTACAAGCTGCCAAGGAAAGACAATAAAATTTGGCACATGGAGGATTTCCGTATCACAAGGAAAATTAAATCAAGTGGATGCGGCAAAATTAAGTAAGGTTCCTGTAGTCTGCGAATACCCCGATGTATTTCCTGAGGAGCTACCAGGAATGCACCCGGACCGTGAAATTGAATTTGTTATTGAATTGGCACCTGGAACGACACCCATTTATAAGAAGCCGTACCGCATGGCTCCGACGAAATTGGCTGAGTTGAAGAAACAGATTAAGGAACTAATGGAAATGGGCTATGTTCGACCCAGCTCATCACCATGGGGATCGCCAGTTTTATTTGCTAACAAAAAGGATGGTACCCTAAGGCTATGTATTGATTACAAGGCACTCAATATGGTCACAATAAAAAATAAATACCCGCTGCCCAGGATAAATGACTTCTTTGAACAGCTAGCAGGAGCCAAGGTTTTCTCAAAAATAGATTTGAGGTCAGGCTATCATCAATTAAAAATCCGATCGTCAGATATACCCAAGACTGCCTTTACTACCAGATATGGATTATACAAGTTCACAGTGATGCTTTTGGCTTAACCAACGCTCCTGCTTATTTTGTGCATCTCATGAACAAGGTATTCATGAAATATTTTGACAAGTTCATGGTCATATTTATCGATGGACATACATTTTTATTCCAAGACACCAGAGGAACACGAGCAACACCTACGAATAGTCCTGGAAGAATTGAGGAAAAATCAACTTTATGCCAAATTCAGTAAATGTGAATTTTGGTTACGAGAAGTTGATTTTCTAGGACACGTACTGACACAAGATGGGATAGCAGTGGACCCAAGTAAAGGAAAGGTTGTCCAAGAATGGAAGCAACCCACAAATGTGACAGAGGTCAGGAGTTTTCTTGGTCTCGCTGGCTACTACCGGAGATTTATAGAAGGATTCTCCACCATAGCTAAACCCATGACCCAATTACTTAAGAAGGATAAGAAGTTTGATTGGACTGAAGCCTATGAGAAAAGTTTCCAAGAATTGAAAAAGAGGCTAACAACGGCACCCATTCTGGTCGTGCCCGATGTGCACAAAATTTTTGAGATATACTGTGATGCGTCCAGGAAAGGCCTTGGATGTGTATTGATGCAAGAAGGAAAATTCATGGCATATGCCTCAAGACAGCTACGACGACACGAGGAGAATTATCCTACTCATGATTTGGAACTAGCTGCAGTAATACATGCACTCAAAGAATGGTGACACTTTCTTCTCGATAAACGATGTGAAATATACACAGACCACAAAAGTCTTAAGTATATTTTCACCCAGCCAGAATTAAACTTGACACAATGTTGCTGGCTTGAGTTAATAAAGGATTACGACATTGGAATTCAGTATTATCCAAGTAAAGCAAATGTTGTGGCAGACGCCCTCAGCCGAAATCCCTGCACCAACAATAATAGTGCGCAATTCTTAGAGCATCAGTTTAATCAGGAATTTGCCAAACTCAATGTGGTCCTAGTCACAGAAGGAACCGTTGCCCAACTGGATGTAAAACCAACATTAGAGGATCAGATCAAAGAAGCCCAAAAAGGACACCCAAGTATTGAAGGGATTAAGAGGAAAATAAAATTGGGCAACGCGACTGAATTTACCATAGACAGTCAAGGAATTTTATGGTTCGGGAAAAGATTGTGCGTGCCTAATAAGGAAGATTTAAAGCAACAAATTTTGGCAGAAGCCCATACCACTCCAAATTCTATTCATCCAGGAGGAACAAAGATGTACAAGGATCTACAAGAAATTTATTGGTGGCACGGGATGAAAAGAGATATAGCCGTATATGTCGCACGTTGTGATTCATGCCAGCGTGTAAAAGCAGAACACCAGAGGCCAGCAGGACTATTGCAGCCACTCAGAGTACCTGAATGGAAATGGGACGTAATAGGAATGGATTTTATCGTCGGACTGCCAAGGTCACGACACGGAAATGATGCTATCTGCGGTATAACAGATTATTTAACCAAGGTGGCACATTTCATTCTGGTAAAAACCACATACTCCACACAGAGGCTTGCCAGATTATACCTCTCCTGGATTGTTTGCCTACACGGAGTACCCAAGACCATAGTCTCTGATAGAGGCACCCAATTTGTCTCTAGATTTTGGGAGCACCTACAGCAAGCCATAGGGACTCAACTGACGTTCAGCACAGCATACCACCAGCAGACCGGAGGACAAACTGAGCGGGTAAATCAAATATTAGAGGACATGCTGAGAGCATGTGTGCTCACTTACGGAGTTAGCTGGGAAGACAGTTTACCATACGCAGAGTTCTCTTATAACAACAGTTATCAAGCCAGTTTGAAAATGTCACCTTTTGAAGCACTGTACGGACGAAGGTGCCGTACCCCACTCAATTGGTCTAAGACCGGAGACAGTCAAATTTTTGGTCCCGAAGTTCTTAAGGAGGCAGAAACAAAAGTGAAGCTTATTTAGGACAGACTGAGAGCGGCTCAGAGCCGTCAAAAGAGTTACTATGATGAAAAGCACCGCCAAATCTGTTTTGAGCCCGATGAATATGTGTATCTTAGAGTATCTCCCACAAGAGGACTACAGAGATTCAAAGTCAAAGGAAAATTGGCACCAAGGTTTATTGGACCATTCAGGGTAATCGCAAGGAGAGGCAAGGTTGCTTATCAACTAGAGGTACCAGCAGAATTATCAGATGTTCATGATGTGTTTCATGTGTCACAACTAAGGAGATGTGTCAGTAACCCAGAAAAGCAAGTCCAGCATCAGGACCTGGATATCCAACCAGATCTTACCTATAGGGAACGTCCTATAAAGATTTTGGAGGAGTCTAAATGGAGGACCCGACAGAATGTAATAAAATTTTACAAGGTTCAGTGGAGTAATCACACCGAGGAAGAAGCAACAAGGGAAAGAGAGGATCACCTGAGGACGGAATATCCATACCTATTTGAGGGACAGCTGAAATCTCGGGCACGAGATTTTTCTTAAGGGGGGTAGGTGTTGTAACACCCCAAAAATATTCTTCTGGATTTTAAAATCTTTCCTTTGAAAATAAAGTCTTTGAAAACCATATTTTGATCATATCACTTTTCTTTCATTTGAAAACCTTTTCAAATTTTAATTGGGTTTCAAATTTCCTTTAATGATTCTGTTTTGAAAGGTTTAATATTATTTGGATAATTAATTTGGAGGTTTTCAAACAATTTTCATTCAGAACAGTTTTTGTGAATAATTAAATTTTCAAAGGAAATGACCTTTACACTTCCTTTTAGCCCTTCAAAAGTCTTCCAATCATTTTTTCTTCCACTCCAAATTTATCCCACAAGTCAAGCACATCTTATAGGATAGTATCCAACTCCTTTCCACCTCACAAAAATATTCTTTCAATATTATATAAATTCCAAAGTTGGAATTTATATTATTCATTAACCCTTTGGTTTACAAAGGAACCACAATTTCTACAAGGATTCTACCTCCACCAAAATTATTTCAGCAAATATATGGTACCCACAACCCATTTCTCCAAAAACATGGGGTGCCACAGTTCAAAATTTTCAAATTCTCTTCTGTTCAAACTTGGACCAGATTCAATCTTTCTGATAGAAGTCTATTTTTAATAGCTCCAAAAATTCCAAAACTTTGCCAGGCCCTCTCATATGCATCAACACATCACCACAAAAAATCCTCAAAAATCCTAAAACCCCTAGCACTCACTGCCATATGATCATTGGAGTGATCGGGCACTGTTCATCACTGAATAAGATTCAGTTAACTGAATCTTCAGAGAACAGATGCGATCGAGCCGTGCACTGCACTCCATCCATCCTCTTCTCCTCCACGCCTGCCCTCGCCTTAAATGTGCTGCCGCAGGGCCTCCTCGTCAGTACCTCGCCGTCAACGGGCCGGTGCAACAGTCACCACGCTCAGCCACGGCAGGCCGAGCAGATCAGCTCGCGCCACCGGCCTCATTCACTCCGCCGCACCCTACTGACCTACTTCCCCCTCCATGCGTCGCTACCCTCCGCAACTCCGCGCACTGACCAAGCTTCTGGGCCCCATCCGGCAGTAGCCGGAGATGGGCATGTCCGCCGCACCCATACACCGACCTCGCCGTGGATAAGGCACCCGAGCTCGAGCTCGTCCGCGCTGGTGCTTTGGGCAGCTTCCACCACTCTCACTGACACCCATCGCCCTTGACCACCGCCCCTAACCACCTCCGGCGGCCGGAGTAACTCTGGCATCGCCAGCAAGCTTCTGACCACCTCGGGATCGCCTATATAAAGGCCCCCGAGCTCCACTCGTTCCACCCATCGCCTCCACCATCTCCTAATCGCCCCCTCGCCACCTCCCTGGCCTCGAGGAGGTCTCCTCCCTCCTCTCTGGTCACCGCTCCGCCGCCTCCGTCCCTGATCGTCTTGATGCCTTTAGGCCACCACCTCCACCAAAATCTTGCTAGTAGTTCTATCTCACACCAAATCGTCGATTCCGCACCCCAATTCCACCACCCGAGCCCACTCCGGCGAGATCCCAACTCCACCAAACCACCGTCTGCCGCCGTAGACCTCGCCGGCGTTCCGTTGCTCTTCGGCGACCTCCACCACCTCCCACCGACGTGGTAGTCTATCCCGAGCAAACTCCGATCATCGCCACCTCCCAAAACCCCGGCGATCACCACCGGCGATCGCCATCTCCGCTCTGTCTTCGCGCGCGCGTTCAAACTTTTGAACCTGACGGGTGGACCCCACCCCGCGCGCTCTTTTTCTTTTTTTCTTTGTTTTAATCGAAGGTGTATTCCCTGTTTTGCGCCTTCCATGCTGAAAAGTGTATTCTTGCCCGAAGCGTTTTCTTTATAAGCGTACAGGGACAGGATTTTTATAGAAACACCCCTGGTTTTGAAAGTTTAATAACTTTTAAACCACAACTCTGATTGAGTTGAACTTTTTTTTGAAATTCTTATTTTTCTCTCTATTTTTTTAGTATTTATTTAAAAATGTTTTGAAACAACTTTTTGTACTGTTGCCAAATTTTTTAATTTGAGTTGAATTTGAATATTTTCAGAAAAAGAAGAGGGAAACCTTGCCGAGAATTTCGAAGGGTTTTCACTTGACTACTTTGGACAAGGCAAGCATTATTGAACTTGGGATATGGTGATTGCATTTTGCATGTTTGCATAGGTTGGAATTGCACCACATATATCACAAGTGCATGCATCTTTGGTCATATCACTTCTTATGCTTGTCTTGCACTTCACTCAAACAAGAAAACTTACTGACTTGGTATAGCTGTGAGATATTCAGGAGAGTGTCTCCTGCCTTGGACGTGCTGGTGGGCACGGGCCATTATTTTTGACACGCTGGTGTCACGTGACGTATGTGGAATATACCGATGAAGATAATTAACACCTCCTCAGTCAGCCTAGATCGAGTCTTGTTCTGTTACACCTAGCTGGATACCATGCTGCCACGAGTCCTTCCGCAAGGAAGGTATGGCTGAGTAAGTTGTTAACCCCTGTCCAGGTACACACCGTATAGAGGGCCACGATGAGGGTTTCCAGGGCCTTGGACTAAATCCTGTCATCGGATCAGGGGGCATGGGTGTTTCCGGTTGTAAACAAGAGGGGGGCACCCCTTGGAATCTGCGCGTATTAATAGTGATCCCATGCTACTCGAGATTGTTGTCTCCCCGACTTAGAGTTTTTCTGAAACGATGCTTTGGGTGATTCCTAGCATCCGGACGGTTAATCTGGTGTGTGCTGGTCAGGTGTGTTTTCAACCCAAAGACCGTAGTGGGAATTAGCCACGTGTCTCGGTGCTGACTAAAGAAATCCTATACTTGTGGGTAAAGAGTACACCCTCTGCAGAGTTTAAACCTATTCGAATAACCGTTGTCCACGGTCAAGGGCGTTAGCTGGGTGGGTCAAGTGTCGGTCCCGGTGTCGGTCTTTGGAGGAAATAATTTTAATATGCCTGAAATATTTTGCAGGATAATTATTGACACCCTGATGCTACCATGAATATTTTATGCATGTTAATACTATTATGGTTATGCATATTATTGAGGACTAACCCGTTTCTCTTATTTTGTATTTCCTGAGTGTCTCAGGGGCTGGCTACCCCGGGCACTCAATTTTATTTTCAAGACCTCTCGTGGCGTCCCTCGAGTTAACAGGTGGTTTATCCCGCCACTAATCTTGTGGACACCCGATTGGCATTTATCTACAAGTCCGACCATGGCGTCACTTGACGCCCGACTGGCATTTCTTTTCAAGACCTCTTCGTGGTGTCCCTCGAGTTTACAGGCGGTCCCGCCACTACTCTTGTGGACACCCGATTGGCATTTCTTTTATTTTGCTGAATGTTACTTGGGCTGGCTAGACTACCCGTGGCATTCATTTGCTTTATTTCTAATAAGTTTGATCATGACTAACATGCTATGTTCACGTTCATATCATTTTATTGTCATGATTTAAATTTCAGTCAACATGAGCATATGCATCCATTATATCTTTTGTTCATAATGTTTGCGAGTACATTCCAACGTACTCACTGGCTTGTCCTTGGCTATTTACTTGGCCAGACTTGGAGGAGGACGAGCTTGTGGAGGAAGATTGCGCTAGCGAGCCCGACGCTTAGAGGAGTCCCAGTCAGTCAACCTGTGAGATAGGAGTCTACCACTTGTATCATCTACCGAGCTTCCGCTACACAAATAAATAGGCAAGCCTCACACTGACGTTTGACTCTATTTTATTGTACTAGTATTGTATCACCACCACACCATTGTCATATCCCGCCACTGCCATATATTGGCGAGTTTGTAATAAACTTTGTTGAGCCCTTAGACTCAACCCTGTGTAATATTATTTTGTACTGGTTATCTGTATCAAGGAAGTCGACCAGTTGTGTTGATCTTGGGGCTGGTGTGACTTAGGGCTATTCTGGGATTTATTCTCAGAAATGGGCCCGACAGTTTGCCTCCACATCTATTGAGGTACTGTATATTATTCATGTACACTTTTGCAATTTGCATTTTTTGTTTGTGGGCATAAGTTAAGTAGCGTCTTGGAGTACACTTTCAGTGCTAATACTATGTTCTATGGTCAATGAAGAGCTTGTCCATCCTATCAGTGGTGGTGGATTCTGTCAAGACCTTATATATTAGTATGTGGTGTTTTGATCTCAACATCATTATTGCCTTGCTGCAATGCTTTCCATGTTTGGAGAATTTGTATATAAAGGTGATGATTTCACGCACATTGAAAGCCCATATATATTGTACTATAATTAATCGTTCAACTATCACTCTTTCAGCATAATCTTTTTTAGACATTAACTATTTTCAATCTTCATCTCAATTTAGGCACTAACACATGGAGAAAAAGGTATAACAAATCGATGGTTCAAGAAGCACCGAGATTTTCTCATATCTCATGACATTTGTTTGAAGACACTAACACTGGAAGGATATGCATCCAGCAGTGCAAACACTAGCTTTGTCACATTCTTCATGTTGAATGCGAGGGCGCTCTTATCCATGAGGATTAAGTTTTTCAACAAGAAATTTCTCATGGAACTGTATGTGGAACAGCATAAAAAGAAGTTTCAGGTGGACCTATGGGCTTCTGATCTGCTCGGCTTATATTTACAACAACTTGCCGTCATCATGGACCAGTAGATCTTTTGTACCGGGATCTTGATTTTATGGATCGGACCGATCCATTTGATTGTGACTGCCAAAAACTTTGGTTGAGTTAGATGTTATTTCCCTGTTCAATCCGGGTTATGTGCGAACCTGATGAACAATTAATCCTCGTGCTTTTGTACCTTTTGTAAGCTGGATTAGACATTATTGCCCTTTTCAACTAGGGTTTGACCCACATTTTCTTTCATACTGGGCGTCTATGTTCCTATAGGTACTACCTCTGTCGTGGTTTATTCTTTATTGGCCCCCTTCGTATTTTGTAGTACCAAACTTTGACCTTAGATTTAACTAATAATATATTAATGCATGTCATCGAAAATAATATTGTTGGACGGCTATTCCCGGCTATGTTCATCTACTATATGCAAAAATTATGCATGTGCTTGCTAACCATTTAGGCGGCCGTGGCGCGCTCTGCTCGCGTGCCTCCGCATGTTCTACTCGCCGTTTAGGCGCCCTCGGGTCGTGTCCCTCTGCGTGCTATGCTCGCCGTTTAGGCGCCAAGTCTAGCTCGGGTCGCGTCATCCCTCCGCGCGCGCTCTACTAGTGGTTGGGGAAGCTTTAGTTATTTGACTTAGATTATGTTAATTAATTATACCTCTAGAGGCGGAATCATCCGGCTCTGGAGGTATAATTAATTAACCTAAACTATTATCTCCGGTGCTCGTTCCCGTCATGCAACACCATCCTGTCGTCGACCGTTGGGGGTATGCCGGTATGTGTGGGTAACTAGCTAGCAAGTGGATCAGTAGCGAGTCGCCGCCGGCGGCCATT